>CM075858.1:33975961-34575961 GCA_037975125.1 Latrodectus hesperus
TATTTTCATGATGTATGATCATACTGTAACAATTTTTCGTGAATCATTTTTATAATTATACTTTGTATTGTGTTATTATTGTGTAGTGTTCAATTTGAATATTTTTAATATTATAAATAGTAAAATAAAATTTTATTTATTACTGATTTTCTCTACTAATTTTCATACCACCTCGAAAACATGTAAGTATTTCTTTATAGACTTTTATTTTTCTTTTATAATTTGATAATTGGCTCTGTAATCGTGCTATTTTGGCAGCAAGAAACTTTGATGCGAACGAAATTAACTTCAATATACAACAGATGTTGCCCGGTGATTTGATGTCTCTTAAATCAATCGACACAGTTATTGATGAAAACGAAGACGTAAACTTTCCAACTGAATTTTTGAATTCTCTGGATATGCCAGGAATGCCACCACATAATCTTCAATTGAAAATTGGTTCACCAATTATTCTTCTACGTAATTTAAACCCACCTCAATTATGTAACGGTACACGCTTAGTCATAAAAGAAATGACAGAAAATATTTTCTAAGCAACAATTTTGACGGAAAAATTTAAAGGAGATATCGTCCTGTTTCTACGTATTCCACTGATAGCGTCAGAATCTCCAATACCGTTTAAAAGGCTCCAATTTCCGATTTGTTTAGCTTTTGCGATGACCATAAATAAATCTCAAGGCCAAACAATGTCTATTTGTGGTTTGGATTTGGAAAACACATGTTTCTCACATGGACAGCTATATGTTGCCTGCTCACGTGTAGGAAAACCATCAAATCTCTTCGTGTTAGCGAAAGACAGGTTAACCAGGAATGTTGTACACAAAGTAGTACTTAGATAATTTTATATTTAAAATTGAAAAAATAATAGTTCGATGTCAATGTTATCTACCTCATTTATAACAATTTATTTTTAGATGTTTTTAATTTATATAGTATATTTTATAAGAGTAAGTCACTGATTACAAACTATAATTTAATATAAGATGAATAAAATGTAAATTCAGAAAGTATATGTTGGTTTGTACTTAATTTCAAAATTTCGATACTTTACCTATTACTTTTAAATTGTTGCGAAACATTTTATTTTTAATCTCATATGAATGAACCTATAAATATTTTTAGAAAATATTAATTTGATTATACCCAAGAATTAGTAAAAAATTTATTCAATGTATTATAAAAACTCAGCCACTGCAACGCGTGGCTGGGTCAGCTTCGTATGTGTATATATATTGTTTCAGAGTTCAGAGATCTTATTTAAGGTTAATATTTTAATGATTGTGTTACATCACAAAGGCAATCAACATGCAAATATAAATAAAAATATAAAATTTATTTTATATCTCTTATTAAATACAATCGAATTGGCTATCTCTCACATAATCATAGCCTTTATATACAAATTTACATAAATATTTATAAAAAAATTTCTTTTAAAACAAAGACGTTTTTACTAGGCATGCCTAGTTTATGTACACATAAAACCAGATAGTGGAACAAAATAAAAGATTATTAATAATTTAATTTTTCTCCAGAATATATAATAAACTTAATTTTCAAATAAACTTCATAAAAACAATTAGTATTATTTTGGTCATAAAATTTAAATTCGTTTGTACTACATAATTAGGCAGAAAAAACAGTTATATAAAACACAAACACAATTCCCTGAATTACAGGAGAAACCTAAATACATAAGTTTCCCATTTAGTTTTTAAAATTCACTGCAAAAGATATTTCCTAGAATATCAAATATTAAGTACATGTAAGTCAAATGAAAAATACAAAAAGGCTAGTCTCTTAAATATTTTGGGAATTGTGATCTTAACTGCATTTTTTAGAAATTTTTTTCTAACATTTGCAATTAAAAAAAAATATTTTAGCAAATAACATAATTTTGCAAAATAAATAAATAAATAAATAAAAATACATCTAAGCCAAGAAAATGGATCTTATTTAAATTTTTCTACACTTTTTATGTGTATATATCTTTGAAAACTTTTTTAACTAATGCTAGTATTTTTATTATGAAAATTTAATAATAAAATATTAGTATATCATTTTTCAAAATTGGATTGATATTGATACTTATAAAATTTAATATAATACAAAGTTGAAAATACATTACAAGTATATTTGAAATTATAGGAAACTTCTTAAGCAGCATAAAATAATTATTTAATAAAAATGACTTCAACACTTGTGTTCAACATTTACTCATGTGATACACCAGACATCATGTAAATAAATTTTACTCCTGAGGTATCACTATGCACATCGCACAAATAAGTTAAATAAAAAATAGAAAAAGGAACAATGATAGTTAACTTCGCTCTTTTGTGCAGCTTTTCTGCCAAGTTTTGAGCTGTTCCGTGTGATCTACAATCCAAAGAAACTTGAGCAATTATGAAACAATAAAAAGTTGACTTGGAACAAAAAATATTTATATAATAAATAAATCATAGTCATTCTTTTTGTTAATAAAACAAATATAAACTCTATATATTTATGTGTTATATACAGACTAGCGTCTTTTGATTTTAAACATTTACAGGACAACACTTTCGATTAAAAGTCTCTTGGAAAGTTAAAATACTCCAAACATAACTTGCTTTCTTGTAATTAGAGGCCATGTTCACTTCAAGCTGAAGCAGATCTCATCTCAATAAGGTACTGTTAAACTTTTAATTCAATCTTAGATAATATCCAAAATTTTCAATCTTGTAGGCTTTCTCTAACATCCAACCATTTATCTAGGCAATGAATGTGCTTTGTTTCCTTTCAGCTACAATGCTACAACAGTTAGCATTTCCAGCATATTTTCCCTGTACCAGCTTGGCAGGCTTCTTTGGAATGATAATTTTAAAAACGCTGCAAAATAATAAATAAAAATTAACATCAATGAAAGAAACATTAGTAACTAACAAAAAATAAAAATCAGTGCAAAATAATTTATTCACTTATATGACAAAGTTACTCTTAGAAATTATTTTTTCAAATAATGGAACTAACGAGTAAGAATTTAAACTTTGGAGTTAACATTTTGGTTGCTTCAAGAAGATAAATCTTATTTTTCTTAAAAAATTTACAAAGAGCAGCATACAAGCGCAAAATTTATTGAAATTGTGTACTTTACTGACTTTTCAGAGTACTTCTTTTCCCAAACTAATAGCACTATTTAAGAATTTAATAAAGAATAAATTGTGTGTGTGTGAATAAAAAAAGTTAAATACATTTTTATTTATGTAATCACATGGAAGTTAAAACCTGTTTTACAAAATTTTAAGACATTTTTAACATTCATTTAAATACAAAGAATCAATAACAAAGTCACAGGATCTTGCAGTCTACTAAAATTAATAAATACTCCAGGAAGTAAAACTACTTTCATTGAGGATGATTAATAACATGGCTTCTAAGAACTATGCTCATTTATTACTGACATTTGTCATATCATTATTTAAATCTAATATTGAAGAAAATCTGAAAAACAGAAAATTGTGCTACACACTTCCTTTTGGGTCATTGATTAATGTAGCAGTCATTGATTAATGATTAATGAGAAGTATTAAATGAAATTATGCTCAAAGAAATGCCACACCTGAAAAGTAATTTTTGGAATAAATATGTTATTTAATATTTTAAATAGCAAATTTATTTAAAAAATTCTCATAATATTTACACAGGAATAAATAGATTAAAATTTCAATTGATTAAAAAACTAAATTAAAAATATTAAAATGAAATTTAATCATTCAAAGCTAAGCAAAATAAATTTGATTTCCACTATTTTTTGCATAAAATATGGACCTATTATCTAAATAATATGAAACTAAAAAAAGTCTGAAAGGTTGGCATAAATAACAATGTCTGGCTGACCGGCTACTCCCTCCATGATTTGGTTCACACAGATGACCACTCGGTAACGATAAATGAGTAGCAGTTTCCAGCCTTGTGGTGAAGGTCAGCCAAATGCCCACCAATGTAAATTGGTTTGGTTTGGTTTCTTTGTCGCTCAACGGTCATTTTTTGCACATGAAGGCTAATTAGACCGGGACTTACGGTTTAAAGTGGATTCCGAACCACTACAAACATCCATGCCCAAGGTGGGATTCGAACCCACGAACTGTTGAACCGAAGGCAAGAGCGCTAACCATTCGGCTGCCAGCTCGGCTCCCACCAATGTAAAAAACAAATGTCTAGGTGATGAGGCCTCGATATTGCATCATTAATATAGGAAAGTATTAGTAAAACCTAACTACTAAAAAAACTCCACTGTAAAATTGTTTTAAAATTTTTTAATACTTTTGTTTATTAGTCTTATTTTCCGAAAATACTCACTATTATCAACAGTACAAAGGAGTTTACTTTTTATCATAAAATGTTTAGTTTGAACCCATTTGTTAAAGAAAAATTAATGTTATAACATTTGTGTTTAAGAAAAAAATAAAATAAAAGCTAAGATTCACTTAACCTTAAGAGATTCACAATACAATTAGATTACAACAAGAAAGATTTGAAATACCATTTGGTATTAAATAAACATAAAGACACAAACCTAAAAGAAGTATTCAAGTAGGAGAGCTTCGAGCACTTGAGCTGCGAGATGAGGAACTATCCCGTCTCCTTCTATGTCTATAAATATCTGAACAACCTGTAAAACATTTCATTGAATAAGAAAATAAGTTGAATAATGAAATTAAGCAAATTAAAAATTTCTGTGCATCCTTAATAATTCTTTCAAATAAAGAAATTGTTATATAAATTTTGCTTTTATTTAAAATACTTTTTATTATAATGATGATCCCTCCCAAAACTAAGTACAGAACACTTATAATTTTAATGAGTAATTTAAAATTTTAATATGATAAAATACTTTGAGTTCTAAGGAACAGGTAAAAAACCATTGCAAATCCAAATAAAAAAATTATAAAAAAAATATTTTTCACATGAATTTAAGATTTTAAATTACAGTTAAATAATTCTATTCCAAGAGCTTCTATATCACATAGAAATTTGCATATCTTAAAACATACTTGATAGAGCTCCATGGACTTCAACTTTTACTTTAGCTGTAGCAGTCACTCTAGTGGTGACAGCAGTCTGTGTAGTTCCAGGTGCTGCATTTGTAGTAGATGTAGTTGTAGTGGTACTTTCACTAGAAGGTGTGCTGCATTTTACATCACAAGGTGTATTACATTTCGAACTATCTTCAGACTGACTGTCAGTATTCTAAGAAATAAACATTCAATGTAAATAAATTGAGAACAAATAATTCATCTAAATGAAAACAAAAGCATGTGAAATTTTATATTAAAAAATTTTATAACTCCAATTAAAATAATACCCTGAGCAAATTGATTAAAATCTTGTATCAAATATGTCTAAGCTTATAGACCAGTTTATAAAACTCATGTATAAATATTTGGAATGATAAGATGTGCAGAAAAAACTCCTATTGCATGTTTTTAACAGCACTAAATTTTCTCAAGGCACACATTTTTAAAACAATACAGCTAAATAATTTTCTAATTCATTTTAAGTTTTACATTTAATTATATCATATGCCTTTAAGCAACTATTACATATTTTATTAAACACTAAAAATATAAAATTCTACTAAAATTAAATTCATGCCAGCAAGTAAAAGACAAATTGCAGTTTTAGAAGGATTAATTGCACATATCTTTTGCCAATTATGCCCCAAAAGTTGTAAAAAATTGTAAATTTTAAAACATTTCTTAAATATTGTAAAAATGAAGAAAGTTAAATAAAATCAAAAGACTACTAACATTTAGATATACAATTTCTTTAATATTATTATCACAAAAAAGCCAATTTATTTTTTAAAATTTAAGAAATAATTTAATGTGTTTTAAATTAAAACTTGCAAAATTATATTTCTAAAGACCAGTTTCTAAACAATTTAACTAATTTGTTTCATTTTAGGAATTTCCACATATTTTTATTAATTCACATCTCTATTCTAAAACTTCCCTTTCATTAAAGAATAATTTCATAAAATGATATAGTACAAATTAAAAAATTTGCAAACAAAATTTTTCAAATTTGTATCTCTCAAAATACTTAAAAATATTTTGATAAGAACTATTCAATTTCTGATAATAGTAACTTACATCAGCATTTGTAGTGGTATTTACAGTTGTTGTGCCATTTGAGGTGTTTGTAACAGTTGTAGTTTCGACGATAACTTCAGGCTCCACAACAATTTCAGCTGACTGACAAGAACCCGATTCTTCAGTGATTGTAGATAAAGATATTTCAGAAGGCATTCGCCCATTTAATCTAAGTGGGTATACCCTACGATTAAATGGACGGGCATGCTTAATACGCTGTCTTATAGGAGATGGTTCGTTGGAAGGTGGAGAAAGCCATTCAATATCATCACTTGGAACAACCTGAAAATTATTAATTTAGGTTAACAAAGAATACTATTCAAATTAAAAAATACACAACTAAGGCAGATTTAATAGAACTTGGGATGATATTTACAAAAATAAATTATATTCCCAATTTGCATCACCATCGTAAATGTTTCCTTCATTTTTTTTTAGCTGTCCATCACTGGAAATTCTGGTATAAAAAGTTTTATAATTTGAAAGAGATTCACATATCATGAAAATTTGATATTAGATTCTGAAATTTAATATCATTGAAAAAATTCAAACAATAACATTAATGCTTGATGTCAATAGGCAAAAATAAAAATAACTAAATATGGATGAAATATAATAATTAATTTTAAAATGCATACACACATGTGGTAAAAATTTATAAAAACTATTTCAGACCGTTATATTTTTAAAGCATTCCAATGGTAAAGAGGAATTTGAGTATAATTAGAGAACTAAAGATATTCCTTCCTTATTAGTATAATCTTTTCCTCATTATTACATTTGATAAAAAGCCCCTGCTTAAGAATTTGATGCCCATCAACTCTAGAAATTAAGCATATTTTAAGGTAATGATTCTCAACTCAATTTTTTCAGTGAATAAAAAAATTAAACTGTTAATAACTGATTCTAAAGACATTATTAAAAATGAGCTAATATGAGTTAAATAATGTTCCAATACTACACTATATTGATGAGTCACAAATTTAAAGCCGCCCACCTTGCCTACTAGTCAGAGTTTGTGACAGCGGATAGGGAGGTCCTGTTTGGACGCGGGTGTATTTTCTCTCTACTGTCTTTGTTATTTCCTAGTATGAATGGGTTGTGAATAGTTATCTACCCTATAAACGGGTACCTATAGCATGTGTGTACAGAGATATTCAGATTCCACACCGAATCAGTTGGAAAAGTGGAGCACTACACCCCATATTGCCAGTCTAGCTGCCAGAAGACAACAAAAACAAATACAAACACAGGAAAGAAAGAAAACTGAAAAAAAATCATTAACACAACAGAAGCCTATATAAAAACGAGAATTTTCCGCCCTGAATAATTGATCTTATTAGGTTACACAAGGAACTTTGTACAGTTATATATAACTATCATATAAATAATGAGAAAAATTATACAATAATCCATATTTTTAAACAGTAGCAAATTGCATAAATAAAGACAGCATTGAAAAATTGAATAAAATATATTAATCTGATAAAAAGATCAGACATTCAATCTGACAAAAATATCAGAAAATTATTTAGGTTAGATTGTTACATAAAATAGTTTTAGAAATAAAAATTTAATTTAGAAAAAAATTATATAAAGGAAAATTACTTACCTCAGCAGGTGGACCAAACAATGAAAGTAAAACCGGAAATAAAGCACATCCATTAAATAACCCAATTATAACTAAGGCACACAGAACAGTGAAGAAATACCTGATGAAAATTAAGCATATTTAATATATATAATTTTTAACAGACATCTTAAATATACTTAAGCAATTAATTTGCTAGTATAGTAAGAAATCTGAGAAAAAATTTTAAAATAATATTTAAAGCAATTGAAAATAAACAATTAAGATTAAAAATTAATAAAACGTAATTATAGGAATATATTTAGATGATATGCAGGAAAACAAATATTTAACAACTAAATTCTAATTAACATAAATGTATTAATAATAAATTAAAATGTAAACATACACCACAATTTATTGGACACATAACTGTAAAGAATACTTAAAAAATTTAATTCAAGGCAACAGAAAAATATATATTTCCAAATATATCATAAAATAATAAAGCAGAAGCAATAGCCAAAATCCTCATGCATTTATTTTTAATGATTAACCAGAAGAGAATATTTAGTTTGAAATCAACACAATTTATATGATTAATTTCTGAAGTTTCTTTTTTCCTTACTTCATTTTAGGTTCTCATTTTTACCACAAATTTTATATTCTAATTTTTAGCATATGTAATTAATAAGAAATATACTTATTAGCCAATGCATTATTTTGTTGTTGTGCATCCTGAGTCATATTTAGTACAAAAGAGCTAACCATATACAGTGGATCAACTACTACAAACATTCAACTGTAAGGTAAGAATCAATCCATGGACTACTTAGAACACATCGCTGACCTTTAGTCATCATGATCAGCAAAATATTAAACTAATATTCACTTGTCCATACATTAAATGTAAAGAAATATATAAAACTCAAAACTATATTGACACAAAGTTGAAAAAAACACTTACAAGTTGAAATTTCATTCCAAGTTTCACTTACAGTAAATAGTAGCAATAATTTTAATGATACTAATAATATAATAAATAATATAAATAGTATAATTTATATGAAATATTCTTTTTAAGTAAATACCTCAGAATTACATTTTAAGAAAATCAAAAAAAATATGCAATTAATTTTGTTACATATTGCAGTTATAAGTACTCACCGAAAAATAAAATCAAATTCTGAAAGTGAAAGCATTATAACTCCAATTAGTGTAGACATGGCACCATGAACTACAGGAAAGAACATCTGCTCCATAGTTAAAACCATTCTTGATTCTCGGCTACCAATACTAGTCAAGAAACCCTGAAAATATATAATAAATAAAATTAGCATAATATCAGCAACAAATATCCAAGTTATAAGAGCGAATAAAAAATATAAAATTCTAAGCAAAACAGAAAATTAAACAAGAATTTATTATTCAAAAATTATACAAACATATTTACCATTAGAAAGCTTAAAACCAAAAATAAATTTTGAAAATTTTCTATCATATCAACTATTTAAATATATATTAACTATATGTATATTTAGTTAAAATATTTAAAATTCTAAATAACAAATGTTCATAGCATTTACCTAAATACTTTTGACAGCATAATTATAGCTAAATTCTAAATGCTTTACAACACTGTAGGAATATCAATAATAAGTACTTACTACAACTAAATGAGCAGTGAATTCAACTCCCATTCCCACAGCAGCAATAAGGATAACTGCAGGCACAGCACTGAGTTTTATTTCTGTAAGACCCATAAATCCAAACAATTCTATAACTATCACAGCTAGGAAGAATACCTAGAAGTTTAAAAGTGAATACTTTATTTAAATACTAACACATGCTATCTAAATATAAAACATGTAAAATAAATACATCATTAAAGTTACTTACTGAATTATTTTGTACTATTATAATACCACTCAATAAAACAATACAAAATTTTAATCTATAATTATAAAAGAAAATGCCAAACTATCTAAAAAAAGTTTAATAAACAATGATTACCATGAATTTTCTTATGGTTCATTGAATTTTTTCAATCTTTATTAAATTTTAAACCTATTAATCTATTAATTTTAAACCAGTAACCTCGTTTTAAAAAGTAAATAAATACAACACAGTGGAAACACAGCAACAACAAATGAATTAAAACCAAAAGTTTTTAAATGATAAAATATTGCAACTTTAAACAAATTAACTAACAGCAAATGGAGATTCATTTAGTGAATTTTAGTTGCTAATACTTTTCATAAATTATGCAGCAAATTAATTATCAAGAAATGTATGTGCAAGATGTAAGGAGTTGCTAAAATTTATTAAAAACATTAACAAAAACTGATTAATATTAATAATAAATTAATTTTAAAAAATATTAAGAATGAGTTAAATTTCTAACAGAATATATATAATGAAACTCACCACAGTAGCAGCAGCCCACAGGTTAAATAAAACAGCAGCTATCACAATAAAAATAACGAGAAATATGCACAACAAAGCCATGGTCAAATAGTATCTCAGAGAGAGATACTGTTCCCAGTAAACAAAAGGCAAACCAGTAGGGAAATTAGGAAGTCCTTTATCTTCAAATTTTTCACAAATAGCTCTCACTTCTCTAATTGTTTCTGTAATTTCTTCAGTAGTACCCATTCTATTAAGGAAGAATGGCATTTGAGCATAAACTAGAGGTTGAGATTTTGGCATTTTCAATTCCACATCTTGTGGATCATGTGTCCAACGGCGAGGTTCTGGCACAAAATTTGCTTGTGATGCAGAATAAGCAAGGGCATCATTAGACACCCAAGCAGAAAGGTAATTGTAGAAAGCTTTGGGATTTATAATACCATTGCTGTCAACAAGTCTAGTCGTTTTTACCTGAAATACATGAAAACTGTTATAGAGGTTAAGTTTTTAATAACAAAAAACAAGTAAGAGATTCTTACAAATATATAAATTATCATTGTTTTTTCAAAGATCTTCTAAAGCATCACTCCATGAATCAACTTCCATTTCGTCTTCGCTAGACCATGGACAGTGACAAATTTTCTTAATCGGCCTGTCGTCTGGATAAATATCAAGGAACGCCAAGTCCATTGATGTGTGTCACAATGCGGACACTGTCTATTTCCATCTTTCACCCAAGTCTTTATACATTGTAAATGAAATTTATGTTCACAAATCCATAAGATAAAAGGCTCAGAGAACGACTTGCATTTTCCATTAACAAACGGAATTTCACAAGTCATGCATGCAGGCTCTGGTACGTCTACGGATCTCATTTCGTTTTCCACATCTTCTGGCGGAATTGGTGGAAAATCTAATTTTAATAGATCGTATTCCATCATGTCAAAGTCCGCTTCACATTTCGGACAGACTTTCTTTCGTCTGTAAATGTTATATAGCATCAAGCAATAAACGTGGAATACGTGTCCATATGACAACAAATACGGACGAGAATTTAATATTCTCTTCTCACAACAATTGCAAATTTTCGAAGACATGTTGACAGTACGAAGTCTAAGCTCAAAATGAAGAGCTGGTCGTTTTATCGCAGCCGTTTATATACGCAATATACAGGAAGTGGGTGTGGTCTTTTCCTGTCGAACATGTTCGAATCTTGAAAAAAATGAAGTTTATACTTATAGTAAAATTGCATTAGCACAAATAATGTTGTTACGAGATTATTGTGTAGAATTTACTGGCCATTATAGAAAAAAATATTTTATTATAATTTAAAAAAAATTATTTGGAAGATTATATTTCCAAATTATGTGATTATTAATAAAATAAGCTGAACGAATTGTAATGTTAAATCATTCGAACAAAGCTCGAAATTCTTCTCTGACAATGCTTGAATAATGTGAGCTCAATAAAATATGAGCTGAAAAAAAAATTCGTTTTCTTCTAGTGGGCCTTATCAGCAGGATTGTCCATTTTGAGAAAAAATTTGTGAGATTTCACATTCGGAAAATGTGATTTTTTTTATTTATCCAGCTTCTCCTTTATTATCATTTCAATAGATTGCTCTAATATTCAAGAATTTGATCGAAATGTATTGCAAACAACGTTTCTTCAAAAAAAAAAAAATTCAAGAAATAACAATTCGTTAATACACAACAAACGGGAATATGAAACAAGAAGTCGATTATATAGAATTAACTGTATGACAAAAAAATAATATTTTTATCGTTGAATGAAAATCCTTGAACCATTAAATAAGCTTTTGTTGTGACACGAATAATTTCGAAACAAGATTCTTTCTACGGTCATTTCATAACTGGAACAGGAAGAAAATTATTTCCTGCGAAACCGTATAAAAGGAACCCAGCCGTCTCTTCTGAGATCATACGCAATGGAGAAAGCAATAGCCTTCTTCGAATCCAAGTAGTCTCCAGTATCTCCATTCTTCCTCGTCTTAGAATTGGGTAGAGAAGTTTTGCAAAAAAGTTTTCAAATTAAATGAATTAATAAAATCTTTGCTTAGTATAAAAATGATTTACTAAAAATTGACATAAAAATCAGAAGTATAATGCACAAGATTTTGAATTGAAAATCAAAAATAAAAATATAGTTCTTGTTCATTTATTATCAATACTTCATACATTTATTATCTATTTTCAGGAGATATTTTTAATGTTTTATGTTATAGTTGAAGTTTTGTACAATTATATAACCTACTAAAAATTGTGAATTATATTTAGTGGAAAACAAACAGAACAATAATTGTGGGATCAAAAACCTAAACAAAATTAACACATTAATCCTTAAATGTGTGAATGCACAATGTATTTATATTGGTTCTTTTAAATTTATAGAACATCAAACTAAAACTACTGTCAGATTTTTGTCAATTTTACTAATTTCTACTAATTTTATCTACTTACTAGGGATTTATCCACAGGATTATCTATACGACCTGTCTGAACAAGAAGTTTATAAGCCATAATGGAATCATCAGTTGCATTAGAACACCAATTTTCTTGCGTAATACAACCTCTATTCCACTCTTTGTCAAAGGCCTTTTGTAAACCTGTATAAAAGAATACATTTTGAATACTTTTTTTTGCAAAGTTTAATTGATTTAACACATTACAAAATATTAGTATCTTTATAATTTTGTTAATTTCCTTAGCATTAAATAAGAAAAAAGTTCCAACTGTAGAACACAGCGATTAAATAATATCATTTTAAATAAAATCAAAAAAATCATAATGTTATTCATAAAAAATTTTTGGTATGGAAATAGTGCAAGAAATATAAAACACAAAAAGAAGATGTGATATGTAAAAATCTAATCATATCTTTAAATAAATTTCATCTTTTTTAATAGCCAGCAAAACAGAAAATCAATGATGTTTTTTGTTTACCTATTAGCCAATCTCTAAACATAGTAAGCCAAAACTCTGGTAATCCTCCATTGTCATTTTTAATAATTCTCTCAACCCTGGTGAATGCCTCATGGTAATCATACAAAAGCTGTTGATTAGTAGGGTATTCAAAGTTTCCTTGGGTAACTGCAAACATATTGAAAAAGCCAAAGTACTTTGCTCTCTGACTGAGAAAGACATATTCATTAGTGTTTCGAGGAACAATATCAGTCAAATCTAAACCATCCTTAACTTGAAGGATTCCCCAGCATCCAAAACTCAGCATGACTACTCCAAAGATGATGACAAGAAACTACAAGAGAAAAAAAACACAATTACAGCACAAATTTTTCAAACATTACATACACTTAAAAATATTAGCAGTAAAGCTCAGCAGCTTTTGTGGAGTGTGTCTTCTAATTTGAAAAATGCAATTAATCTTTTGGAGAAAATGTCAATGAAAAATAAACAATATTAACAATCCATTTACTATCCATTAGTCTAAAAACTGTTTTCAATAACAAAATGAGACCGATAGAATAAAATCAAACTGAATATTGAGAAGAATGGTTGGAAATTCCTGTTAGTTGCAAAGTTATTAAATAATGAAATTGCGACATGTTCTATTTGCATTCTAAAGCATTTAAAAATAAGTCTTTGAAAAATAAACATGTTTTTTGTTAAAAAAAACTACATTGTAAGAACACAGAAAATTTGGGGCTCTAATATTCTTCTCTGTTCTTAGTGGCTAAGTACAGATTACAACTTAGAAAAGGATGAAAGACACATGTGGTTCCATTCTTAAGCACAATGATATAAACTTTCTAATAAGTGCAAGCCATTATTCATTAGCATTTAAAATTTATGTCCTGAGATTTTTTTTAAGTCAATCTGATTATATAAGAATTTTTATATAACAAAAATACAATGATTTCAATGTTTCAGTTAGACGACTTAAATTCAAAATTCAAGAAAATATAAAAAAAAAGAAATATAAAATTCAATTACTTTGACAGGAGACATTAGTAAAGCAGGTGCAAGGTATTCATTCACAAACCACATTAAAAGGGATCTTCTTTTGAAATATTCTACACAAATTCCATTGACACAGTCGTCTTCTTCAATATCTATATGGGTAGATTCATTTTTGACATGTGACGTTGGTGCATCTTTAATATTGTGATCTGTAGTAAGATTTTCAAATGATGCAACTGAAAAAAAAATTAAAACTTTTGTGAAAGAAAGTTAAAATCATCAATCAATTCAATATCATAATTATGTTTACTCATTGGTATTCATTTAATTACAAAATTTTACAATAGAAAACTAAGTTTAAGTGTTATAGTTTTAAATATACTAATTAGCTTCCAAGTAAAAAATATTAATTTTTATAAATTTCAACCATAATTTAAGACTAATTCATTAAAACGACTTGAAAATTGGAATGCATTAAAACTTTAAACCAATCAATGACTGATTTTCCCCACAATACTCTTAAGATGTACACTTACAATTCTGAAACTTACGGAGTTTTTCAAAATACATTTTGAAAATTAGAATGATAATTGTATTCTTGTATCAATAGTTTTATTATTCAATTTAAGAAAAATCATCTTCAATGTTTTCTAATGCCTTAGATTCCTTTAAAACTAAAAATAGACATAAATCCTAAGATTAGTAACTGCAACATTAGTTATTCTCTAACTGAAAAACAAGTTATACTTTAATCTGTATATTGTTTAGTAAGAAATCAAAAAATGATTCAAAACAATCTTATTTATGGAATTTCAAATACTAGAATCTTTTTACCCATTAACAAATTACATAATTATATTTTATGTAATTTGTTTGACTTGAACAAATTAATAATTATAATTTTAGCAAAGTTATACAATTAATAGCTATTATTATGTTTTCAACACCAATAATTGAAAAATTCACAAAATATAAATGAAATAATTACTTGATGCTCGAGAGGAATGCCAATGGCTTGATTGTTGTCCTCTAGAAGGTGCAAGTACTGTAACAACTTGCCTTCCATCAGGAGGTAGAGCATGTGTAACAGCTTGTCGAATAGGTATATTAACAGATGAATTAGATATTGAGTGTTTGAGCGGTTGATAATCGTTTTCAGTTCTTTCTGAAGACTTCTTTTGACCACTGCAAATCAGAATGAATCTCTTCAGCATGATGATTTAAAATAAAAATAATTTTAATAGTTCCAATTTTTAGTTAGAATTAATGATTTAATGAAAACGAACAAACATATATACCTTTTTTAAGGTTAACAATGAGATGCGCTTTTTAATTAAACCCTTAAAATTGAGATTTGAATTCAAAGTTAAAAATTCTTAAAAGAGGTCATTGTTTTACATTTGGAACAAGGTTCGACAAACTCTTATTAAAATAACAAACATTATAATAGCTAATTTATAGTTGTAGTTTATTTAAATGTGTATTAATTCAGAATTAATAGTTCTGAATATCAAACAAAAATTTTAAAAAATACAGTTATCAAGAAATTTTGGAAGTAAATAACTTAGTGGAGTAAAATCATTTAAATAACCAAAGTTTAATGGAATTAGCTTGACTCTCTTAAGATATATTGCATTAATTAGGGTGAAAAATTCTCCAGATAGAATTAAAAATCCGGGTACATTTTATAAAGTTATAAATATTAATCTAATATTTAGAAAAAGGTAATCATGAAGTATATTAAAAAATATATATTGCAGAATAATTAACCTTTAAGGGAATAATGACATTGCTTTTAATTAGTTAGTCAAATTATAATACACTTAAGAAACATACTGTAAAAGTAAGGTTCTTCTTGCTCCTGACTAAATAATGTTCCAAGAAATAAATTGCTTTCAAACAAATTTTAAATAAATTATATTATAACTGATATTGTTATACAACACTCTCAAGCACTTCATAAATGCTCAGTAACAATATCTACATTAAAATTATTCATTACAATAACTAAAATAAATAATTTAATTCACAAGTGCAAATTTAAATAACTTACAAGCGAAAGCAACACAAAATGTCAATCCTCTTATGTTTTCTACGTTTAAGGTCAATACTGATGACAGCAGAAAATATGAGCAAGACAGTACCAGCACTGAATACAACTAAAACGGCTGCCTGAAGGACAAATGTTCTCAGTGCAGGTATAGGTATGATATAAGCTATAGAAAATGCTCCGAGGTTGCTCACAGATGTCAGAGCAATGCTGACTCCAGTTCGTTTGAGAATTTCCCCAGTCAGATGCTCCTTCAAAAAATAAAAAATTTACTATAATAAACGTTCAAAAAATACACAACACAGTTACCATATATCAGAAATTTTACACTACACATTTCATGTTGAATCTAGAAAATTTATTGATTTTCATAGATTTACTGATACTATTTCTGACATATTTAAATTGCAAACAATAACAGAATATTATCAAAATATTTTTTGTATTAATGAATTTTTTTTATTTTTAAAACATTATAAGAAATTAGCATAATGGGGTCCCTAAACCACCAATTGTTTAATAGATCATATTCCAGTGCCTGTAACAAACAATTTGAAGTTTTGATCCCTTACAATGTACCTAAATACAATAATTATAAAAACTATTAACTAAAAATAAATACCTGATGAGTTTGTTCAAATTGTGTACTCAATGAGTATTGATGAATGATAAGGAACATATTATCCATTCCTATACCTAAGGCAAGAAATGGTAAAACCTAAAAAAATAAATATATAAATTTTTTAAAAGTTCAATTACTTAACATATGAAAAATTCGAAATATTTAAAAACAGATTAATATAACTATTAAGTATAAATGCAAAAATAAAAAAAATTTAATTCATTTAAATCAAATTATGAAATTTTCTAAATAAAAAACAAGTTGCAATTTAACTATAAAAATTTCAAACATGTATTAGTAATGTTGTCATAATGTAACATGTAATGTCATGTTTTTCCTGTCAAAGTTAGTTTATCACTCAATGGTCTTTTTTAACAAGACTGCAAAATTTAGAGGGGGATCTACAGTTTAAAGTGGATACTGAATCATTACCCGAGGTGAAATTTGAGCCCACAAGCCAAAATGCTTTCTCATTCTGCTGCCAACTCAGCTTTTCAATCAATTAGACAATTGTGTACAAAACTGACTCTTAAAATACTACTGGATTATTATGTAATTTCCTCTTTTCAAGCATTCAATTCCAGAATGAATTTCTTTCTAATGAAAAGGGAATACTTAAATACTAAACCTTTGTAATTCAAATTAAAATAATAATAATTAAAATAACAAGCTACTTTTCTTTGAAAAACAAGCAAATTCATTCAAATTTCAATAAAAAAATTTCTCAATTCCTATCTTTTCATTCTGTTTTTTGTTAAATTAAAATGCTTTTCAATAGCTCTATCTTAAATGATTAATCTGATGAAATGTCTTTGAGTTGCAACAAAATAGCATATTGATAGTATTATCATATAAAAAGGTTTAACAAACTTTTGTTAAAAATAAAACACTCAATAAAATGATTTCTTCAACTATCCACTTGAATATATTTAATGTAAATACACACTTTAAAATCACAAATGAGAATAAAATTGCATCCTCATTTATGATTAAAAATTTATCGTAAAATAATATTTTAAATACAAGTCTTACCTGAGTAGTAGCTGCATTAAAAATAATGCCTAATATTGAACAAAGACCTAAACCCGCAGCAACAGATAATGTTACTAATAAAACACCTGCTACTCCAACACCGGTCAACGAGTTCACCGGATCATAGCACTTTATAAGGCAACCAAATACATAGATGACCTATATTAAAAAACTACGTGTAAAATATATTTTCATTGAAATATATCTATAAACAAACTTTTAAATGTTTAAAATTAATTCCAACAAAAAAAATTGCTTTTTAAAAATTAAAAGTTCTACTTGAGCATTAAACCTTAATATTCTTTAAGGTACATTCAATGCAGTTTTCAAGATATGGCAAAAAGAAATAATTATTTTTATATCTTTGTATAATATTTACTAGGTTTATACTATATGATTTACAGATTAGACTGAAATATTAAAATGGACAAAATAGAAAAAGGAGTAATAAATGGCTGATTTTAAAAATGATTATAATCATTATACATAAAAGTGTAACAAGACTCACAAGGAAAATGCAAAATCATTAACCTAAACTTTAACACAACAATATTTCCCTAAGGTTTAAATATATATCAATCTGAAGATATTTTGTCTTCTCAAACTTCATGTCACATTAGTGGACAGTAAATTAAAACATTTTAAAACAGAAAAATTAGAGGAAAAGATTATAAGTACTTTAAGGGGTGTAGCAAATATATTTGCTAAAATTACATATATCATACAGAAACAAATAGATAAATCAACAAAAATAAATTACCACCTACCATGACAATATAACCAAGGAAAACTCCACAAACACTGAGAGTTGAAAAATCTTTCATTATGTCCCCCAAGGATGTTGTAGAGAAAACATTAATTAAATTACGCTTAGTAACATTTGGAGTTTGAGCTTCTTTAATTATAATCTAAAATGTAAACAAGAAAAAAATTATGTCAGAATTTAAAATAAATCTGAAGTATCTAGAATAATAATTTATGAAATAAGGAAGATTTAAAATAAATGAAACATACATAAATTTCCAAATGAACAGAACAGAACTTGGAACAAAAATATTTCAAATAGTATTAAATTTGTAATATTGCTTGATTAACTCATAGTTTAAAGTGACTTTCAAACCTCTACACTTGACATAGGAATCTAACTAACAAAATGAATGCCAGATTAATAACCATACAAGATGTCAACTTAGTAGCATGGAAGGGAGATGACATAAGTATAAAAATGAAGTTGCTTTTTGCTAGATTATCAAGAGAAAAACCACAATATTTCATGATAAATCACTGCATCTGTATGAAAATGGACAAGCTATATAATGATGTGATTACATATACATCATAATGAGCTGCAATTCATCCTCACTACAATATAAAATGACAAACCACATTGTTAACTGTGCAATTCTTAAAACATTGCTTATTATGATTTTATTTGTATTTAAAAATGGTCAGTTATACAAATGACAGCATTTAAACATTGAAACAGTATTGCACATACAAGAAAATTAATTAATTCTCCAACTATTTCTTATTAAAAGCCATAACAAACACATTTTATCATTCAATTTTGGCAAATGAGCTTTTAAGAATATATAAACATATCTTAGATTCAATACCATATAATTAATTTTAAAAAATCAAAATAAATGAAAGCTCAAATAATGTGATATGCATTATTAAATTAAACTAAGAATCATCCTGGCATCTAAAAAGAAGCAGACGGGGAAAAGGATACAGAAAAACGTTATAAAAAATTTGAAATTATATAAACATCATACCTGCCAACATTGGAGGAAAAGAATTGATAGATTCAACTGATTTTGAGGGGGAAAATTAGGAAAGGCTATTAGTAACATTTTTGTTTGAAACAGAATGTTAAAAATGATAGTACCACAAAATTTTACTCTTTAGATTATACATTTTGAGAATTATTTATGTTAAAAAAATATTGTGTTAATCTTAATTTTTTAATAAAATATTCATCCATCTTATAAAGGAACTATGAAATTAAAGTAAAAATAAAAATCAATATTTATTTCCCAATAACTATTTTATAGACAAACTTTTACTAATCTAGTGCAATTTATAAGTATGAAACTTACAAAATTACATAAAATATAAAATACATTACTAAATAAATGTAATTCAATGATTCAACGACAAATATTTTGAAGAAATTATTTTCCTAATTAAATTACAAGTAACTAATATGTTAATAATATGACTGCCAACTCGTTAGAGTCTAGGAAGCCTAGTGGTTACAGTGTCATCCTCCCACAGCAGACTAAAAAATCAGAGGAACACATTTAAAAGATATGTATATATTATTATTATATTAGTGTGCCACCCCTGTTGACTATTTAAGCTTCTAAAACAACTCAATAGACTTATTTTCATGGCAAAATTTCGGCTGTTTT
Organism: Latrodectus hesperus; assembly: GCA_037975125.1. Taxonomy (NCBI): domain Eukaryota; kingdom Metazoa; phylum Arthropoda; class Arachnida; order Araneae; family Theridiidae; genus Latrodectus; species Latrodectus hesperus. The sequence goes on from CM075858.1 coordinate 33,996,140, forward strand.
TAAATTTTTAATTTAAATTGCCAAAAATCATTAGATTTTTATACATTATCGGGAAATGGGGAGAAATGATGAAAATTCAGAAGTTTCCCGATAAAATCAGTAGAATTGGCAGCTATGAAACATGCACAAAAAATGCTAAGTGAAAGTCATTAGAAAAATAGAAATATCTATCCTATAAACATTTTCTCTGGAATGGTTTACACAAATAGCTAATATACATAAAAGAATAATTTATACTCACATTTGCTTTTTGGAATGCACAAGTAAAGAAAAAAAAATTAGTTTAATGAAATAATAAAAATTTTTTTTAAACCTAAATATATTTATTTTTACGTACTTCATTAAACTGTCTTTGCCAGGCTTCTAAGACTTTCTTAGCTTTGTCAACACTCCAGTCTAAATTGTGGACTTTTATATGATCTCGCCAATATTCAAACATTTCTTTCTCAGCCATCAATTGAATTATTGTTTGAAAGGCTTCGGCTCTAAAAAAAAATTGTTTATAAACTCAAAGTTCAAATATGTACATATATTCTTCAATATCAAACATGAAACACGTGTTAATATGGCCAATGAAAAAATTATACTTACTTTACTATGTGACCAGATTTATTCTTTGTAATTCCTCCAACAAGGACATCTTCGGGCCAATGCATGTATTTTGTAGCAAATCCATAACAACCACCAGTAATTTCTGCCCCAATATCTAGTGGCTAAATACAAATTATTTTTAAGCAAAATGCTATTCTACAAGTATTGTACTATATATTTAAGCATCCTAAAAAATTGCATTTTTAGATTAATAAGGTAGTAATAAAACAATAGTGTATTTTTATTATCTAATAAACTTTTCTAAATTTTATCTAATAAACTGGAAATTTAAAAATGCTAATTAATATTAAAAATGAATGTTTGCATTTTTTATTATATATTATTTTTTAAAAATCATAATTTTAGAGCTTCATAAATGAAAAATTCCTTATTTGAATAAAAATTCCACAATTAGCTGATAACATTTTCCATCTTTTTATTTTAGTATTTGGAAAAGTAGGTAGTAACATGCATATTGTTTTGTTCACATAATTAGTTTCTTCTAAAAAAAACTTGGTAATCTCTGAAGTAAATAGTAAAACAATAATACACTGAGTATTTTATTATTTTACAAGTTACAGTTACAATATTTACAGTTAATATATTATTGAATTACAATGAGATCTTTAACAGTACTTGAAATGTAAACTATTATATTTCTAATCAAAAATTTACTTCAAGAAATATCTCATCAGCATAATATTAAAATAATATCACTGTAGTTGAACAAAAGAACTTTCAATTGATTTTCAGAATTATTTTCAAAAATGATCTTTTAAATGCACCAATAGAAAACTTACTTGAGGATTTTTTTTATTTCGAGCAGTGGCAGGACACTCTTCATCTAATGGCTGTAAACATGGTTTCTCTTGATAAGCTGTAGTAATACCTGCCTAAAGATAAAAGTTCAGACATGTTCAATTTCACAGCTCAAATTCAATTCTTTTAAATCAATAGAAATTTGCAAAGGAGTATAGAATTAATCTAAGATAATAAATAAATGTTTACCATTAACTGGTGCAAAGGCTAAATAACTAAACTATAACTAATTATTGCACTAATTTATAGCACTTTTGAATTAATTCTTTTAAAAAAGAGCTCGCTTTAACTTGTTTTTGTTAATAAATTAAAATAATAATAATAAAAAGATTCTAATAATTTTACTGTTTTGAAAATTTAAAATAAATATTTACATTAATCCAACCTTATCTTTAAAATATTAATATTTATTTTAAAAAATAAATAATTTACTAACATGAAACCTTTATCATTTTTAATTAATTAGAAACATTTTTTATGTTCCTAGTAATTTAAACTTTTCTTTTTAATAAGGTTAATAAAATAAATCCTGTTTCTAATAAATTTGTTTGTTAAATGTAAGCTGTTAATTATAGCCTAAACTAGCACACACCTCTAAACTTTCACACCATATTTATATACACAATTATCCCAGCAAGTAATACACAAAATTCTTTTAAATAAACAGCCATAAAATCAATATTTTTAACAACTGTGCTACTCCATAAACCTAATCAAGGTACGATTTGATTTGATTTGATTTTACTGGCTCAAGATCCTCGGGTGGGATAAGCTGTGCCAAAAACCAAGTTATCTTTGATAAAACCATATGCATGAATAAATCATATTCAGGATAGGAATGGAAACAACTAAACATCAGCATAGCAAATCAAGCATAAAATACTGTCATAGTAGAGTTTAAAAAATACTCCAAATATCTATATAAAAGTCTTATTTTAATATATATTTGCCTCTTTTCTATATATTTGTCCTATTTTAATTTTTTCAGTACATAATGAATAATTCAAGCATTAAGGAAAATAAAAAAATACAAATAAGAGTCTGAAAAGTGTCCTCACTATTTTTTGTCCCTCCTCAAGTTCCTGGGCAACTTTGTATGGGTAAGTTTTTTTTTTTTTTTAAATATAATAAAAATGGCATTTAGAGCTTTCAGTTTAATTCAACCCTATATAATTATCAGTGTATCAATAAAAATTGTAATCAATTTTAAAAACTTTTTTTTAATTTGTATAATCTTTAAATAGTTAGATTATGTATTGTAAACGTGTGGAGCAATCTACAGTTTGTTTATCGTTCAACATTCGTCTTTTTGCACACCAGGAACTACATTGTGTTGTGTAGGACCTATTTTCATCAAATAGTTTACTCTCCGAAATATCATCCAAGAATCTAACTCTAAAACAATAGTGAAATTCATGTTCGTTTAAAAGAGTGAGCGAGTACACAACGTGCAAAAGATTTTCGCAATGATGCATCGGCTGAGCGGATTTCCCGCCAACATTAACCGTGATAAACTAATAAAAATTCCGAGGCAATAGTTTACGAAAAAAAAAGTGTGAGATGGCGAGCGATGAAAGCAAGTTCTACTGAATATACACAGCCGACATCACTTCGATAGTGGACCACACAAGGAGAGTTGGCATGTCGCCAGCACTGCCGCGAGAAAGCGCGTTCTTACTTCTGGTTCGTTTCCTGCACAAGGATAGATTTTGAATAAGAAAGAAAAAGCCATCAGTTATTGATAACCTATCTGATTGTTCAACACGCTTTAAGAGAGAGTTTACGCGATTATTAGAATTAACTTCATAAGAATTCGCCGTGCACGCGTTCAGATTTCGAAAAAAACAAGTCGGAAGAATTTCTAGAATCACTTTTATTTTAAAACTGAAAAACCCTACAATTATTTCATTTAAAATACGTATGAAAACTTTGAAAACAAAATGCTAATTTTTTAAATATTAAATTTTTAACTGGGTAGTATCATCTGTAATAACTTTATTTTGTTTCAGCATACCAAGTATTGAGTACAAATTAGCAGTGAATGTTGGTAGTCGCTCTAAGGTTATTTTTTGCGTGTCAGAACTCGACCAGAACAATGAAAAATATAGTAGATTTGCTGAAAATTATATATATAAATTTAAGTATATTCTAAATGTTTTTTATAGCAGCATTTTAAACACGTGTTTTTTCAATTTACTTTTTTATGTCGAAGCTTAACACAAACAAAATAAGATTAATTACGATTAAGACAACACTTTAAATTCAACTTCGCATGTCAAAATATAGTTAAAAGTAAAAATTTTAAATAATAGATATTGCATATTAAACTTTATCAACTCTCATAAGTTTCAAATAAATTTTCAATTAATCAAATTATTAGCCAACCGTGATAGAAAAATATTATCATCATATTTCTATAAAATGAAAACTAAAAATAAAAGAATTCGACAAAATAATTAAAATTTTATTCCCATTCACATTTATAAATTTAATACTTTAGAATATTTCTGTTGTTCATATAAAAGAATGTATACATACAAAATTGACCTTATGAATGATCAAATGCTTTAAAAAATTAAATTGGAATATTTGTTAAAAAGTTTAGATTTATGGAATTATTTTATGAACTTGAATTTTTTTTTTCAACCTACGAACTGTTGAATAGCAAGTCAGGGTAGTAACCATATAGAAACCAGCTCGGCTCTAAAATGTAACATGAGGTCGTACTAGCTTTTATGTAGTAAATGCGAGCTATATCAAATTTTAATGAACAGCAGGAATTGATTTTGGCCTTAGATCTAAGAAAAATTGAGCTTATCATGTCCACAGCTCGTGATGTCAGTGATTACGGCATAAATCATGAAAACAGAAATAAGCAACATCTCACAAAATATCAAATTACTTTCGCAGGAATATTCCAATTAAGTGGAGAGGTAATGAAGCACGTCGCCCCTGCAAGAAGGAGCGATACAAATTGACTGGAGCAAATCGTCCGCACGGAGATGTCGCGAGGGTGGGGAGAGAGACCGGTGACACCAAAAATGAAGTATGCCAGCCAATTTAGAACGCAATGAAGGCAGAGGAAGATTCTCAAGAAACGTACCACACACACTTCTCTTCCAGCTATTGCAGAGCTTTCCTTTTCATCGTAAAAACGCCGGGTGAGGTCATAAGCGCCGAAAGTCCACATCCCCCTTTCTTCCCCTCCCGCACGACCAGCCTTGCTTATGCATCCCACACGCACCCACCCTACTTTCGGGGGAAAGGGATTCCGCTAACATCTAAGAAACGTGGAATATCTTCGGGTGAAGAACGCTAGTTCTCAATTTTCATTAAACCAATCTCATTATGAAATAAATAATTCATTTTTGGTAGGAATGTGTTTGAAAAAACAAATGCACGCAAATATTATTTTTCTCAGGTTCACATGCATTTCCTTCACACAGAGAATCATTTTGTACGTGGATCAGATAAAATTTCATTAATAGACTAGTTATACGTATCAGTAAGGTTTAGTCTAACTGAGCAAAGCAATCTATGGTAATATTCCGAGAGGGCGGAATCTAAGCTACGACAGCCATTCAGTTCACATTCTATGGCGACAGCTATTCAATGGCATTGTGAATAAATATTGATAATTGATGACAAGACTAAAAATTATTTTGCAGGATTTAATGAAAGATATTTAAACCTTTACAGACATTTTTAAACGCGATTTTGCAATTAAGAGCAGTTTAATGCTCCTCCATGGATCCGTATATTTGTTTAGTTTTTAAACAAATATACGCAAATACTAATCTAAAAAACTTAGTTTTTTACCTTGTTTGTTTAGCGAGATTCAAAATTAACGAAGCACTATTCCCAAAAGCTCTCAGAAATTGATCTTTAGGTAAGCAAGAATACAAATCCTTAACAGAAAATTCTCTTTTTTAAAAAATATTTAGAATTTAACAATTTTAGAGTACTTTTTTGTTATCAGGACCGAAATCGTCACTAAATGTTTAGGTGAAATCGCCATTTTCTTTAACTGGAGTAACTTCTTGCAAGCAAAGTTAAATTTTATTGGATTCATCATGAGAATCATTAGGCAATTTCTGATTTTTCTAATTACTGAGGATTTAATGATATCGACCTCGATAAGAACAAAATAAGCAACAATAACAAGCTCTGATTACTATATAAATTTTCCCCGTTGAACGTAAATAGTTTGCACAGAATTGAAATTCTTTCACTTATTCATTGAATGAAAAGGAAACAAAACTGTTAATAAATTTGGATAATGACTTAAAAAAATAAGTACACCATCTCTTTTAAAAAAAATCATAACTTATTTAAAAATCAGATCATATTCAGAATTTAAATACTTCAATTTGTTTCAATATATCGAACCCATATTCCAAATATTATAATTTGCTTGCAGACGAAATTGTTCTGCTTACTTTTTAGAGGGAAATGGAAAGTAAACATATGTTACGATTTATCTTGTGAAATGTACGCAGTAAATGTTGATGAATTAATAATATTAATCGTTTGCATACTGAAATGAAAGAAATTAAAATTGCATCAGTACTGGTTTCTAATAAAAAAAAAAACATTTCTATTTATGCATTTAATTTTTGTGAGTCCCAATAGGTTTGCTGGAATTTATAGAAAATATAAGCAACCGCCACATTTTCCATCTTTAGTTGTCTTCTAGAAGTGAATTCTAATTACAGAATGACAGAAATAAGAAAACGAAATCTTGTAAACAAACGATCAAAGATATTTATTATAAAAATTTAATTTTATGGCGAATCTAAAAAAATTGCATAATTTAAAATAATTCAACATGGAAATTATTCATGACCAAATTTGTGTAACAACACAAGCAACCATGTCAAAATCACAATCGCAGGAAGATAACCTTTCATGCTAGAAATTATTTATTTCAGGCCCCTTTGCATCCTAAAAAATATCATTAGTTAAAAGAGTAAAGAAATCTGCCCTCTGACAATAAAAATGAATGAGCCATCAAACGATATTCATTCGAACTATGTGTACATAAAATTCTGTTCTTAATTAAAGAATTAAAAGCACTCTTCGAATAGATGCTGCCTTAAGAGAGACCGGTAAAATAAGATAGAAATGATAGCGAAAGAATAATACGGACGGAAATAAAATGAAAAAGGAAAAAAAAGAGCCCACACCGTTCGACGAAATCTTTCGTTCTCTTCACAAGGATATATGTATATGGACGAAAAGGCAGCGAAGCAGTGGAGAAAAAGCCGATTATAATGCCCGCCACAAGCAGAAGAATGGCGAACAGGGGAAGGGGAGTGTTGGTGCACAACGGTGGTGGGCGAAAGGGGCGATCAGGGGGAAAGAAGGATGACGTAGTCGGGGACCACCCAGTTGTACGGCGGGTGGTCACCATGCCCTGAAGCCCGTTCAGGCATCTCTTTTCCTTCTAATGAAATTTGTTGTTTTTATTTTGCTTTTGTTTCTTCTGGCTTTTACTTTTGCCTCTACAGAAAGTGGTTCATTCAAAGTAAACGGGTTGAGTGTTTACTTTTTTATTCCGCCGTAGTTACGTTGGTCAATTCTAAGGAAGATGCCCGCCATTCCGAGGAAATAGTTTCCGGCTGCTACATTTTTCACCTCAAATAAAAAATAATGTATAATTTCGAACAAATAGCCAATTTCACTTACCCTTTTCATAAATGACTCTATGGTATCTAAAGGAAAAGACTGTACATAGTTCCTAAATTTTTTTACGGTATCCATCAGCCACTGGGGATTTAAATTAGACCACTGTACATATCTATTTAGACCCCTAAGAAAAAAGAAATGATAGTCAGAAAAATAAACATACAATAACAAGATTTTATAAAAATTAGAATAATTATTTAAAATAAAGTTGGACATAGAAATATTTGAATAAATATGCTACATTTTTTATGTACTAACAAATTGATAAATACGATACAAATCACGCTGACCGATGGCTGAGTGGTTAGCGTTCCTGACTCCCGAGCTGTGGGTCCCGGGTTCGAATCCCGGTTCAGGCATGGATGTTTCTTTCCTTCTGTTCTCTCTGTGTTTTTTCTCTGTCCTCTCTTCTTTGATGTTGTATGAATGTGGCCCACCCTATAAACGGGTTTGTGGTGGTATGGCGCGGGTAACGCTACTCGCCTCCGTGACTTGGTTCACAGGTGCCCGCTGGGTAACGATAAATGAGTAGCAGTTTCTAGCCTTGTTGTGGCATAGGATTCGTCATCCAAGTGTGCCCGCCATTGGAAAAAAAAGATACAAACCACAGCTGCACATTACAAAGAAATTTCTTAACACGGTCAAAAGAAACACGTAACTACATCCTATCCGAAACAGGAGTGCCAAAAGAATTGCTGATGGACACTTAGTCAAAGGACAAGAGAATTGTCAATGGAAAATACCAGTCTTTAGACCGAGGGATTCATCATTTCCTAAGTCATGCTTGTAATGTTTATCTTTCTGCTTAAAGCGCCGCCCTCCATTCACTACAGTCTACCTGCAGACGCCAGAAAGTCCCAAGTATGACCGCTCGGTGCCACCTTCCCAATAATGGCCCAATGTATATTTAACATGAAAAAACTCTAAGAGTTAGTTGAATATGCCCCTGATTAATTTGCTCATTATTTTGACCACGAGGTCGAATTGGATCAAGACTTACAGTTTAAAACAGATTCTAAATCAACTCACCTTTGAGGTGGGTACAGAATAAAAGAGTTGAACTGAATAAATGGTCCAAATCTATATAAAATTTGACTAGAACATATCAAAAATTATGGATACATTTTAATCACTATAAATGTATTTCATTAAAACAAATAACAGGATACAACAATGTTAGGCTATTGATCAAATTAATTTTTATGCGTTTTCAAATAATTTTTATTTAAAATTTTTGAAGTTCACCATAGTAAAAATGACACTAACAATAAAATTTATGGTTTATATAAACGATAAAAACGCTTTTCTCTTAATATTACTACCTTTACGTTGAAAAATCCTTTTTTCGAAAGACGAAAATTCAATACATAGTTATTAATTTTGTCTTTTAATCCTTTAAGATTGTTTGTGGCAATGAGAAACTGATTTTTGGAAACAATCGAAAATAAAGAATTGCAGTTAAAACTGTTGCCGGTAATGCGTTATTTTTCGCTTCTTTTGCTTCGAAATCTCCTATTAAGATACTCAAGTCTTATGATGGGATTTCCTTTCTGCTTTCGATTTCACCAATTGAATATTCTTTCTATACTTTATTTTAAATTTGGATAAAAATGCGGATACCAAATTAAAACTCAGTACCAAGAGCCAACAGAATTTCGCTACGTCACTGCCTATAAGGAGTTCGTTTAATATTACATCTGCCATTGTTTGATGAGCGTCCAATATAACTTTTCATTAAAAAAAGTTACGAAACTCTGCATTAATTAAATCGTGTAATATTAATATTCCAGAGACATGTAAATTAAAAAAGGTATTTTAACACGACTTTTTAAAAGGTCAAAAATATTAGAATCTCTAACAAATTATTAAATTAATAAGGATTTATGGAATTAAATAAAAATTGGTACGCACTTTAAAGCATTTGTATCTTTTTGGCTGCCCACCTTAAGGTGACCAGCCAAGATGAAATTATACTGCTTCCGTAAGTATTTTCCCGGAAGTTTTTCCATTGATAAATGCTATTTCCTTATCACAAGAGAGAAAACTAAGACTTTCAAGCACATATGCAGAAAATAAAAAAGTTAAGTCATCTCCAATTTTTTTTTACAATGGCTGGAATCTAACTTTGGGCTTTAGAAGAGTGTGGATCTAGAGTTAGGCCTCATTAAAGGCTAATGCCATTCACAGCTCTCAAGCTTTACTTGTTATCGCTCAACGGTCATTTTTTGGACATGAGGGCTAATTAGACTGGGACTTATGGTTTAAAGTGCATTCCGAACCACTACAAACATCCATGCCCGAGGTGGGATTCGAACCCACGAGCTGTTGAACCGAAGGCAAGAGCGCTAACCACTCGCCTGCCAGTTCCACAACTCATAAAAAGTTTTAACAAGAATGACCATTTTATAAGCGCTGAATTACGATATAAGAAAACTTATCGATAACTTAACTTAGATTATACATCGACACAAAAATATAAATATGTTGTATAATGCATTATTTGATACATAAAATAATTTCACAGAATTATAGTTTAGGACAGGTTTTCGTATTACTCTTGCAATATAAAATTTCTACAATTTTTTTTATCTTGAAATATTTTAATCAAAACGCAAATTAACCTTATTGAATTTTAAAAAAAAGAATCAGTGGGAGCATAGGTAGAAAGGTGAACATGTTTCGGTTTAAAACGATCCACTTGTGAGCAATAAAGAAAGAAAATCGAGGGGTTGGAAGCGTATATGGGATAATGCAGCTGACTGTCACAAATCACTGAACGCAAGAGGAAGAAGCTGTCGAGAGGGAGAAAGATATGACACTCCAGGAGAAATACCTCCTGTTACGCAGTGCAGTCGCAAATAGATGCTACTTCGGAGTAACTCCCCCTCCCCCGCCCGGCGTGGCCAATGAAACCTGCAATTAAGTACCTTTACCTAAGACAGTCTCGCACAAAAACAATTTTCAAAAAATAATTAAGTTGCCATCGGAAATAGAAAAGACAATAGCTGTTAGAAATTTATACAGATAAAAAAAATTAGATTTCAATCAAGATTTACTATGAAAACCCAGTGTTCATCGGGGCCGACAACTTAATTTTAAGTAAGGAAGTATTTGTTTTTGATATACTGTGAGTGTTAGATTAGAATACATATTTAAATAAGAAACGAAAAAGTCGTACAGAAAAATAACATCTGTACATCATGACACGCATTTTGATGCTACATAGTGGATGGTCTATAACAGAGTTGTGCTATTGTAGATATCTCCTGATACTGCTATGGAAGATTTGGTTTATTGTTCAACGCCCACTTTTTTTGCACACATTAAGAGTATTCATCCGAAATCGATAGTTAAACGCAGATTCCGTGTCCATTACAAAAATCGACTATAGAGATGCAAATAAGTATCACGAACAGTAAAAGTTGAAAACCAGAGCTTAAACTCTGCAAAGTTGACACTTCGGTCATATGATAACCCAATTTAGTTTACTAATAAATATTGGTCACTAATACTTGATTTTATATCATTACGATATTATTTCTATTAATGAGAAGAAAATCAACATCGTTTGAAAATAAGTTTTCACCTGTTACCAAAATTAGTCAAATTCACCAACTAAATGCAGAGATTCATTCAACTAGCGATCTGCTAAAACATAGAAGCAAAATAAGTTGAATTTTTTTTATTGATTTTGTGTAGTTTACTGGTGCAAGGTTCAATATTGGACATTTCTGCATTTGATTTTATACGAGACATTGTTAACAACAACAGAAGACTAATGAAGCTCATAAAAAGAAGCCAATAGGTATAAGGTTGCTATCACACACACAAAAAGTACTTCAAGAGATGAGTAAATACCTCGGAAAAATTCTCAAATTTCATAAATGAAATACAGTATGCTAGGTTAATTCAAGTTATGAAGTCTTAACAAATGAATCAGAATGGAAGAACTGTTTTTGTTTAGACTGGTTCTACAGTACATGGAGCAAGCAACAAAATCCAAGGAATTGTGATACAACACATCGATGGATATAAACACAATATATCAGCAATATTACATACACATAAGTCTACAAATAAAGTTCTTGGTTTGTTATTTTATGGTAATTTTATCCACAAGAGGTTTGGTTTGGTTTGTTTGTCGCTCAACGGTCATTTTTTGCACACGAGGGCTAATTAGACCGGTACTTACGTTTTAAAGTGGATTCCGAACCACTACAAACATCCATGCCCAAGGTGGGATTCGAACCCACGAACTGTTGAACCGAAGGCAAGAGCGCTAACCATTCGGCTGCCAGCTCGGCTATCCACAAGAGGATTCATCAAACAGGTAATTTAAGTTAAAAATAGCTCAAAATATTATAATTACCTATATTCGAGGCATTAATCTAACACACGAATTGTTGAATTGAAAGCCAGAGCACAAACCATTTACTTGCCATGATTATATAGCCTATTATTTCAAACATTTTTATGTAATTACAATATAAAAATTTAGGAAAAAGTGGGGCTGATACACAAAATTTAACATTAAATTAGCTGTACAGAAGAAAGACATTAATATAATTATATAGGTATTTGAAACGAAAATTTTAGTCTTTCCTATTTGTAAGGATTTTTTTAAGCATAGATAGCTAAAGTTTGATTTAAAAGTAGACCACCTAGACCGACTACCACAAAGTTAATAAGATGCACATGGTTTTTATGCTCAAAATAGACTTCGTCACAGTCTGTGATCAGGTCTTTTATCCTGAAGGTAGAAGCCATAAAACAGATATAGACATTCTTTTTTATCGTTCTTGAAGTCGTAACACAATGGACCACCCTGTAGTAGATTCCTACGCAACCGAATTCAGGAAACTGCTTTCTCCAAATGAGCGGAACGACGCGACTAAAATAAGGAAGCAAGCAATCGGTGTTAGCTTAAAAACTGCAATTTATCCCCAAAAATCAGAAGTTAATAACTTATTTCTTTTCCATAAAAAAGTCAAGGCCTCTTCTTCTAACGCCCAATATCAAGGACAAAATTACTTTAATAAAATAAACTAATTAAAAAAAAATTTTTTTTTCATTGGAAAGCATTTAAGAGAAGAAAAATACAGCTAGAACATTTTAATCCACGATTTAAATTCTGAAAAATAAAAAGAAGCTTGTGTCTTATTTGGAGAATTCGTAGAAAGAGAGAAAATGAAACACATTGGAATAAGCAAAATATTTTTAGGTAGTACATAGCTTGGTTTGGTAAGAGAAACAAATTGTCAAAATTAATCGCATAATTGTTGAATTCTTGAAACTGCGCCTCATAATCTAAAGAATTCCTTCAATTTGTAGATAAATATATTCATTGTAATCTTAGATAAAAATAAAGAAAAATCTGTTTTTTTATTTCTCTTTAATATTATTAGAAGATTTTATGAAGGGAGAAAATGTAATGAAACTCGGGTACCTAGAAAACTGCAAATCAAATTGAGATGTCAAAAGGAAAGAAATATTTATACAAGATCTTGCTTTTCTCGACTGCGGTTGTCACCTTTTCATTTATAAGGAAAATAAACAGGAGGAAAAAGAAAACGAGAAAAACAAGTAAAGAAGACAGAAGTCGTTAAAGAATTGCTCTGAATATCACAAGCCGAAAATATGTTCCTTTGCAAAAAGTATGTTCGAAAAATCCTTTAAAATCTGGCGAAAAGTAAATTGAAGATTATTGTCAGACATTTAAACATCCGCCATACGTTTAGTATTTATATATAACGGAACATATTCATAAAAAAATGGATGAGACATTCAAAGACACATGGGAGAAAACCTAAAAATCTTAAATAATTACACCGCGACAAACGTGCATGTTGTTTCTAATCTCCTATCTGCTCTTACGGAGTCAGACTAGATCGCTGAAACAGTTGGCATTAATGAATCAAGTGGACAATTGTCCACTTGTATCGGATTTCATTATTCCTTCCTGTCCAAGATGTGCTGAGGAGATGTCTGTTAAAAGTGCATGAAAATAGCAATAGCGCGACATTCATATCACGTTAAAGTAGAAGATAAGTTTGAATACAAAGGGACGTCTTCCCTCCGAAGAAAACGGTTCCATCAGTAGGTAACATAAATGAGTATTTTTTTAAAAGTGAGTTCACATATACATCATGGGAAGGAATTACTTCTACGAAACCTAATTTTCACAATATCTGTCTTAAAAATATTCCTGAGGAATCAATTTTTGTCATCATGTTTAAGTCATTATTTTCGAATTTAACAATTTTATTGGTTGAGGTTAGAATTCCAAATAAAATTTCATGGGTGTGTTATATACCTAGTAAAGCAATTTCACAAAAATATGCATGAACAATTTTATTAACACCATAATTTCATACACTTAGAATCTCGTTATTAAGTAAAAAAGACATCAAACAGGATTTTTTTAAACAAGAAATTGGATTTTTTTATCTTAATTGTGTTAATAAATTCTTTGCCCTTTGAGAAATGCACCAAAAACCAACTTTTGCTACAAAGACAGGAAAATATCTGAAAACTTGAGCTGAAAGTTGGTCTAAAGATGTATAATAGCCTACAAGAGATCCAAGGCTGTTACAAATCCAAATATAGTGGATGCAGAAATATCGGAGCCGTCAATCCAACAAATGAAATGTCTTGATAATATTTCTGAGGTGAGAGATGAAGACCTCCGTTACGGCCGAGCCCCACTTGGGAGGTCTCTTCAGATGCTTGACAGAAAAATAAGGGCGGGTAGGCAGGGAACGCCCACCAGAAATAGAACTGCTGTCGCCAGTTGGAGGCGATCGTACCGAACTTTTGTTTTCCTAGAGAGGGACCGGACTTTTCTTTTTATCCCAAGTGGTTCTCTGACTGAACAAGCATTTGTACCTCGCCTATGCAGCTAAATCTATTGAAAACAACAATACACGGGAATACTGTACTCTGAAACAGAAAATCTTTTGGAGATGTGCGAAAAAGTTATTTCCCAATTTTATCAAATCACAACTACGGGTATATGGGTGACGTCATGTTTCACTTTCATCTGATAGTAAGAATAGTAAATATGACAGAACTGAAGAAAATCATGAAAAATTCAGCTTTAAAAAGATACCGCTACAAAGCAAACACGTAACATTCAGTTCTCATTTTCAACTATGACAACTACAGCATGAAGAAAGCGATTTTAATTTAGCTGTAATTCTTTTACACTCTGCAAATTTATATTTGGGGATATTTTACAAACTAAGCTCAGGAATAGGGGGTTCACAAAACGTGTGTCAGTTTAAAAAAAAAAAAAACACAGACGTGAAGTGGCAAACTTTGAGAATATTCTTGTACATTACCAATTCGCTACATTTAACAAGCTGAAGTAGCGATATGAAAGGATTCAGAATTTATAATATGCTGATTAAAATCCCATTCAAATGCGAGATAGGAGACCAAACCAACATTTCATCACATCAACGAAAGTTGCACGAATATTTAGAGTTCTCCTTTCATCACAATAATCTGGTAAATCGTGGAATATCAAATAATTTTTTGACTTCTTTCTCCCACGAAGTAAAATTGAAAAGGAGCAAGTCCCAAATGACAACAAATGAAACTATATAATCTGTAATTTATACGCTTCCTGTGTTATCAATGTCATAAGAGGAGTATATCCGTGATTTGTTTTTCTCATTATGATAGCTCTGATTATATTTGCAATTATGAATGCTGTAAACAATTATAAATTTATATATAATTAGTCGAAGAAAATTAAGCAAATCGATATAGTGCATGTGGATGGAGAAACACAAAATAAGTACAAGTGCTAAGGGAAATACATTTCTTAGAGAGAGAGAGAGAGATTTCCTTTAAAGAAAAAAATTTCTAAAGATTGGCTGACTAAGTTACTTTAAGAAATATTTTCTCCAGTATGAGCTTTACGTCTGACCATTTTGAAGACAAAAATCGGCAATTACCAAAACAAGATGTAGTTCCTAATTAATATTCAATTAAATTTAAAAACGAACGACGGAAATCATGACAAAAGAAGTTTTTCACTATTGAACAGAAAAAATTTCTCGTCATTATAGGAAATTTTAGTAATCCGAAACTCATTAGTTATTTCGTAATGAAAGGAAAATCTCTATGATTGAATGTGCAAAATTAATACATAAAATATGAAACTTTCTGAGAGTAAATAGTTCGAAAACACTCACGGTATTTTTACAGGAAACTCAGGACCGAGGAGTTTTGAACCTTCCCAGAAACAATCTAGTGGAGTGATTATAGCACAAGGAAATAAATTTTCTAATGGCTGAAAATAAAATAAATATATGATTAAGTACAAGAATATAGGACAGCAAAATCCAATTATACACAAAAAGGAAGTTCTACTCACCATATCTAAATAATGTTTTTCAAAAAGAGGAAAACTAGGGGAATAACACAGATCTTTTAAGCTCCAGGGTCTAAAATAAAAGAGAAAATTGTAGCATTTAACAAATTTACAAATGAATATGGAATACAAAAGCACAACAAACTTTCTTGTGTAACAAAAGAGAAATTTGTAATGAAAATAAAGGACTCTAGGTGAAAGAAACTAATGTGTTATGACAGAAATGGAAATTCGTTTGTGAAAATGAGTCGAAGAAATAAAGCGAATATTACATTAACTTATTATATAACTTAATTTGTGCGAAATACTATATAACATTTTGCATCCCATAAAATAAAATGGTGAAGTATTTTCGTGATGATATCCATTGTTCAGAGAAAATTGCTCTTCTTTTTTCAATTAGTAAGAATTTGATCATGAGAAGTTTTTTTTAAATGTTTCTGATTTGTTTTGTTTGTGGTACTCTGGTCACTTTTTAACACAACAGCTAATTCCGAGGGGATCTACAATTAAAAGGACTTCTAGAAAATATATCCACCTCAACTAATATTCACGATCGGTAGAACTGAAGGTGCATTTACCACGAACTGTGTTGTTGTTGTCACTAATGACACTTGGACAGGCCAAGCTCGCTATGCCTTGATTATGCGAATTTAAGTAAATGAGAACATCTTTCGTTTCAACAGAGCACCATGAAGGTGAAAGTACGACTTTTGCTCATCAAATCCTCCGACAGATGGCACCACCAGAGGATATATTCCCTCAATTTGGCATTGATCTGAAGGGGGAGTAAATTTCTCCAGACCATTGTACCCATGGTAACTGCTCAACGACCGACCACAGGACTTTCAATTCCACAGATTTAACCAGCACGTATATCGCGTGTACTCGGTGGGTCTTTGGCGGCATCGGGAATCGAACCCCACCCTTCTGGATGGAAGGCGATACCCTAACTACTAGGCTACCACGGCCCCAGGAACTGTTGATTGTGCGATAATCAAATCGCGTACGCGAAGCCACTGACTTTAAAAATTACTGTTACTTTAAAATTGCCGCAGTATATGGCTCACAGAATTGAACAACACGATTTATCTCTCTCTCTCGCACTTCGGACTGGAAACAAAACAATAGGCCAACATAAGTTCGAATTACACTAAATTAATGGTTCACCCACAGCACTCTTCCGCTGTTTTCTTGAGTTTACCAAATTGTTCAAATGATAATTTTTAAAATCGCTCTTTAACTGGAAAAAATCATTCGGCAAATTTTTCCAAAATATTTTTAAAAATCTTTCGTTTTTTTAGTTTTTAAGAGGAATTTTCGCAGATAGTGAGTCGTATTCAAATGCTGACTGGAAAGAAACCAGAAACCTCGATATCCATCCCGACCAATGAGCACGCAGAATTTAGAAATGCTATGATTATCTGCAGATGTTCAATAGTAGCTGGACACAAGTATAAAGCCTTTCGGTCCACTGGAGCAATGGTGGGTTCAAAGGCAAAGTTATATGTAGTTTGGGAATGATTTCGGTATTTCTGGTTCAATGTAAATTGTTTTTCAATTTCGCATAGATGTAAGCACCAGTCCTGAAGTCAAAAATATTACATACATATGTTCCTATCTATTTGAATCATTCAATTCACAACAATTCATATAATAAGGGATCTACTATGTAGTCATTGAAAATGCAAATTCATTATGATTTTTAAATATTATTGGGAAATTTATAAACAAGTTTCTCTACAAATTTAAAACAATTTATATCTTAAATCTTATAAGAAATTTTTACTAAAAAATTGTTATTTTTACTGGGAGAATCAAGATATTAATTTAAATAATTATTCAATTTTAAAATGAATATAACTATAAGGTAGGTTCATTTTCGGATACGAAACTGTCACAAAGAAGATTAAGCCGTAGCTTCTTGCCAATTACTTTTTTCATTCACACAGACTGCAGTGGGTTTTTTCCCCTCCCGGTAAAAAAGAGAGAAAAGGGAAATAAATAAGAAAAGCGCTCACATGTCAAAGACCTCTACAGAGACTTGGACGGCCGCCTTCAGGACTTGGAGGTGGGTGAGTAGAATGTCGGGGTGCAGAACATTGGCCCCCTCTTCTCTAGGGGTGTGGATGACGATTTGGTTGGTACTGCCGACACCTTCGCCAAGAGTCTTTTTCATGTACCCCAACTCCTTCTCCAGGCGCCCGCCTTCTGCAAAACAAAATTCGAACATTTGTAACGGATATTAAAATTTTTATAAAAATAATTTCATAACATTAATTTCCTCGTAAGATTTTTATTCTTTTATCAAAGCAATAAATAAAGAACGCCGGGCCTATTTAAAAGTGCAACAAAATGTAAAAATACGTAAAATTGTGACAGTACCACGGACAATTACTTGCTTACTTGTTTAAGTATAACAGACATTAAATAATTCACAATTTCGAAACCAGCGTCGACTGACGAGGTGGATACCCGAGTTAGTGACGTTTTTAATTTACAGTAGTTGAACACAATATTTTACGAGAGTGTAGCTTACAGAGACTCTTAGCTAAACAATATCCCAGTGATCTTTTTCAATTCTTAAAACAATACCGGAAATAATTTATTCCAAGGTGCAGGATTTCATTCCAGCAGCCTTAGTCCGTAAACAAATCAGCAGTCACCTACCGAAACGCAGATAATTTCTAAACAGCGACTAGGCCACTGATGACAAAATTACGTAGTTTAAATATAATTTGTCATATAGTTACAGTTGTCTACTTTATGGATATATTACATTTTAAGACTATATGAAAACGTATGGATTTTAATTTCTTGCCTAAATCGAACTGAAATTTTTAAACACAACTGCAATACAGCGGATTTTTTTCGATCAATTGCCATTAATCAATCTTATTTTTCACCAAAGGACTCAGTAGATCGACACTAGCAGTTTAAGAAGGATTCCAAATCATTATATATCTCTAAGTCTATAATGGTTGAGTTGTGTGGTAGAGAAGTTTACATGAAAATTCAATATTTACATTAAGAATTAATAGATTACGGTCTCTGAACTGAATATATTTGCGTTCTAGAACGAAATTATAGGAATAATTTTCACATAATTCATAAGTTCTTATGTATACTTCTGACATATGAGTACTGTAAGTCATTCCCAATTTAGCAAGAATAGAAGGAAAGTTTAGAAAACTTGCAAGTACCCTCACCAACTGTTCAATTTGTACAAAAATATGAATTACCGTGTATCCTTAACTTTATATTACTTTTCAAAATTAATATAGCTTTTAACAAATGAAATCCATGCAAGAACATGCCATAATTACATAAAAATTAGTGATTAAATTAAAACAAGAAATTATTGGCTTATTCCACAGCAGTTGCCTTTTGATAAGACCAAATTCAAACCATCGATGAGGAAATATATTAGTTACTTCATGAAATATCTGTTAAGAAGTCATTACATTCATCGGTCATAAATTGCTTACAAATTGGTTTATGCATTTGAAGCATCAGATATGAAGACACAAAACACATTGAAAAAGACCACGTATACTGACGACATTGAGCATATTAAGATACGTATGCAAGCACATATTTCTATGCAAGTTCTCGATTTTTTTTTAAATAACAACGACATTGTGATCATGAAATAAGTTATAGGAATCATACACATAAAAAAAATTTAAAAATACTTGTTGCAATTAAGATTACCAAACAAATGTAAATAAAAAATATGTAGACTTTTAATCATAAGCATAAATGATATAAAATAACTTGCCACAGACAGCATAGTCCAAAAAGTTAACAGGCTTTTTTTTTTTTACAAGTTACTTTAAAAATCATCTTGACAGAAAATGAAACAGTAAATCTATTATAATAAGACTAATTGACAAAAATATATAAATTTAAAATTGCAATTTTTTTCATAAATTGTTGGCAATAAAAATACGTTTATTACTAACAATTTTCAATTTCAAAAATTAAGAAGTTAAAATTAATTTAAAAACAAATAAGACCTAAAACTATATTAATAATTTATTCGTTGTTACTATTTTAAAGTTTTTTTAGTTACTAATTATTAATATGATTTCATTGGTTTACAAAATTATCTTATGAAAATATATATAAAAAAATGTATTCTGTTTTTCGGTACTTATATAAAATCAAATTATTTTACTTTCGACACTAGGTAAAATTCAAACACATGAGTAAAATATTCTACGATATTCTTTAATGAACCTCGGATTTAAGAATATTTTTGCTGTAATATTCCACAGTATGCATTTACGATCACCTAAAATTTCTCGGACATTTATTTTTTTTAAGTTTAGAACACAAAATATTTGCTTAAATAGTAATAACAAAGAAATGTGAGGCAAGTATTCCAGAAAAATTTCACATACGATTTTATCCCATCCATCATCTTAAAAAGGGGGAACGGAGTGAAATTCCAGTAAAAAAAAATTTTTTTCTACCGCCGAGAACACTTTACGATGCACCATCTTAAAAATCTTTTTCTGATTCCAGCGCCTAACAAGCCACAAATCCGACATTAAAAATTCACTTTAAAAAAATACATATAATTCCATTACATTCCACACACACAATCCCGGTGTTTATTTACTCCAGGCGGGAGAAGAAAAATTTCACTATGTATTCCATTAAAAAAAGAACAAGAAAATTTCCACTGGATTCTCCCTTCGGCATACCTCCACGCGCGCCAAGTCACCCCATGATGCAGTGCGCCAGTAGCGTCCGTTGCCATGGCTACACACATTTCCTGCCCATCCCACCAATGGCGCTGTTCTCTTTCTTCTCCCCAGCTGCCTTGGCACGATGCTGCGTGTGTGGTCGGCTTCATTCTACCAGCAGAATCTTATATCAGCCGAGGAAGGAAAACTGTGAATGAAAGCCAGCCGATCTGTCCTACGTGACTCTTGCAAAATCAACTTGCGTTAGGGGTCAGTTGCTGGATATTAAACACAATTCTACATTTTTTTCCAGCAACTTATCATAATATATCCTTAATTCAAAAAAGTTTCTGAACAACTTTTAAAAATAATTTATTAAAACATAGCGAAATATTCATCAGCTATGTAACAATGAATGACACGTTAGCAAGCTTTTACTCAATTCTAGATCTTCATTTTGGTATTTTTAGTAGTTACATAAAGAAAGTTTATTTGTAATAAATATTATAAAATCCGTTGCAAAGAATATAAGTTTATAATAAAGAATATAAGTTTTAATATTCTTTTAAATAAATTCGTTACAATACTTTTGAAGAAAAAAACTATTCTTCAAGATAACATTTTAAAATTATCTTTATATTATCATTTGACAATACAAGCTTAGTTTGTGGGTGGCTCAACAATCACAATTTTGGAAACATGCTCTCACTGGATCGGGAACTTGTAGTTTATATGGTGTCCGAATCCATTTTAACTTCAGGTGTAAACAGAAGCTAATCTAAATTGAAAGATAATATGCTAGCTACCAGCTCAAGCATTTGTATATAGAAATTTAATAGTTAAAATTTTAAAAAATATATATGAAATATCTTACTTTATAATTTCATTTTTTTCATCTTTAAAATTTCCAAACTTCAACATTCTTTAAGCGATTAAAATTTTGATACAGAAAATACAGTCTTACAAACTTCTTATCAATTATTTATATTTCTAAAGAAAATTATTTATGATTGCTTGTTTAATGAGCGATATATAAAAAGGAACTAACAACAATGCGACAGTAACAAAGTTACGCGACACGTTTATAATACGTTATTTATGACCTATTTAAAAATAATTTGCATTTAATCTCGAAAATTCACTTCAAACCTAAAAAATATTTACATTTTTTTAACTATTAGAAAATGGAGAACTAAAATTTTTATTTACAACCAAAACTTACAGATGTTTGCGGTTAAAAGTTAATGGCTTTTAAGCTTCATCAAAACCATTTTTAATAACATGTAGAAAATACAGATTTTATACATATTTAATTTTCATGTGTATCATTGATTGAAATTTAATGACAATACTGGAGGCAAGGAATCGCTTAAAAAGAAGCGTAAAACCCATAAATTTTATGTTTTCCCCGCACCCGATTCCTCAAACCAATTTAGTATGCACTTTGACGCAAACTACATGTGCATACATAACTAACACAATAAAATGTACATTTATCCCCTAAGGAATGCACGCCAGAAGAAACGCCAACAAAGAAGGCGGCGCACACAAAGTTTCCTTCTAGGGAACAATTGGCGACCACGCCATTCTCCGAAAAAGAAGGAAAAATTCTTACGACACCTGTACGGGATTCAAAAACAGGAGAGATTAAGATGTCACGACAGACACGCACAGTCGACATTTATAAATATTGTAATTTTTTAAAGTTGATGAATAAAATTATTTTTCCTCATATATAAATTTAAAGAGACAGGATCACAAGGGAATAAATACCATAGCTGACAGACTAGGACTAAGCAGGTAACAAATAGTTATCCGTTAATGGTTTCTATTTTCAACTAAAGTAGGCTAGTAAAAGCTACCTAGTCAACTTCTCTTAATTCTATCACCCTGGGTGACCAAACATTATCAATAGTGATAGCGGTCTAAAAAACAGAATAACTGGTTGATTGGTTGGTCTTCTGTGGTGTAAGGTCCAAAAAGGAGAATCTGCGCGCCAAAACTTCATTTTCGTAACACTTCTCAGAATAACTGGAAAAAAAATTTATCAATTTGGGAATGTGCCCCTTATTCTCAGCTATAAGAAAGGGTCATCCGCCTGCAGGTCGGATTCACCCAATATCATCAGAATCGTTGTGTGCCAAGCGGCCTTCAAAAGGAACCGCTGAACAACAGTTCCGCCTACCCAACGAAAGAGAACAAGAAAAGAAAAAAATAATCGTAAATGACAGTCGCATTAAGATCACCTATCGCGCGGACTGTTCGAATGCGGAACAACAGCTAGGGGAGGAGGGAGGGCAAATGGTTCCAGTAGTAAAAAAAGAATAGTAAATGGAAGAGTGGTCACGTTGATGTCTCAATTTTGCAGGCAGGGTTAGCGAGGGTTCAGCTCAATATTTATTGTTGTATGAAACGATCATGTTCACATTTTTTCTCTTTTACTCATCTCATTTTCAATCATAATATTCTAATCCTTATTTACAATGCCATTGGGTCAAATATTAGTTATAAAGCAAATATTTTAACGTTTTATCAATTACACACATTTGTTTCCACACTAAAATTTTAAAAATAAAACATGATTATGACAAAATTCAACAATGTGTTAAGTTAAAAATTTTTATACACTTAAAGAGAAGCTTAATGCAAAAATTCACTTAGAAACCTATGTATTACTCCTTTTTATTATACAATTGAAAGCGAAGAGTTGACCATGAAAGTAAGACAGCATTCATCAGACGAAAAGTCTCGAATCCGATACCAGTAACTACTGGTGACGGATGCTGTGCTTCTACTTCAGTATACTATTTAGCCGAATAGATGTATCGGGAACTTTCCTTGTTTCTTCGCTTGCGATAAACGAATAAGGTAAAGCTTTCCCTTAAGGCAAATATGCAGTGGATGCCGTTGCCGAAAACAGAAGGCAAGATCACCTTATTATCATCGGAAAATTAGATTTGATATAAAGAAAACTCTCTGCCTAACATTAACATATAAACACGCATTCCACACGTTTTAAAAATAACGGGCAGTAAAAGCCATGGAAATTATATATTCCTGTTGACAAAGCAAAGTTCATTAAATAACAGAAGAAACAGATCAGACAGCAAGTCTATCTTAATTAATTTCATTTAAAACGGTTCACGCCAAGTTGCATCGCCCCGTTTGAAAGACAAGTACGTAATATTAATACCAAAGCTTCAAAAACATAAAACAAAATGTGTAACCCAAGTACATGGAAACTTAAAAGACCGCCGAACGCAACTTAATAGAGAATAAATAAAAGAGAAAAGAATATAAAAAAAGAAACCCGAAAGCGTTATCTCTTACGGCAGCTCAAAACATTTTTTACCCTTCTGATACCCGGCGTGAGAAGCATTTTTATCTGGCCCACACAAGACGTTCGGTGTTTCCACCACAAAGCATCCATTCACAACATTCTGCACCGCTCGCGCGTATACTCGGTCCGAGTTTTTGTTTAAAAGAGAGATCAATTAAAATGAGAGTTTAAAACTTTCCATGTATGATACTGTTTCTTCCCTCCGATATAAAACGAAGCGCAGCAGACAGGTCTTTAATTAATTTTTTTTTCCTTCAATGCAAGCACGAGAAGACACGGAACAATGAAATTTTTGTACTACAAAAATTAGGTGCACATATAGAAAAAAGGAAAACCTTTTTGTCAATGGTTTTAAAAAATTCTGGAATCAAGTAAATTCAAGAATTTCAAATATTTTTCTGTTTTACCGAGAACTGAATTGGTTAATATGGAATATGTTAAAAATTTAATAATAGCTACTATTATACCATAAAGTATATAATCGTTAAGCATATACACATTATTTACAAAATAACAGGGAATTTAAAAAATTCCGAACTACCAGAAAATAAATATTTTAACATTCCGAACCATAATACAAAATTTAAAAAAAAATGTAATTTTTAATAAAGATATAAAGAAAAAAGGAAAGAACATATACAATCATTCGGATACAGAATCGCGTTTTAGGAAAATTTTGATAGTTCCCCTTATAATTTTAAATTGACCTTGAAGGTGTCTTTTTTTCATTTTTTTTTTACTTATTAAGAAGAAAATTATTATCTTTAAAGCGAGAAAATAAAAAGTTGCTAAGAAACAATATTTTTTATTTAATTTGAAGATTGAGAACGGGAGGAATCAAATATGAAGAGAGTGAAAAAATTTTAATAAAATTTTTCATTCTGGATTTCGGGTAAAGAATTTTCAACTTTTTTCTAGAGTAATTGGATCTTCTGCTAAAAGAAAAGTGATTAAAGAGCATTGGAAACAGATTTTAACTAGTAAAATTAACTATATTTTTCTACAGTATTTGAACTACTACCTGTTGACAAAAAAGCAAATAAAATGTGATATCTAAGGGCGTGTACATAATAGGGAGTAAAAAAATTACCGAAAGAATTCCATCGTAATCGTAAATTACAACGGTGCTGGTAACCCAATTTAGAGGTACCTTGCGGGCCAAGACTTTAACTGGAAAAAATGTTAGGGGAAAATTGGAATATAAGAAAAAAATATGGATATTTTTTTTATGATATTTACTTAGCTTTTTTTAAAACTCTGGTCTGTCAAACGAAATGAAATCTCACAGCACAGATCAGGTAAAAGATTTCTTTATTTATAGCTAACGATTATTTTTTGAATCCAGAAGCAAATTAAGTCGGGACCTTTAGTTTAAAATGAATTCCAAACCACTACAAATATCCATAGATCAGCTAATAACAAATCGATTAGAATACGGAATGCTTACAAAAAGTTGATAGTAACTGGTATAAGATTACATTCATCCAAATTACAATGTAATTTCAATAGACAACACAATAGGAAAACAACATAATATACAAAATACCACATTTTCAACAAATCGACTTTTTTATTTTTAAGTTTACCACATTCTTAAAATTTACAAACAGCAGAGTATGAAAGGAGGAAACACGCTATCCCATACAAATTCTTTCTGCTTTTATCAAATACGTATTGACAACACATTCAAAAAAAGAAAAAAACACTTTCGTTTTTGAAGAGGGCAAAAGTTCTGGAACGATGTCCAGGGCGGCATAGGCAACTTTACAACGTGTGAATTCAAATCAGCGTAATTTATGCCCCAAATCGATTTTACAAAACTTAATACGATTTTTCTACCCACATATTCAAAGTCAAAAGTATGCCTAAAAATTTTTACACTTACAAAACTCTTAAAATATGGCAATATCGATGAATATTTTTAGAAATAAATCGCTGCATTTCACGATTCTGGGGACACGAGGGGAAAATGGTAGAAAATCGTATCTTATTCCCAGAAAATTGCGATAAATTGGTAAAAATTGATAAGTACGTTTAAGAGTTAGAATATCTATTCAACAAAAATTACGACAATGTGCGTCTATTAAAAAAATTAAGGACTAATAACAGTATAGCTAAATATCGAAATATTGATAAATAATAATTATCTTAACTTTCAACTGTGAAGAGAGTCATTGTCTAGATTATTTCAGAGAAACTTTTTATCTGAATGAGTAAATTGAAAGAATGAGATGGAGAATCTTGGAAGTCCTTGCTCTATAAAGTCTTTACCAAGAGGTTCACTGAATGACCAACGGAAAAGTCCACTAATTCGAAATTGAAACCTACAGGCATTCATCACCCGCTGATTGGAATCTCCTACCAGCATCTGTTTTCCCATGAAATCGCCTTTTCGTCACCCTACAGTTCCCTAGACTGCTCAATTTCCAGCAACAGTCGTACACAGGAAACGGCTCAATTAAGAAACATTCCACAGTTCATTGATATGGGAACGCTGGGGCAGGGGAATGGCAGTCGGCAATCGTTTGGGGACATCAGTTTCCTGTGACAAAGTGAGTGTCAAGGCAAAGACCATTGGAACCCTACACCTCAGGATGAAGAAAGAAGCAAACAGAAAAAACTTTTTCCTTGAAAAGGGAGGATGGTTAGGGGAGATTATTTTGAACTAGAAAGCAGGCGACAGAGGGGGTGGGTTCTCTCGCTACCCACCGAGAGTAGGGGAAATTGTTCCAAGAAACGGCAGATTATGATGAAGAGCCTATGTTGCAGAGAGAAAATCATAATCCCCAAAATGGTATACTAAACTGCGGTTATGAGAAAACAAAAAAATAATACGTACTTATATAATATTGCGAATTACGAAATATTTCATAGAACTAGATGAACCCTATCATCATATTTAATCAAAATAGAAAATCAGTCATACTTTGAAAAGTAATAAATAAATTAAACGGCGTAAGTTTCTTGCTGAAAATATAGTAAACATGATTCTTATTATAGTAAATGTATAATCTGAGATATTTATTTCAAACGATGCAACATAAATTTTTGTACATAATGAGAAAATTTGTTTTAAAAAAATTATTTCAATTTCACACACAATTTTCGATGTAATCAGAGTTACATCGATTCCTCGCAATTATTTTAAATAACTAAAAAATCATTCTTTTTTAAATGCAAAAAGAATATAAGCAACAATGATTTCAGTGGAATTTTAAATTTTTTCAGAATCGAAGCGTTTAATTTTATTATTAGTATCTATCGCATATCAATAAGTAACAGTTACAATGTACATTCATTATCAAAATATTTATCAGAAAAATTGAACATATTGCCAATTTTAAAATTGTGGATTTTTACTCAA
Source organism: Latrodectus hesperus (assembly GCA_037975125.1). NCBI lineage: Eukaryota > Metazoa > Arthropoda > Arachnida > Araneae > Theridiidae > Latrodectus > Latrodectus hesperus. The sequence goes on from CM075858.1 coordinate 34,023,016, forward strand.
AGTTTTATACCGAGTAAAAAACATGCTTAACAAATTCTGTTACGATCGAATTATCTCGAAATTAAAAAATAATTCCAGTAAACTTGAACACAAGACAATTAGAGACAGTCAGCGAAGCGTATATTGAATTAACTTTGTCTTAATTATGTTAAATAGATAGACAAAAAAATAAATATTTTCATATGTTAAAAATGTTTTACACGCCAGTTGTTTAGTAAATTATTTTGAATTCTTAATACTATATGTGGTATTTCTTTAAAAATAAATTAAAGATGAATACATGCGCATTGTCAGTATAAATACCGCTATTTTCCTTGCAACAAATAACTAAAATAGCATCCAAACAATAAAATATTTCGCGAAGCCATGCTTATAAAATGTATTTACCAAATTTATATCATTCTTAAAATTATGATTTTTAGCACACCAAACAAATTTTGTGATAATTAATCGCTTGGAGAAAGTAAAAAAGTAATCTAACATCAGAAAAAATCGTAATATTTAGAATATGCAAATTAATAAAAGAATAACAGTGGAAAATGCTTATAAAAGTAAATAAAAAATAATTGTAAGAACTTACAGCTTATTTATTAACTGTATGAAGATTAAACAATCATATTACCGCATCAACTAGAATTATAAAATAGATAAAAAAAATCTCTTCTCTGAAAAATATCTTAATTTTCGAAACGTAAAACAGACATGGCTTTCAGAGATAACGCGACTTCATCAAGGAAACAAAGGATAGAGAACTGGAACAAGAAATAAAAAGTCCCATTGCTACCAAATTTATTATCACACAGTCTCTTATTTAACAAGACAAGAACTCACCTTTCATCGTACAACATACTCAAACAACGCGGAGACCTTTAGAAATTTTTCTTTTACCTAAAATTTTGGACAAGATCCAAAAGACCGCCGATCCCAGTTAACGTAGTTACGGTAACAGAAACTGAAAACTCGAGCGTATTTTTCTTCATTATTAGTGGAGAAGCTGCCATTTTATTTTCTGTTTAAGAGTTTGGATAATTTTTTTAGTTTACTTCCGCCTTCCAAGATGAATTACCATGTACTCGTAGCAATTACGTTTACGTACGTTGTATGAAGAGCTTGTGAATGAAAGATAGTTATGAATGGTAAGTAGCATCACGTACGCCAATTTAATATTCCCACCAGTCCAAAATATATTATGAGTGAAAAGCAAATTTTCAATTAATAGTAACCCAAATCTTTTAACAATTTTCTTATGATCTAACAAGCTTTTCCTGGAAAAAAATGACGAACAACAATTTTTTTTTGACATTGCTAATAGCTTGAATTTTTACTATGCACATATTTTCCCTATTAACAAAATTATTATACTCTAGAAATAAGATAAACTTGCATCATACTTCTTTATACTACGTTAATGAAATAAAATTTTTCAGTAATGTGATAAAAGTTAAAATCCTACATAAATTTTAAATGCAAAATAGTATACGCATCATAGTTCTCCTCTATTTTGGTACATTTAAGAAAAAAAAATTTGAAATATATTTTCTAGAAACTTATTGTTATATAACATTAACACTAAACTTCAGAAACAATAAATGTTACATATTATTCATTGTACTCAGATTGTAAAACTTTTTAGAATGTAAAAACATGTTTTTAAAATTGCACTTTTTGCTAAAAACAAAATTCTATAAAAATAACTTTCACCATAAAATTTAATTAGTTTTACACAAAGAATTTAGAAATATATAAAAAAATAAAATGCTCTTTATGTATAAAATACTCTCTGCATTAGCTTAATAACTCTTGAAATCAAATTAAAATGCTTTAATTATGAATTAGATCACTTACTTCTATCAAATTTAATTTTATTATCTTTAAGTTTTTACAAATTTCTTTCAATTTTATAATATTTATATTCAGTTTTCAACTTTGCGTAACTTCCAATTATATTCCAATCAGAACAAGGTTGAAAATTTTATATTTAATTTTTTAAACATATAAGAAAGCTACATAATTAGACAAAACTCCATTTTATTGACTGTATTGTTTTATCATAATTTAATGTCAAATTTCAAAAATAACAATTACTTTTTGATAATTTAGTGCAGTATTTTAAAACTGACAGTTATTTAAATATCTGCAGCAAAAAACATTCTCTTATTTTGATTTATTTACTGAAATAAGTATAAAGGAAACATAAATGACCTAAATATGGATAGTAAATTTATAATAAATCAACTAGTAAAAAAGATTTTATTCTTGTTTTTAAAAATAGTTCCTATTAAAATAAACTACCTAATACTGAAAATATTTCTTTCTTATTTTTTGTAAGTTTACCAGCCCAATAGCAAATTTCAAATTTTTTTCTCAGTTTAGAAATTATATATTTCTAGGGAATAATATACATTACAAAAATTTACACTTTATGGCAATTAATAAAAAAACATATTTCAATAAATCTTTAATTATATTCTCTGAGGTAGAAAAACTTTACTTATTATTGTTACATATTACATTACTTTGGAATTTTCCTTTCATAAAATAACTAGTAATTAATTCATATAATTTTTATATTACTCTAACTTCTGATCATTAAGAAATATTTAACCAAAAAGTTTTTATGTTATATATTAAAAATTTAGAAATAAAACTCTAAAGAGATATTAAATTTATTCTCTCTTCAGTTTCATTTAGAGTTTTACATTGTTTCATAATAACTTCTAAATAATACAGTGAAAAACAATTATATTTTAAGGTTTATCTATCACTTTGTTAAAATAAAAAACCAGGAAAAATTAGCATCAATATTTTAGGAAATTACTATTCTACTATTACACAGAAAAAAATAACTCAGAAGGCTAATATTGCAAAATATTTTTAGATAATGGAAGTAATTAAAATGCTTTCCATTTTCAAAATCACTTTATAAAGGAATATAAGCTCAATTGAAACATCAAAAAGCTTTTTGAAACCAATAGTCTACACACATAAAACATTAAAAAGAAAACAGGCATGCTGAGGCAGTAACCAAAATTATCATTATTTTTTAACTGCAACTAGTATAACTTTTTAAGAGTTCAGTGTAATATTTTCCTTCCATTCTTAAAATTATAGTATTCATTGTAGAATTGCGAATACAGTACTGAATCTTAAATACTTGATAAATTTACTTTATTCTGATAATGAACAAATACATTCTTACGTGCAATATAATTTTAAAATCTTGTCATAAATTTATCAAATAAATCAATAGTAAAATAATTCATTATTAAAATGAATTTCTTAAATAACATGCAAAAAATAAAATGAGCACTTACCTTCGACCCACAATTTTTCGATATCTGTTTCCATGGTGGCTGATTTTAGTCCTACACAAAAACAAGATAACACAAGAAGTCCAACAAATATTATTTTTCCTGGATTTCTTTGGATAAAACATCCTAAAAGGAAAAGTCTTTTTTGTATCCAACTCCTGATAGATAATGCGTCTCTATTTCCACTCGCTCTCCCCTGCAACATAAAAATGAATTTGAGGCTTCAAATATTATTTGATTGTTAAAACCCATAACCAATTATTTGATATTAATTAATTCAATTATATTTAAAATAAAGATCTAAAAACTTAATTATAAAATTTTGCATTTACAACCAAATAAGTCATTCAATGATATTGAATGTATTTTTAATAAAATAATTCCAGAAGCATTAGAACAATTTCAGTGTCAAATAAACATAAATTTTTCTGAGAATAAGAATCATAGGGAAAACACTTAAGTTTATAATGCAATTTTAATTTATTTAATTAAAATAACATATAAATTGTTAAATTTAAAGAATTTATATTGCTGTTACTAAGCTTTCATATACATTTTTAAAAAGTGTTCTAAAAATAGAACAAATTTAATATCAAATTTATAATAGTTCATAAAATAAAATCACATAAAAAAATTTATTATGCTTTTGAATTAATTTGTTATAAGTAATATTAATAAGAATTATATCCTCTGATAAAAACTTATGAAACCCTACCAACTCTATGTATCTACTGCCGGTGAAATTATAGTACATGAACCTATTGTTTACGTTTTTACAGAGGTCTAAGTTTAGGCTTAGCTCGCATATAATATCAGTGTATATCTTTCGGAAACTAACCTTTTTGATTTGCGTTAACGCTAGAGAGGCATCGGCCCAGCTGGTCCTGGTAAGAAGATCGCTGTCAGGTCGGAGAGTTGCCTTCCGTGCTGGAACCCTAGTGCCCTGGTTGGTTGGATTGTTTGATTTTTTCATGGAAATCATTTTGTGACTGAAGCCATGTTAGCGGACGTCCAGCAAAGCCCGCTGATGGGAAGCGAGGTTTGAGCTGGGCGAACGAATCCTACCGTCGTAGCACTCTTCGAATGAATTCCCGCGTACACAAACACTATGTCCTACGTACAGTATCCATAATGCATAGAGTCATCGATGTTGATAGAATAGAAAATGAAGACGTCAGACACACGTAATAACAACACATGATTTGATCTCAAAGGAGGATGCTTTGTCGTTAAGTTCCTCACTCTCTCAAGGTTTGCCAATCTAAATTTTGTCGCCAATTGGCGCGTTAAATAATTATTCGCACTTGGCGTAATTTTAGGCGACTGAAAAATAATTTTCTTCCAAAAAATACCTCATTTCCTATTTATTTTAATTAGCTGTAAATTTTAATTAATTTTAATTTTATTAATTTAATTTTTTTATCGCTTTTTTATTCAGTATGAATTTTTTATGATTTTCAAATCGTTCAAGCAATATTTCGGATAAAATTTTTAACTTTCGAAAAAATTCCTAAATAAAAAAGAATTAACTTTTTTTTTAACTAATTATAAAGAAAGACAATTTAGGATATTCCACAAGAAATACTTCAGAAAAATGAAAAAGAAACGAATGAATATGTATGCAGATAATTTTGCTATTTACGGTAATTCATTTAAAATTTTCACATTTAAAATTTAAAAAATTTCAATAATTTTGCTGTTTAAGGAAATAATTACAATTCAGTAAAAAATATGATATATATTCGAAATACTTCATTATATAATTACTCATTGAAAAAAATTAATTGATTGTTAAATTTTTCCTTCTACTATATTACATTACCATTAATGGAAAAATAATCCAAAAATTATTATAAAGTTACTTTATTCGTAGCAATGAAACTATAAATAATTTAGAAATGTGAATTTATGATGACAAAAAATTTTTTATCAAAGGACTCAATGTGTGGATTAAACCGATAAAAATTTATAGTAATAGTAACATATTAAGAATCTTTCTATTAAAAGGAAAAATAATAATGTGATAAATTTAGTGAATACGAAATAAATTTCCTAAATATAAAATAATATCAAAATAAAGCCTCATTAAAATTAAAATCATGAAATCATTCTCGCTTTTATTTTTTAGATTTATTTAAAAAAATCTCAACTCAAAAGTAAAATTGTTTTTTAAGCAATTAAATTTGTTTCACACGCTTGACTTCTTAATAAAAATGAAACAAAAAGGAAATGAGAATGAAAACTAGCCAAAACGGATGACAAGTGTTGTATTTGCACCAGAAAAGGCTCTTTTTTATTTGGCGAAGTGATAAAATCCTTCTCTGGAACACCGTCTGCTTTTATTTGCATGCATGGCTCCACCCAAGAAACGCCTGTCAGTTAACTGGTGAGACTGTAAAGAAGTCTTTGATTGGTTGTTGAATAGACTTCCCCCCTATTAAGCTGGGGCTCGTATTAGCATCCAGGCAGCTAGTCACCAATGCGGGAGACCACACACGACGAATGTGTGTGAAACTTTTTACAAAAATAAAGAAAAAAATGATGTTCCATCCTAAATAAGTTGAACAAGAAAAAAAAAAAAGAAAGGAAAAAAGTGATATGTGAGTGAAGAAAAACAGCCGTAAACTTTATAAATCAAGGATAGAAATTGTTTTAGTCCAAAATGATTTTGTTAATATATTCGTTTTTCACAGTTTATAACGGAATTGCAATCGATCACCGCAATATAGTAATATAACTATCCATAAAATGAAATATAATTTTCCCCAGTTATTTCACAGATGTATTTTTACTTAAATTTTTTGATTCATACTCAGAGTTTCAAAATGACTCAATTTACTGCAAAATATCTCTGGCAGTAAAATTTATCATAATTAATGTTTGATTTCTGTAAATATATTTTGCGATACCAATGATGTTTTCAAATTATAAATTCGATGTTTAATTGTTTCTTGAACGTATAGTGAATGTATTTAACAAACCAATTTTGACAAGATATTAATTGTTACTATCATATTTCTGCATACTGATTTTAATTCCAGTCACTATTTCTTAATGATTTTAGCTTTATAAGAGTTTTATAACTCTTTTTTTATTTCTTATAAATTTTCTTTCATTTATTAGTTTCGTATTAAAAAAATTTATTTTGTTATTTTATCTATCTATATATATATATCCAAAAAGCAATACCGAGCGGTTACTTTCTACATTTTACATTCTTTTAAATATTTATTTACATTGCTTAATCCTTTGTAGATACATTGAAGTCATCACATAAACTTTTGTCAATGATCAGTGCCGAAGTAAAAGTTAAATGAGTAAGCGCTCTGATCTTCAACTCAATTGTTCGTGGGTTCGATCCCTCTCTCAGGGTTGAGTGTGATTCGCAGGTTTTCAGTGGCTTAAAGTCAGCTTTAAATTTGGGTTAATTTATTTACTCTTGCATTTAAAAAGTGATCATTGAGGGACAAAGAAACTAAAACAGTGATCAGTCCTTTAAAACCAAGATCTAAAATGTATTTAGAATAAAACTCATTTTAATTTTGTATTTTTAAATACCTAGAGAGTACAAGTATTTTAAATATGTACTACTAATAAGTATCAAAGTAAATATTGTGTGGCTTAAATTATTTATTCTAATAAAATGCATTAATGTTAAAAAATCTAGTTTCCGTGATTTCAGATACATTATAATCTTGGAAATATATTTTATCATAATATATCCATCATTCCAGGTATGTTTTAATTAAATGGCATTTAGAATATTTGATTAAAATATATCTATGATTCTAGATACATTTTTATTGAACTGGGAATATTTATTCAAATGAATATTATCTAAAATACGTTTAATTGCATTTAAAATAGGTTTGTTATTGATAATGATTTAAAATGAGATATCGATTATAGAAAATGATAGTGGAGTTTTCAGGATTGGTTTATGTTTGACTTCTTTTGTTTGCTTTATTTCTTTAATCTTAACTATTTCCTTGCCGCGTGACCCTGTGAAAGAGTTAGTTGGGGTTATTAACCGCTACCAATTTTCGCGAAAATAATATATTTTATAAATCATTGTTTGAAATAAATCAAAATAGAGATTTGAGAATATCAATTTTCCTTTTATGAAATAATTGTATTTAAATTTCCTTTTGGCTAGTTAATTTTGTCTCTGTTTAGAAGACACTTGCAATATGATACTGACTTTAGATTTTTTTTCTGAAGTTTTAAACTTTTACTTTCTATGATGACTGTACAGTTAATGATCCATATATTCATATGTTGCAAAGGAAAAAACCACTTAAGTTCACAAAAAGATGTACCAGTAACGAGTAATACTCGCAAGTCATTTCATATTTTTAACACAATACTGAATCGTTAATTTTCCATTCCGGACAATAGTTTTATTCGTTAAGGATAGTAAAAGTTCTTATTTTTCCATTGTAATTCTTCATATATGCATAATAATTCTTTTTTTTATTTTTGTAATGAAATTGCTGACATGTTAGCCAAAAGAGACTCCATAAAGACATTGACATGTTCTGACTCACTCACTCACTTTTCACGAAATGTCTTTTGCATGGAAATGGAAATGTGGACAAAAATGGCTTACTCATTTAGCTCGCCACTGTTATTGTAGAAAGCACCCAGGCTGCATTATTGAGCTCGAGGAGTGTTGACCCAGATATCACAGCAATTTCAGGACTATACAGTGGCCATCTTAAAAGGATTAACTTTTATCTCTGGCCTGCTAAGTTTTTCCAACCTGCAACAAGCGTCATCTAAAACAGCCTCTTCCGAGCATGTTCTAAACTTCCTGGGTCTAAATTAGAAGACCTAATATCATCTCCACTTCTTGATTGACTTTGTTAGAAAACATATGGATTCATGGAACAGATCCAGCTGTTGCTATATCAGAAAGGATTAGTAACTTCTTCTTTAATAGCGTAACAACTTATTACAGGTCTTAGCTTCTTCTACAGCACGCTTTTTCCAGCTTAGCCTACCCAGAGTGACACTTTGCCAGTTCCTAACTTTCAATATCTTGAAGTCATTTTCAGTGTCAACGAGCCATCTTGTTGGTGGTCTTCCTCGGGCACGGGATCCTTCGGGGTTCTTAAACTTTGATATTCTAGGGGGGTTGTTTTCTTGCCTTCGGCCAAGCCATCTTAGCCTGTTGCTTGTAATAACCCAGGTAATCTGGGCTAGTTATACAGCCTATACAATTCAAAATTATATCTGGTTCGCCAGCAACCCTGTTCCTGTACAGGACCATAGATATTTCTTAAAAGATTAGTAACAACAATGAAATAATGTACTTTTACTTTTTATCTTTCTTCACTCTGAATTATTGTCAAATATTTAATTGAGTAATAAGAATTAAACTGTTTGTGGAAAATGTTACAATCAATTTCTATTAAAAATAGCCTGTATTTTATATCATTAAATCAGAAGTATGCTGAAATTACTTTCGGAATATAAAGCTCTCTAGTTCGATAGCAGACATTGTTGTACCATGTGAGATGAAATCTGCTTTCCTGTTTTCTGTACGCATGTCAGTTGGATTGGATATATGTTAACTTTTCGGATTTCTATCACTAAAATACTAGAATTTTGATCAGTACATAGGAAAAAAAATCCTCCCGGGAAACAAGCAATAAATATTCAAATGCCTAATAACCGACTTCACCCGGTGCGCAGAATCAAACCAGAGCTGTACTGCTTTCTTTTGATTCTAGTTAGTTCACAGGTTTGATCTTAGAACGGTCAAAGATTTATAATTCCTATCCCTTTTAATTTTAGAGAGTTCATTGAGGTTTAATAGCAGTCGTTGTTAATCTCCATGATTAATGCTGCGACTTTACGCTCAGCATGCAAACCTATCTAAGTGATAGCTTAGGAGTTAGTCGGATTTCTTTACTTGAAACACAAAAATGCATCTGCTATCTTAAAAAAAGCAGTTCAAGAATCCTAATGCTGATACACCAAAATGTGCAACTGTATAGAGTTGTAGGGTAATATCCATTATAAAGAGTTATATCCAAAGGATATATTTTATATATTGATAAATATTTGGGAGTATTAAAATAAAATCCTGAAATTATATTTGAGATAAAAAATATTTCCAACATTTTTTTCCTTTTTAGTCTCTTGTGGGACTCATTATTTCCCTTCAAACTTATAGAGAATAGGAACTGCAAATTTCAGCCGGCAAAAATTATTCGTTATGAGACATAAATCGTTTTTTTATACTTTGGTAGATAGCAATAATATATGAATCATCCTAAAATAGTATGAAAGTGCAATTCGCTTTTATTTAAATATTTTAATGAAATGGATTTTATTTCTACCAAGGACTGTGTTTTGACAAGAAAATATAATAAATGGAAAGTTTTTGCAGACTCGTGCAACAGGTATTTCGCTGGTACTTAAGAGCTAGAAGTAAATTTCTCAATTGTTGTGCATAGCTGTCAAATCTACTGATTTTATCGGTCAGCTCCTGATTTTTCATCATTTATCCAATTTCCCTATAATGTATGAAAATCTACTGATTTTTGGCCATTTCAGTGAAAAATTTACAAACAGCCAAAATTTTGCCGGAGAAAAAGTCTATTGAACTGCTTTAAGAGTTTTAATAATTCAATGTTTTTTTTATATATGTAGTATATTCTTTTATCTTTTATAGTTCTTTTAAAAGATTGATGTATATTTTATTACAAAATTAAGATAACACAAAATATTTTTAACATAAATCAATCGATCCCAAGCGGGAATTTAGATAACTGGCTCTGATAAATTATGCGAGCGTAGGATTCGCAAACGGGAATATGAAGTGTTTCATTTTTAAAACTATGGAACTCTTCTGATAGCAATTTGTTGTACAAGAAAGACACTTTTCTTCGACAATGTCATTCCCTTTGACACCGAGGTTGTGGACATTCTGACCGTTCTAACGGAAAGCTCTTGTAAGGTATTTTAATGTTCACCACATATTTGTCTTCTGGGAAAACTTTTCATAGATAGTGGCCCGTATTCACGTGTCACAAGGGATAAAACCTTGAAAACTCCCAAACACCAACCACGAGAGACGTGTATGCAGAAATCAGAAACTTAATATTCCTTTACCACTGTTTAAGTGTGGCTGGGATCGAACCCAAGGCATTTCGCTCTGAAGAGTGTTGTACTATCACTTGGCCATAGTGAATAGAAAATGAGCTACCTGAATTGGTACAGTTCTCAAAAGAGTTATAATAATTACATACTCACTAATGGTTAATCAAAATATATGTTCGATGAAATAAGTGCATGTTTTACATTGAGAGCATAATATTTTTATGCAGGCCTTCCATTCGGAAGGGATGGGTTCGATTCCCAATGCCGCCAAAGACCCACCGAGTACATGCGATATACGTACTCGTTAAATCTGTGGAATCGTAAGTCCTGTGATCAGTAGTTGAGCAGTTACCATAAGTGTAATGATCTGGAGAAAATTTCCTCTCCCTTCAGATCACTGTCAAAATTGAGGGAGTGGATCATCAGGTGGTGCTATCTATCGGAGGAGTTTTAGAGCAAAGTCGTACTTTCAAGTTCGTCGTGCTCTGGTTAAACGAAAGACACTCCATCTGATTTAATTTAGTAGCTGTCGGCTAACGAATTTGACTTGTCCAAGTGTCACTTTTGACACATTAACAACAATATATTTTTATGCATTATACATATTTACGAAAAAATTAAGACATATTTAAAATTTAATCCTTAAAGTTTAAAATATTTTGAATGAGTAGTAATTTCTGAATACATAACTGTAAGAGAATTTAATAGAATTTATTCTTTTAGGTTTTTTATATTTGAATCAAGCCCACATTTGATTCGATTTCTCTACTAAATTATTCCTTTTTTCCAAGTAGGAGCATTAAGATTAATATTTGTGCTCATATGGTATCGAAATTTCATTTTTTATTTCATGTTAATTACATTAACTAGTTTACATATCATGAGGCTAATCTTATTTTAGAATATAAAAAAACGTGAATCTGTGATTTTATTTTATGACACCCGAACTGCCTTAAAATTTATCTTTGTTTTTACCTTATCAATAAGTTATAATTTTTTTTTATTTAATCATAATAATTTAAAATAATTTCGATTGTTAAGATGTTCAAATTTATGAATTTAATATGATCATGAATGATATTTAATGTAATGATTAATGTGTAACGTTTAACATGGTCGTGAATCGTGATCACCCAATTTTTGTGTAATCAAATCTGCTTTGTGAACGATTAAAAATAAGTGAAAATGGCAATTGGTTGTCCAATACCTCATCTCACGCAGCGGAATTATGTGAATTTTCACAACTGTATAATTTGAACAACGGGAAAATTCATAGATTTTGCAAGAATTTTACTGCATGACGAGATTAAAAATTTATGACATGAATTTCAACGCCACGGGAGCTTTAGCGAATGTAAGACTATGAATGTCCAACTGCATAAGTATGGTATAGATTTATAGCTTCTTTCTTGATCGAGAAAACGTAGGATTCTGAATTTTTCCTGTGATATGCTAAAATGTTAAAGATCAGCACAATCACCAGCCAAGCTCACAAACACCTCGACTTTTTTTTTAAGCATAGCATATTGCCTTATGATGCTGCGCACGTGAAATATCTCTGCTGCTTATTATTCGTTAATAAATGCTTACAGACATATTTTTCAGGGGCAAGTAATTAGGTCACAATACTCGTAATAATTGGTTAGAAGATAAAACATTTTCAGAGATTGCTTAATCCCACTGTAGATGTTAAAAGACTACATCAAACGGCAATTTGTAACGGTTCTACAATGCTACTTATTGATTTGTTTCTCATCTAAAGATACTGTTTGTGCATTTGCTATTGCACTTGTATTGATGTTACACTGTTATACATGTTGTTGCATGTCTTCATAAATAGTATTAACTCTATAAAGGAGAAAACCTTAAAACTCAATGTACTCACCACGACATGCAGACACCACTGTGGCGAGGTTGATTGGGCCGTAGTCCTCATTATTGAAAGAATCCTTACTAAACCGAAGAGCCATCATATTCATAAAAGGATGGCACGGTAGATAGGCCGTGTTCGCAATGCTTTCCAAATGAAATGACACCTCTGATAGGTGAAGTCTTCCATTAGATCTCCTCTTCTAAATTACGAAAAGTTCACTCGGCAGCTTTTATTGAACTGGTAAACATCAACTCTCGTTAGCTGCAGGAAATTATGCCAGTGCATGCCTCGACAAGCATGCATGATGAAAAAGAATTCACTGTGAATGACGCCTTTCCCAATCAGAACACAGTGACACCTAGAAATTCATTAAAAAAATTCTCTTTTCATACGATGAAATCTTTCAACATTATAAAATCATATATATATATATATATATATATATATATATATATATATATATATATATATATATATATATATATATATATATATATATATATATATATATATATATATTATGCTGTTACAGGTTTCATTATGTCCTCAGAATATTTTTATGCATTATTTTTTTTTGTTTGTAATTTCTTTTAAAATTCCTTGTATATTTCTTAATAACGTGAACATTTTATTTTCTCTGTAGGAAAGTTGAAAAATTTTAGCAATTTCGGATATTTAGTAAATACTATTGATGTTCAAGTTCTTCATTTTTTATAGATACATTTGATACATTGAAAATTATATTATATCAGTTTTATTGACTGATATAATATACTTTTATAAGTATCAATTTTATGATTCATAAATTTTGCTAACAAGAACATTTTTAAAGTTTCGTTATCGCTTACTTGATTTTTGTAAGATAAAAACACTTAAATGAAGAAACTATGCAGCAGGTTTTCTCTTACCCAGATTGTAATTGAATGTCTCACCCTAGTAAAAAGTTGTTGTGATGTCTTGGATAATAAGGAGGATTGCTCACCAATATGCTTTTGACTTTGATAAAAATAAAAAGGAATGTAGTTTATTGTACCGCAGTGCTGTCGTTCGTTTCGGTGGTGATTTGATAACTGTGTATAGATTCAGACCGGTCAAATGGATCGTCAAGTTACATTTTAACTGCCCTCTGTTATTAACTACCTAGGAGACTAATATCTTATTCGCATTGCTTTGGTGGATCCTACATTCACATTGCGAACCATTGATCAATTAATGAGGTCGTTTTTAAGGGAAAAATTTGTTCGAGTAGCTCGCAGAAAAAATATGCTTTGTTAATTTAGTAATCGTGATCACGGGCAAAAGCGCGTTCCATGGTGCGATCAATGACAAACCTGAGCGTAAGAATTTTGGTCCTAAATATAAGCAAAATTAATCTGAAAATTCGTCGTATTTTCAGATTAATTTTTCTATTATTTAGAGCATCATATATTTTATACCATTCATACATATAGTAAGTTTAACATTCTATGTATAAAAAATGTAGACTTTTGATATTATGTAGAAATGCAACAATAGATAACGCAGATAGCATGATTTTATACATGCATGTATTATAAATTTGTAAACTTGCTTTTTTTTCATACTCTACAATCATCATTTTACTGCCATGTATATGTGTACGTTAGTCTGTTTAAATCATTCTGTTTCACCTGTATTTAACTGGATTTTTGTAATCAATGTTATTTAGAAATTTTCAGAAATAGCCTATTTTTGAAATTTTTGGGTTAAAATTTATCCTGTATCATTTCCAATTAGGGAAATTCTGTAAATGTTTTGTCGATATTTTATTTCTGATAATTTTGTAACTTCGAACATTAGATCTCTACTAAAATGTAATACTGTTATTCTGTTTTCAAAATTCATGACAATTCTGTCACAACCAGAAGTATTACGGGCTGGAGCAATACCTGATACAGACCAGATACTTTATACCGTATGTCTATGCCAATTTAAAGCATCATAGTCATATCTATGTTTGGCCATATCGTAAAAGATTCACTTCGGTAGCGTGCACTGAACATTGTCATATTGTACCATTACCAGAATTTGTTGTTACTTATGACACTTGGAAAAGCCAAGATTGTTATGCCTTGGCTACGCAAATTTAAGTCAATAGGGAGCGTCTTTCTATTTAATCAGAGCACCACGAAGGTGAAAGTACATCTTTGCTCTTCAAACCTAAGTTAGATGGCACCACCAGAGGATCCACTCCCTCAATTTTGACATTGATCTGAAGGGGGAGGAAATTCTCTCCAGACCATTGTACCCATGGTAACTACTCAATGACCGACCACAATACTTTCGATTCCACAGATTTAATGAGCACGTATATTGCATGTACTCGGTGGGTCTTTGGCGGCATTGGGAGTCGAACCCCACCCTTTCGGACAGAAGGCCGATGCCCTAACCACCACGGCTCCTTACCAGAAGTAAATAATTATATGATGTGTCACTGGATACACTTCCGAATCATCTCTTACTAACATTGGTGGTAATTTGAACAGAAGCCGTTGCATTACTGTTTTGTATGGATTGTGGCTTTATTCTTTATTCGAGTTAAGTGGATTATTAAGTTTCAGCAGAAGAAGATGAGACTGCATGTGGCCAGTTCAATACTGAGTTTCTTTGATTCTAAAAATTTTCGCCTATGGCTTCAACAGCATGTTCTGAAGGTCTAATAGAAAGTGTCTGCTAGATGCTTACTGAGCTAGAGACTCTTTGCTATGTGCCAGTCATTATAATCGATGAACTGTGATATTGTGGTGAAGCTGTATGAGCAGCTGCATCTGTACCTGATATCTAATTTGTATGTAATTTAATACTTTGACATATAAGTGCAGTCCTTGATGTCTGAGGTTCAATTTTTTGGTACTCATTTTTATGATATGTGCCTCTAAGCTTCATCTTATTATTTTACATGTAATATATTTGTTCAAAAAATATAATTTTTTGCACTTCATTCGGGTGTAGCAATTTTTGTATTGTGTACATTTTCTTTTGTACATATATTTGTAATTTATTATTTTCATTATCGGCTGTGCTAATTTTTATATATATATATATATATATATATATATATATATATATATATATATATATATATATATATATATAAGTCACACAAAAATCTCTAAACTCAACCAATTTATACTTTTGCATTGCATTCAGTGACGAGGTTGATACCAGAGCCAATACTTTCTTTTAGGCAAACGAGTGACATTAAACTTTACGGAAATTTAAAATATATTTGTACTGTCAGTGTAATATATTTGACTTCAAAACAAATGCCTCCATGATAAAAAAAAAAAAAATCATGTACATTTTTACTAAGTAGCATGCGGCAGTAATATTTTCCAATCCTTTAAAGTTTTATATCGATAACTGGATTATGCATTTCTCTATGGTTCTTTTTCCTAATTTTTCCCTGAAAATTATTTTGGTTGTTTTTATTATTTAATCCATCTTTCAGCTGCTTTTTGTGCAGATTTAGATAAATGTACATAATATAAATTTAATAAATATGTTTTATTTAAAATTATTTATTAAATTTATATGATATTTATAAAAATATATTTTATTTAAAAAATATGTAATTGCGTTTCTAAATTTGTCATTTTTGCACATTTCTTTCAAAATAGACTTTAAATATTTGTAAGATAAATATGGTCACAAATAATAAATGTTCGCATGTAAATATAATTCTTTTATATAATAAATTATATAAATAAATGCGAATCTAATTTGAAATATTTTGTTGAATATTATGGAATAGTATGGAGGCCAGATTGTTGTGAATCGAATACTCAATAGTGCCCCGTAATCATATTTCAAATGCTTTGTTGCATTACAAAATGAGAACTTGCGCATAGATTAGCTAAAAACAAATGGAATAAGGTGTAATACACTTTAAAGATTCCTTTGATTGCGAAGTTATTAATATTGAAGTCAGAACTCTTTTCATCCGTGTTTCAGTGCTTTTCCGATTGGTAGGTGACGTATTGGAAGCGCAATGTTTTCTGCTATGAATAAAAACAACCTTTTTTCAAAATTGTAAAAAAAAAAAAGTGTAATAAATATTTTTTTAAAATAAATTATATTCAGAGTTTATAAATAAGGGAAAATCCGAAATTCTGAGTATTTTTTCTCTACTCTTACTGATTATGTATTGATGACAATTTTAAATGGAGGTGAAGAATCCGTATGCTTCCGTTTTTGAAGCGAACAGAGTTTTGAGTAATGTGTATTAAGGCCTATGCAATTTCGCAAATACGAACCTAAGCAATTTAAATGATAGTTGCATGTTCATGTCTTCGTTTTAATAATACCTTCTTTTTTTTTTATCAAACTTTTATTTTTCTTATTTCTTATATAATTGTTGAATTTTCTTCACAAGTTATTAATTTTTTTAAGATTTGTTATTTTTTCTTGGATTTATCTTAATTTTAACCATATCGTATTTTGGCGATTATTGAATACAAAAAATTAACTTTTGACATACATTCTTTTTATGAGTAGAGCATTTCCTTTAAGAAACTGTTTTCCAGAAATCGGTGACTTACATGATTAAAAATAACTTAATTTACAATTAAAATAATCATGTATCTTACCAGCGAAAGAAAAAATCTGTAGATTTGCAAAATAATCTCGGCTGCCTTGATCCTTTAGGAATTTTTTGATGCTTCAACAATTACCTGAAGTTACATGAATTAATTTTTAAACTATTCATTTCCAATACCAATATCTAAATGAGAAAATGAATAAAAAACACAACGTGATTTCATTTATTCTCAGATAACTTCTTGATCACCACAAAAATATAAACTTGGCAAGGGACATGTTAGAAGATGTTAACAGGGATATTTGAAAAAAAAAATTCAGTTCATAAGACTTCAGTGATACGATAATTTTTGATATGATCAGTGATGCTTAGAAACTGGTGTCGTGAAGGACATTCTTAAAAATTGAAGTTTGTTTTGTGTTAGAGTTCTTAAGCTGAAATAAAATATGGCAGAATAAACATGATTTACGACGCAATGATTTTTTCTTCTAAATAAAATAAAAAACAGACTTAAAACATGCAAATATATTGCTCAATTACTTTCAGGGACACATCTCGTAAGCGTTTATTTGAAGCGGAATAAATTCTCAAATTTTCATCCAAATGATTCTTGAAATTTTTTTCAAACTATTATTTTTTATTTTTCATAAGAGATGTAAAGAGTAAAAATATGTAATGTAAAGAGTAAAAATAGATGAGAATGCCATATTTCAATATCCTGAATAACACTTGAAAGTATATACAAATTATATTTACAGAGAATCCAAATAAAAGACAATCACTTGGAGTATAATTCAAGGATATTACAATATATATATATATATATTATGAATATAAATGAATTAAAGTAATTAAAATAAGAAAAAAACAGGTAAACTTACATATTTCTTCTTCTTCTTCTTCTTAAAATTGAGTTTGTATGTCATTGGGCACCTCTGCTTTTATCAGCGTTTTGTACCATTAACTCCAAACCCAATGTTTCCTAGTTCCAGTTGCTCGGGTCACCCACTTTACTAATAAAGTCCGATAACCCTTTAATGGAGTCTAGGTGTAACTCTCTAGTATGGATGAAGCCTAAAGAAGTTAATTTAGGGAGGGCAAGAGCCTCACATTCGTAAATGACATGCTCTGCCGTTTCCTCTTGCATATGACATTTCCAACAGATAAGGTCTTGCTGAAATAGTCCCATCTGGTCAGAAAGTCAGTCATGCTAGGAATAGCTTCCTGACTTTCACCAGAAGAAGATGGTTTAGAGGTCATTTCTACCTCAAGTGAAGGATTCATTGCTGCCCCATTACAAGATTGCGTCTGAGTTCCCTTGTCTTTTACAGCAAGGTCTACTTTAGAGGCTTCACCTGCAAATGCAGAAAGGTTTGTTACTTCTTGTGTCTTTTCAGCCACAAGATAACAATTAAAAAGCTCAGGTAATATAAGTCCACCCAGCATTGCCTGAGTTACTGGGCCAGGCAAATTACTCTAGAAGTTCGCCAAGCAACTAGAAGCTCTGTTAAGACACCAATACCACGGTGCCAATTAGCCCTAGGCACGGATCGCATAACACCAGGGTTTACGGGAGCTGGTTCGCGGCCTCTGATTCTATATTCAAGGCTATCCTGTCATTCCTACAGGACATTCGGCTATCCACCACTTGCCGACGTGCCTGGTGGCTGTACTCAAGCCCCAGGAAGGTACACGTACCCCCTGGTTCCAGGAACTTACATATTTAATAAACAAACATTTAATTATATATTTTATGTTAATTTCAAACATTAAAGTCACACTATATGAAAGCTACGTTTAATCCAAAAAATGTAGAGTGCTATACTATCCTGCTATGAGTATTCTTATAAATTAACATTTCAAGAATAAGTTTAGTGTTATTAAATATGTTTTTCACTAATAGTTCTCAGATTTGGATGGAAAATCAGTTATTAACGATTGCTTTGAAAAAAATTTTTTGATTGAGATGGACAGCCTCAGTATTCTGAATCATCATCGAATTAAAAGATCTTTCTACATTTGACATCAGCTGAAATCATAATTTATATTGAAATCATAAATATGAGCTTCTTGATCCAAAATTAATTATTACTTTATAACTATATAAATAAATCTTGTTAACTCGTCTGAAAACATTTAAGAAATGGCTCGTACTCAAAGATAAGACTAATTAAAAGCATTGAAAAAATATTTTTTTTATCCCTCATGGCGGATAGCCTAAAGATGATTGTTGAAAGGCATTTAAGCATATATCTTGTGTTTCCTATCAAGAGGATTTTTTCATAGACAGTGGACTGCTTTCACGTATCGTAAGACAGTGCATCCAGAAATTTTCCGTTTGTCTCTCATCCTTCACTAGTGGTTTGGATCGAAAAAGGGACCTTCCTCTTCGAGAAGAGCAGGCCAGTCCTTGATGACATTTTGTAATTCTCATTAAGAAAAAGAATATAAGTACTACAGACGTGTATCATACTATTTAACTCATAGGGACACTAATTTCGTAAAGTCCCGTTCTCTTGTATACTGATGCAATATCTTGCTTCCCCCAGTGAATCCAACATTGGTGAGCAGTCACGCGACCATCCTACTTTCCGTATGTATATTCTCGTTAAATCTGTGGAATCGAAAGTCGTCTGGTCAATCGTTGAGTAGTTACCATGGGTGCAATGGCCTGGAGAAAATTTCCTCCGCCTCCAGGTCAAAGTCTAAATTGAGGGAGTGGATCCTCTGGTGGTGCTATCTATCGGAGGAATTTTGGAATAAAGTCTTACTTTCACCTTTGTGGTGTTCTGATTAAACGAAAGTCGCACCCTTCTGACTTAATTTCATGGTTGTGGTCTAGCGAGCTTGGCTTGTCCAAGTGTCATAAGCAACAACAAAAATAATCTTCTTCCCTGCGATCGTTCTTAATATATTAGATGCAACAAATACGAGCTCATTATAAAAAAATTAATTAAAGAAAATTTAAACAGCCCTTACTGATTTCAACGAACCATACAGTAGATGTTTTTTATCTTGTTTTTTTCATTTTACTTTCTCCTCTGTTCTATTTTTAACGTGTTCAGTTTTGGAAGCAATATCAATGAAGATTTAAAAATTTGAAACATAATTATTTAGTCTTAAAATTTTCAGAATTAGCGACAGGTAATTTTCATAATCTTGAAAACTTTTACGAACGGAAAAAAAAATTATAATTAAATTTATTACCGGTAAAAATCATGGATGAATATTTTTCTCAACTCCAACGACACTTAGATTTTCGATGGTGAACTTCGCCTTGTTTGCTGCCATTCGAAGAATGTGATTTGAAAGTATGCAGCAAATTTGTCGACAAGTTGGATTTACGACGCGTACTCAATACGATGTGTAACGTAGATGAAACATTACCTGACATGAATATTTTAAATCAATATGAATTGCAAATAAAGTGGCGTAATCATGATTTCAACTGAAATGAAAGAAACAACCACTTTATATTTAAAATAGAGAATTTTGATAATAGTAAGGAAGATAAATTACTGTTGTTTCTAATCCCAGAAAGTGTAGTGTTGCTAGACCATCTCAATAAAACCAAAAATTTCAAAAAAATCTAAAATCAGAAATGGATCCTTTAAAATCTCTAGAAGAGTAAATCCCAAGATCCTGAAAATGGTACGGGGAGGCCTGTTCAGCCTAGCACCAGTGAATTTCTGGAACGTTCCTGTTTCCCTGAAGGTATGTTAGGGGTTTGATGTGGCCACTCGACAAGCGTGAGAAACCCGTCTGCTTTTTCTTCGAAACATTGAGCTGGTGACATCAATGGGGTCTTTTCCAAAGTACCTAATGTGTTCAGGAGGGACTCCCTAAATTGCATTTAATTCAATCTTTTTGATTGAAGATTTTTCTGTGTAAGTCAAGCTGATTTCTTTTCCTGAAGGGTGTCAGCAGCGGCAGACTTAGTCGAACTATCAGCGATTTTGTTACCATTCAAACCAATATTGGAGGGCATTTCTTGAAATTGTATTGTATGCTCATCAGGATAGCTGAGAAATAACTGATTCATCTTAGTATAATGTTTTATATAAAAGAGAATTCTTTAATTTTTTGTATTAAATATACTTTTGATTCCCTAAATCTTTAAAAAATAAGTTTGAAAATTAGCTTGTAAAACTAGTTTAATATCATAATTATTTGGGAAACAGATTCAACTAGAAATGGGCCCTCATATGAGATAATATGGTTATATAACACTCTTGAATTTGCTTTTCTTTTTCAAAATTGTATTTTGACCAACTAAATTTACCATTTTTTAACTACCGTCAAATTTTTATCTGTTTAATTTCTTGGGATGTAATATTTACACACACTTATAGAAGAATAAAAGTATTCTGCCTTGGTTTGGAAGTGTTTGGGAAATTGGTGCAAATATTGTGTCAACTATATCAGGATTCAAATTTACTGA
Source organism: Latrodectus hesperus (assembly GCA_037975125.1). NCBI lineage: Eukaryota > Metazoa > Arthropoda > Arachnida > Araneae > Theridiidae > Latrodectus > Latrodectus hesperus. Next base: position 34,044,309 of record CM075858.1, read on the forward strand.
AACTACATCCCCCAGATAAATGGGTTGCATAACGTGACGATAAAGGGGATGACCAGTCAGTCATGAACTACCCACATTTTAATTTAGATCAGGAATTGCGAAATGATAGTAATTTGAATATATGGAAGAATAGGTTTTTAAAGGGTACAAAAACACATATTTTGTTGCAATTATCTAAAAAAATTTTAAAAACATTCGTTTTTTCATTCAATTTAATAATTCATTTTTACGATATTCTCTGCAAAATTATTTGATTACTATACGTATGTATTTCTTTTAGAAAATATAGGAGGTTTTGAAAATATGAATATTTCTCACTTGTAATTTGAGTTATGCTTTGATTTTATACATTTTTTTTCCGCGACTGAATGTCATGTATCAAATGAAATGTGTTTAGATTTGATACCTGGCTATTTTCTGCTTAAGTTAATTCTTTTTTTTTTTTTTTTTTTTTTTTTTGCAGTTTTAAATTATTTAAGTCAATTTCTCGAAGAATCTCCGGAACCCAGTGGTAGAGCACTGTTTTTCAGAATAAAAGACGCCGATTTCGGCCCCAGCTGTTGTTGAACAATGAGATATGGATGTTTATAAACCGCGTAGTGTAGACAATCTAACTACCGAAAACCGTTGTAAGTCAATTTAGAATCATCTGTTTAAATTACCACATCGGTGGATTTTTCATAGAAAAAGGCTGTATTTACATATCACAAAGAATGAAACCTCTAAAACTCCCAATCACCTATCCCAGTAGATGTGCATGAAAAATCAGAAATGCAATACTCATGTTCAACAGTAACAGGGATCGAACCCAGTGCCTTATGCTCCGAAAAGCCCAGTCCTATTACTAGAACACAGTGATCTCAATGGGATATGGATGTTCCGTTTTTGACTTCTACATGCATGTCCTTCGGGATGGTTCATAGGAAGTTTTCCGAGTTTCCTCCCGTGTGACCCATGAATAAGGCTCACTAACTGTTAAAAGTTCCTATTTACATGATTGATATTAAAATACCTTACAGAACCCGTGTGACCTATGAATACTACCCGTGTGATCCATGAATAAGGCTCACTATCTGTTAAAAGTTCCTATTTACATGATTGATATTAAAATACCTTACAGAACCCGTGTGACGTATGAATACTACCCTTGTGACCCATGAATAAGGCTCACTATCTGTTAAAAGTCCCTATTTACATGATTGATATTAAAATACCTTACAGAACCCGTGTGACCTATGAATACTACCCGTGTGACCCATGAATAAGGCTCACTATCTGTTAAAAGTCCCTATTTACATGATTGATATTAAAATACCTTACAGAAAACCTTAGGCAGTTAGACTCTCCTCTATGCGATGTTAAATCGAATATCCTTAAATACAGTTGACAGGAACTTTTTTCCGTATGCTCAATTAAATTAACGATAATACAATAATGAATTACTTTTAAATGTTCTAAGCAGTACATTTCATCGTTTTCGTCTCTGTAATTACTTGTGAAAATGTCAAACTTTAAAGTACTCAGTCGTCGCGAAAATGAAGTTTGTGTACAATCCCTCTAGCCATAGTTGCACGGAATGACTCTAATGCCTTTTATCAGATTGTTTGGTAAACAATAAAAGTCGACACTGGAAATGGAATGTGCAGCATCAAAATTAATGAATCAACTTCCATCCGTTAATGATGATACGTCCATGAAGCTAAATATCTCAGTATATCAAAGCGCTATCTGGCGGACCAGACCAGAATTTGATAGCAACGTTTATTTTATTTATGCTTGCTCAGCTATCAGTCAGCAATAATCATTTCTGCCAGGTTATTTATCGATTTAATTTTATTTTTAGGCATCGCAGCTTATGAATTATTCATCATTAACTTATTACGCACTCATATGATATTATGTAATTACTACTCTCCTCCATTCATCATTTTCAAGAAGTAAATACCTCGTAATAATTTAGGAGTCAGAAAATGAGTTAGAAAGAATTGAATGTTTTCTGAGTGTGACATTCTGTTTTCTTATGACATCGCAATAAAAAATATTTCACACGTAAAATTTCATTTATGTTTGTTTGTTTTTTCGGAAATTTGATCTTTTTTGAATGAAATCATCCGTTTATTTCATATAATATACGAATATAATAAATAATTCTGCTTTGTTGATTTTCACATCCAGATGTTCCTTTGATAATTGATAAAAATTATATCCTTATTCTGTGTTATTCTTTGTCCGGTAATGAAATGTTATTGCTACGCAGAATAGAATGAAATTCATATCAAGACGTGTTCTCTGACTACTTCATTTCCTAAAGTGTGTTCTATAGAATATTCCTCTTAATGTTCTATATAAGATTCCATATTGTAAGTTAATTCATAAAGTCCTATATAAGCTATAAGTTCTATATCTATATAAGCTATGTTTTTTCCAAATTTTGAATATTGCCTTTAGAATTAATTTAAATTGAAATAAATACTGATTTGAACTCAATGTAAAATTGCTTTTCTCGCAATGCATAATAGTTCAGGAACTTTACTAGCTTCAAGAATAAAGCATGAAATTGTATTCCTACTTTTAAAATAATTTATGTATAATTTCTTATGGTAGAGATAAAATGTATATGACATTTTTCCAACATTCCCAGTATAATATTTAAAAAATAAAAAGACGATATTTGCTATTATTTTGCAATTTTTGGAAAACATATTGCTTTTAACCCTTGCAAGAAGCGTGTTTTCGATTTTCCTAGTAAACAGCCCACCTGAAATGCATCGAAAGCAGATGAGAGAAATCCAAAAAGAATGATACTTTTTTTTTAATGTTCATTTATCAAAGAAGACATTTAAGAATCCCTTGCAACATGCAAATGCCATCTATGAAAAGTCTTCCTAGAAGGTAAAAACGTGGTTGATGATTAACAATATTCCCAATGCATTGTCAAAGAATCCTTCTGAACTCAAACATACATTACACTAATCTCTGCAATTCAGAGGGGTTTAAAATAATGGGAGAATCTAAGAAGTACTTAGAATAATAGGAGAATCCCTTTTTTTCCGATATAATAGGGAGAAATAGTATTAATGGATGCTATGAGCAAAGTGAGGTGTCTGTATGTGAAGTTTAATGCCAGTATCATCGAAATGACATTCATCATTATGATAATATCGTTTCATGACATTCATCATTATGATGATCGTTTCATTATTAATCACGTTCAAAATCGTTTCATTGATTCCTATGAATGTCCAGAAACAATGTTGTCATCATCATGATAACATTGTTTCTGGACATTCATCGGAATAGAGGTTTTTTGGGAACTAGTAAACTGATTGAAAACAATTTTTTTCATGAAGTTCCAAGAAGAATTTTCTTTGAAGCTACAACAGTATGTAAAATTTCGCTATGTAATTACGCATTTCAACGGGTCTATTGCGTTTCTTCAAGACAACAGTGATTGGACAAAGGCTAACAGTCCTTTAACTTATGTGCTTATAACATCAGTAAAAGTTATGAAGAAGACTTTTATATGTAGGGGTGGTGGTGATAGTTTTTACTAATAAACTTTATGTATTATAGTTATTAGTGGTTTATACCAATAATCTGCTAATCACAGCAAGTACAGCTGTGTTTATTAAAGTAAAAGAAGCCATTGGTATTAAATTACAGAAAGTTTACCCAAAGCTTGAAAATTTCATAAGAAGCTTGGAAATACAATTTAATGTCTGTACTTAGTAATTTTTAGCATTAATTTAATGTTAGTTTACTTGGTTTAAAAATATATTTGTATGATAATATTCATTTAATTCTGACTATTGATTTTAAATTTACTTGCATTTATCTGCACATACTTATTGTTTGTTATCTTCAATTCTTATATTTATTTACTTTCAATTAATATGTGTGTTGATTTTGGGGTATCGTGGTATATTTTTGACACTTGTATTACGTCATTAGAAGAGAAGAAGAAATTCATTAGAAGTCATACTTTTGTGCTAATATGGTCAACACCCATTGATGAAGCAGACTGACTATGTTGATACTTACATCCATTCATATCTTCATATTTTCTTTGAATTTTTATAGTATTATTTTAGTTTTGAAATTATTTTGTATCTTACGTTTTTGGTAATTCTACTCACATAGTTGCTTTTGTTCAGGGTGATTTACAGAAGTTTTTCTTACAATTTGTACTTTGAATTTCCGTCTAATTATTTTTTAACGATGTTTCTATTGATGTTTTGGTGAGTGTTATATATATATATATATATATATATATATATATATATATATATATATATAAATTCATTATCAAAGAAAAATTTTATTGTGTTTCAAGGATGTGAAGGATGGGACCGTTGTTGCACCAGCATGATTTCCTGTACCTAGCTTTGAATTGGGCTCTACCAGTTATATAAAATACTTTCGGGCCGTGATCGAGGACGGTAGTCTAGCGGTTAGGCCATCGGCCTACCATCCAGAATCGCGGGGTTTGATTCCCAATGCCGCCAAAGACCCACCGAGTACATGCGTTATAAACTTGCTCGTCAAATCTGTGGAATCAAAAGTCCTGTGGTCGGTAGTTGAGCAGTTACCATAAGTGTAATGATCTGGAGAAAATTTCTTCTCCCTTCAGATCAATGTCAAAATTGAGGGAGTGGGTCCTCTAGTGGGGCCATCTATCTGAGGAGTTTAGAGCAAAGTAGTTCTTTCACCTTCGTGGTGCTCTGGTTAAACGAAAGACGTACCCTACTGACTTAAGGTCACATAGTCAACGGCACAGCGGACTTGGCTTGTCCAAGTGTCGTAAGTAACAACAATGATGTGAAGACCAACCGTGGCATCTGCAGCACGTCTGGTCGGTAGGAGAATTCAACCTAAAAAGCCCCAAGAAAGCTTAACCCCCTCAGAAAGGTAGAGCATACTGGTCACTCATTTGTGGAGAATAGTGGCGCGAGATGACATCATCGATCAGTTCGAAATTCCTCAACCATATTTGGTAATGCTGATAGCGGCAGTTACATTTCGGAATTCTGTAACAGGGGTGGTATAGCTCCTACATTTGTTAAAATGGATTATATATACAATAAAAAAGTACTAACTACAAGATACGAAAACGAATATATTATATATATACATTTATTTGTTGATTACATAATTCTTTATATTGAACCCAGATAAATTGATGTCACGATAAGTATTAGAGGTTTTGGTGTCATATTTTGTAAGCACAAAGATCTTTTGAAAATTTTTACACAAAATTTTGTAAAACATCAATGCTTTTTACATCTTGCCAATTATCAATACATGTTATGTAAATCGTGATCGATTGGTTTGATTTGTTTGTTTCTCTTAGGTCAGTTTTTTGCTCATAAGGATTAGCTGGACGGTTAAAATTGGATTCTGAACAATAATAAATAATCATATTCTAGATAGGAATCGAGACTACGACCTACTGAACGGAACTGTGACCGAGTGGAATATATTTAGCTTCTATGCATTCTTAACGGAATTGAAAACAACAGGTAATACTTTATTTAGAGTTTCTATTTTCTTATTTATGTTAGTATGTTTTTTGTGAGATTTTTAAATGATTCCTGATTTTTAATGCAAAATATTGCTTATTTTTTGTCTGAACAAAAGAAAAAAAAAGAAATAAATAAAGAGAAAGAAAGAAATGTTTAAAATTAAAAATAAAACTTATTAATAAGCAAAAATATTTTTTTAATAAATATTTTTGTTCTGATTGAACTTAATATCTAAACTTTATGTGATATTAAATTCAGTCAATTACGATATAAATACGATAATAAACGTACAATAACATACAATCCAAATAACAATTTTTTCAGGAATAAGAAAATTTGATTTATTTTCTTACTATTTCTTTTTTTATTTATTATTATAAAATCTTAGTTTACTATCTCTTTTTTATCTCTATATTAAAATTATTTCTGCCTGATGAAATGGCTTTTCATGAATGGAAAATAAAAGTGATTCGATTTTTACGAGCAATGTCATGCACTTATATACATTTTTATAAGGATGAGCAATTGAAAAAAAAGTAAATTAAAAATATAGTATAAAGAACGAATTTTTAACCATAAAAATACGACTCCATTTTTCAAAAACATCGTTAATTTTCTTATGAAATTCTTATATTTAATATTAAAACAGTTTTCACTTGCAAAAATATAAGGAAAATTTTTTATTTATACATTTTTTACAGTTTTGGTATACAGTATAGCACAAATACCAATTATCTTTGTGCCATGAGTATCATCATGGATGGAGAAATAACCAGAAGCTCCATATTCTTATGACCTCAAAATCTCCTGCATCATTCTGTAACTAAGTGTCCTATTTTTATACATTAACGGAATGAACAATGCTTTTTTTCTTTTTTTTATCTCATAGTATTCATACAGGAAGATATCTATAAAAAAAACACTGATAATTTATAGTTTTCCTCGTGTTCCTGGTCTAGAACGTAAAACAAAAATTTGTCGTGTTATGACATATGGACAAGCCAAGCTCTCTAGCCGATGGATATGCGAAAGAAAGGTGCTTCTTTTGTTCTAATCAGAGCTCCAAGAAGGTGAAATTACAACTTTGCTCCAATACTCATCAGATAGATGGCACCACCAGAGGATTCATTCCCTCAGTTTTGACTATGATCTGGAGGGGGAGGAAATTTTCTCCAAACAATTATACCCATAGTAACTGCTCAATTACGGACCATAGGACTTCCAATTCCACAGATTTAAGGAGCACGTATATCGCATTTACTCGGTGTGTCTTTGGCGGCATTCGGAATTGAACCCAGCACTTCCTTACGAAAGACCGATGCCCTAACCACTAGGCTACTACAGCCCTTAAAAACTTGTTATTAGTGAAAACACTGTCTATTCACCTTTAATAGTAGCACAACTAGCGCATTACATAGAATTTAATATCCAAATTTCTTACTCTTCCTCAAAAGCAGGCTCGGCAACCGAAAAATTAAGGTCTTTGGTTTTCGGTTTAAATCTTTGATACCTTGCAGACGTTTAAGTTTCTTGTGATTTGAAGTTCATTTTAAACTATAAGTCCCACTCTAATTAGCCTTCATGAGCAAAAACTGATCATAGGGGTTCAACGCAATCAATCTTCGACACTGTGCAATTGAATTGAACCTTAATAGATTGCATTTCTGGTTCTTAAATTTAAAAAAAAATCTTAAATGTGGACGTAAATGATCTCTTTTTCGAAGATTATGTAGTTTTTTCTAAATAAAACATCTCTTGAATCAAATTTATATTTTAAGACCTATTATTTTACTTTGGAAATACATAAAGTAAATAAAATTGAGCGTGTTTAACATATCATGCTAAGATAATTTACATTATATTATGACACATATATGTTTATTTAAGTAATTAATTAATGGAAAATTATCGCATAAGATTTTACGGCTTAAGACATTCTGGAAAGAAGAGACAAGATAACACTAAGTAAAAAACCAGAATCTTGCTCACATTCATCTTTAGACACGGTGTAATGGGCAGCCAAACGGGGCTTTAGTCTGTTGTAGCTTATTTTAATATGTACCACGTAAATTGCCATTCGCAAGAAAGGAAATTTGGTAAACTCACAAACACCAACCATGACAACTAAAGACATGCATGTAGAAGTCAAGAGCGCAACATTAAACTTTCGTTGTTCTACACTGGCTGGGATAGAATCCGAAACCTTTTACTGTGAAGAGCGATGTCCTGTTATTTTTTCATGGGGAGATCTCACATGCATTTTGCTTGAAGAGAAGGGATTTCTAGGATTTAATAATACCTAGAAATCCGTTATTCAAGCTAATATCAGTTCTAATGAGAATAATAAATTCTAATAATAAGCGATAGTAGAAAATATATTATTCTGCCTTGGCTGGATTGTCTAACTAGTTTCGAGGAAAATTTTTGTTAACGTGCCCTTTATCCAACAAGATTTCACACAAGAGATCCAACAAGAAATTTTCAGTGCATGTCATCGCCATTTTTCTCTAACATTCACCAAACTTTAGTTTGAAATTGAATAAGACGATAAAGGATTCTATGTTTGCTGCAAAAGCATTTAAATTTTTGCAATGTTCCATGAACTTATGCTTGGAAAAATGTTTCTGGTCAATTACAGTCAAAAATAACAAAAAAAATGGGTATTACTTTTCAGCATCTTATAATATTTCAATTAATTTCAGTATCTTATTATATTGAAGATTATAGGTATAATCTTTTCAGCAGAAAAAATTATGTTACTTCATTTAAACCAGGGAAAAATATTTTTTCTAACTTTCCTTTCATACTATTTTGAAAGAAATGAAGGAGGTGACATCAAGACATTTTAATTTGTTCGGGAAATATACTAATTGTAAACTATTACTATTGCCATTTATTGTATTTGATCCAATACAGTTCTTAAAATAGTCATTTATATCATTCTGATGAAATAATAATTTTTTTACATTTATATCTCTATTTATTTTAATACATTTATAATTTTTCAAAATAATAAAAAATACGTAATTTTCGATAAACTCTTTTTTACAAAATTTCATATCTATATATAATGCGCATTCCTTAAAAACAATAAATTTCCTGGTTTCATAATTGGCAGATAAGGTTCCTCGGTTATTGAAATGCTATACAGAAATGGGAAAAAGAGTATTTTATGATATAGGTGATGAAACAGTTGCTTTTTTATGTGTTTTTCGGAAGATAACACTGATATATTTATATAAGCTGATCAATTTTGTAATTTATACTATCTATTTGTGTGTGTGTATCAATATAGATATGTGTGTATGTATGTATAACATATAACATCTTGACAACATTTAAAAATTTTGTTTTCTTTTTTCAACTGCAAAACTTCTATAGCTTTTGCAATTTTTAATTTATATAGAATTTCCAAATGTAAATTTATGACAAAATTGTTTAAATAAATGGTAACTGTTTGAAAACTCAAACTATCGTCAAGAATCTCAAATTATCAATTGGAAATGCAGCTATCACCTAGCAACACTTACTGTTGCCATGGCCAGAAATATAAATAGCATCCTACGTAGATTATCGAATATTGATTTCGCTTATTCGTTCCATAGTTGAATGCAAGAATTGAAAATATTTTGGCTTGCTTGTCAGTCTATAACCACTTTTTTCACACGAAGAAACTGCTACCAGGATTCACAGCAGAAAGTAGATTTCAACCCTCTATAAACATGTTGTTGTTGTGTCCAATCCTTCAGGATCTAGCGGCAGCTAGATCAAATCCATGATTCCATGCACCTCAGCAAAGTCAAACACCAGGAGAGGGCTGTTGCGAACATCCTCTAAAGTGAGCCCCAAGCAATCGAGAATATAATGCGGGGAAGCCGGCAGCAGATGGCACTTGGGACACGTTGGAAAGACTTTACGGACGGATTCAAATGACATGCATTTTAGGTGCCCACTGAAAAGTCTTGTGATAGCCGTTTGGTCCTCTCTGCTAGCCTCAAAATGCAGTACTCCACCTGGTTTTGACCTACTGTACCAGGGATGAGCTGGAGGAGAAAGCCAGACTTTCCGGTTTCTATTTTTCGCCACTCTATAAACATTTATCCAACAAATGGGAATAGAATCCACTGAGTACTGAATCAGAACATTAACCATCCATTTTCTAGTTTGGCCATATTATCGCTAAAGCGTGAAAGTCACTAATAAGCATACTAATTTTTCATTTAAGGAAATCTTCGTTCATTCGATTGCAGACTAACATACTTTTGAAATCAGAAACATGAGGGATAACAAGGCGATAAGATAAAATATACCACAAGCCGTGTTCGAAGAGATTGCCTTGAAATACATCATTTAATCCATATTGAATAATATATTTATTTTATTAAATTTTAAAGAATTGTCAGTATTTTTATATGATTGTTGGTATACTGGGTTGTATAAGTCAGTTAAGATTGCTAAGGTATTTTACTAATTGTTAAATCAATTAAAACAGTATATTACGTTACATGTTTTAGACATTTTTTTTGGCTTACAAAATTTGCTGGTTATTAAACATGAAATTATGCTTGTATGGGGAGTAAAAATATAATATGGTTTTTAGTAATAATTCCTATAAATATTTATTTTTTTTAAAAAAATCAGCAATATTCCGTAAGCATATTTTCAGTAAATGTTTACCTAAGGCATTTTAATTGGATAGTTAACGCTCAGCAAATAATTGCAAAAAATTAGCTACTATATCTCTTAGATTTCTTCACATAAGTTCTAAAATGAATGTTAAGAAACTAAACTATTAAACAGTATAAAAATTGATTATATTGGCACATTTTCATAATTTCATTTTGCCTTCTCTCTCTTTCCTTTGAACTGTAAAATTTTTAGATGTTGAATAGTTTATGAAAGACGTCATTCGAATTATTCTTTAAATATTCAATCAGTGCCAATTAATGACACCTTCTACGTGAGCTCATTTCCTCATTGCAGTTTTGTTGGTTTAGTTGCAGCTTGTAGTATCGGATGGTTTGGGAGCCAATATTTTCAGGAATATGCTATTAATAATAACAATAAAGAAGACAGATCAGTAATGGTCTGCATACACACGAAAATAGCTTCATTCGCACGCACTACAATCTTAATTGTTCGCTGTTTTATTTAAAGCATGGTAAATATATCTGCAAATTCGAGAAAGAACCTATCGTGCGCAACATTTGAGTTCGGAAGAGTTGAGTTGAATTACTCTGAAGGAGTCACGGGACACACACACGACCACCCAAGTAGTTATAGCCGCGTGCCACACAAGGCCCTGAGGCTAGATTTACTTGGACCGGATTAAGATACTTGTGGGATTGGGTCTTGCTCTAGTGATGTTCTCCGAGGGGATATTTTTCAATTCTATCTCTCTCTTACCTTGCGCCCACCCTCCTTCACTTTTTCACGTGTGACGTTTCAATTCAAAGTTTAGAAACAATCCACCAGCTGGCGCATTTTATCTCAGAGTTGGCGACTTTCCTTGTGTGCCGTCATATTTTACAAATTGTAAAATTTCCAATGGATGTTAACGATGAACATTAGAAATGACACCTCCTTGTAAACGCTGGCATATTTGATGTCTTTAATTTCTTAGGTATTTTTGCTTAGAATCTTTATGAAATTGTAAAGAACCTTTACCGAAATCCAGTCCACGGTCTACAAACGCGAAAAATCTAGAGCTTTTTAGGCGTTAAGTTAAAAGCTTACTCGTGAATTTTTACCTCATTTAGAAATTAATTTTTATAAAAAATGAAAAGCATTATAATTTGTTAAAAAGGTATTGAAATTGATGATTATCCTAACTCTTACAAGTGTTTAATGAGACTTTATTATTTAATGAAAAATTATAAGTTTTAATTGTTATTTAGTGTATTTACTGTTATTGTTAGACGACTATGCGACACAGTTATAGTAACATTTGTAATACATACAATGAAATAGGAGACATATTCAGGGACAAAGGACGATTAAAATAAAAGTTGTGTATAAGTTTTTTTGCCCGAGTAAGCGAAATCTAATTAATAGAGATCTTACAAATTTAAAATCTGAGTGTTGGGATTAAGAAAGAAAGAAAGAAACAGTGGAATGGAAAACCACATATCTGATGGATAACATGAGTTCAGTAATATTCAGAAAAGAAAGGATATTTGTTAATGTAAATTTCCCTGACCACAAAAATCCTATAATCTTTTGGAATGTTCATTTAGCTATGGGGCAAACTTTAGATGCATTTCAATAATTCCTTCATATCTACGCAGACAGGCAGGTACGAGTCATAATCTTTATGGGTATTTAATAGTTTGGTGAGTTAAAAACTGCTCTATAAAAACATCAAGTGATCTATGTCAACCTTTTGTAAAGATGCATATCAGCAACATAAGTTTTAAAAAGAAACTAATTATATTAACTTTGCATTGGTCCAGGCAAATTGTTACCAAGTTTGACACATTAAAGGAATTTAGTAATTAAAGTGCTTATATAATGAATTGATAGAAACTGAAATAGTCTTGTCCTGTAATTTTATATTACAATCGGGATGCAAAATATTGGTAATATTCATTCCAATAACTGGTACCATTGCCAAAAAAGGTATCTCATGACCCAATGGTAGTGAATTCATTATATGACCTAGAAGCTGAAGACTTTCGTGTGGAGAGAACTTACCCATGTTGGTTGTTATGGTATAGAAAAATTACCAGGTCACAAACAGTTGATGACCTCGTCACTTGAGCATGATTCAAAATTCCAAGGGGGTTAGTTGTTTCAATCAGCAGAATAAGCAACTAAAATCGCATGCCATTAATTTAATAATTTTTTTCGACAGTAATTTTTAAGTAGTAATAATAATAAGCCTTAACATTTTAAACCCACTTTCATAAATAGGTAAATTAAACATCTGTTATTATAAAAATATATATGGAACCTTCGAATGTGCTTCAAAATTAACTTCAGCCCCATATAAAAAATGTCCGTTAGTTTTATAAATTGAATTACCACTATGTATCATGAGATTTTACAATTATATACGTTTATATGTGACCTCTATATTTCCATAACAATGTTCTACTATCATATTAGGATACTTTCCATGTATTTTTCAAGGGGATTTTTGAAGAACTCATTATTATGAAAATGAATGTTTTAAAGAAAGACACATATATGTCCACCCCCATACTCACAAAAAAGGGATATTACTTCGAAAAATCGAGTTAATTTTTTTTACTTGCATTTGTTTTATTTACAAGAACAAAAATGTAAATTGTCTAACTAATATTCGATAAGCAATTCGAATGGCTTTGACACATAACCGACACTGTACTGGTACAAATCATGTATATGAGCTGGCTGTGCAAGCAGTTGCAATTTATTTCTACCGTTCCACACAACGGAGCAGATTGAATGGACAGAAACCTTATCGTGTTCAAATAGAAGAGGACATATTTCAAATTGTTATCAAAATATTGAAAACATATACTTTAAAATGTCCTCATACTCACGAGATGTCTTCGACGTCTCCATGCTGGTAGATAATTGGGCAAACTTCTTCATGAGTCGTAATGGAATAGTTTACATGAAATGAGAAGGGAAGTTCGGTGACTTTTAGCCATATAATGTATTTTATATTAAAAAATGCTATTTGATTCTAAGTAATATAACGTTATGTATTACTTTTCCTAGAATGTGTACTTTTATTATTAGTACATAGTTCTAAATATTTTAAAGAATCTTATACATTTTTTCGCTTCAAATGAACATTTTCATTATTGCAAGGAAACTGTTTTAATTAGAAAAGGACATATTTTAATTTATTCCTTTTCAGAAATAAAATTTCTATGTATCATAATTACACTACATGCTGTATATAAAATTATTTTTATGTCACTTGTTTTGCAAATTAATTTTTCCGATTCAATAATGCAAATAACATTTATGTTTGAAAAATGTAACCACATAAAGAAAGATGATCCACATTCCCTTGATTCAACAATAAAGGGGATATATACTTTCTTTTAGTCTTGACAGAAGGTTATAAATTTGAAAAACAAGGGTAAAAAACAGGATGGTTTTATGTATAATAAAAACTTAAACATTGGAATTCTATGTTTATAAAATGTAACTTGTTATTCCTTAGTGAAATAAATTCATGAATAGTATCAGCATACAATCGAGCCAACTTTTTTTTAAAAACTATTTTAAATTTACGTTTTTTTTTGTTTTTAGAAAAATTATTATGTAAAAACATAAAATTAACCAAAATTTTAATTACACATAACATACTTTTTGTAACATTGGTTATTTTCTGATAAATTGTAGTGAAATATTTTAACAAAATAGCCAACACTTTACAGAAATATTTAATGCATCAATCTTAATTTAATTTGACATAAGGCTTATGTGACAATGTTCGTTCTTTGAAATGAAACAAATTCTAAGAAACATATTGAGAAATTAAGAAAACATTCAGAAAGAGATTAAAAAACATTCAGCAATATGTTGATTTTTCGGAATCTTGTTGAAGACTCCCTTTAAAAATAGCTCTAAATGAAAAAGTTCTTCATATACATATATTCAAAATTTTGTTTCATACTATAGACAATAGCACTTAAAACACGTAGGCCTAGTTTCATACAAATACCTTCATTATTACTTGAGATATTATGTTTACTAAGGGGAAGATGAACATTTTGTGGAAAATAAAGTTTTGAGAAAATCGCCTATGATAGTGTTACTTATGGTATGACGATGATGTTTATGGTATGATGGTATGGCCGCTTCTTATCGAATGTGTAAGTCAAATAAAGGCCTCATAGTTATGGCTATCAATTAGCACAATACAAAAAAAAAAAACATATAAATTTAAAAACAGTTGTTACACCAGCATGCTTCCATGTACCTAATCCTGAGGTTAGATTGAAGCAAACTTGTGGAGTCTTCGTTATTTTGAAGCAGGGACCAATCAGAAGACCCTCAATACTTGGCCTGTCACTCCCAGAGGTATCATTTCACTTGGAGGACATTGCGACCACGAATTAAAAATAGTAAAATACCACTTTTTTACGAATTCCGGTTTGAGAAAGAAACTTCCTGTTTCCTTTTTTTAAAAAAATTACATACGAGTATTTTAAAATTCCTGTAACTTAATTTTGATTATTCGTACAGTAATTGTTTGGAAACTGTTGTAAACTGTTTTAGAAACTGGAAAATTCTGAGTACAAGATTCATAAATAAAAATAATTAACCCATATATTTGAAAATTAAATTTTTAACGTAGGCGGATACCTTAAAATAAAATTTTTGCAATATATATATATACTATATATATATATATATATATATATACATATATATATATATATATATATATATATATATATATATATATATATATATATATATATATATATATATACATATATATATATAAGCAGCCAGCATTACTTCGGCCTCTCAAATTCAGATATCATAGGTACTCATATTTTAGCTTAGCAAAGCGAACAGCCTAACAGTGGTTAAAATCGAACCCGGGGTCTTTATCTCCGAAAAGATCTGACCAAGTATCTTTTTTGTTACATACAGTGTCTGGAACTGTGGTAAATAAGGGGACAATCATATATTATTATTAAATTGCTATCTCCTCTTTCATTATACAATATAAAACAATATAAATCTAATTAATCCACAATTTTAAAAACATTCAAATATCATTATGTGTGGTGTTCTGAAAAATAACGTTTTATTTGGATGTACTTAGTGAGAATAATTAAGCTTTTCTTCGTACAAAAAATCATAAAATCATATTAAAAAAATATCGAGGAAATTAACGGCGGCAAATTTTCCTCCAATAATCAGCTTAGTTTCTGAGAAGTCAGTAGAGAATTTGGCGTTGAATGTGGAAGAACATTGCCAACTTTCCAGGGCTGCCATAGAAATTAGTGTCACGGTAGGTATCATTGAAAAAGAACATTTTTAGCTGAAGTTTCCGCTCTCTTGTAACTCTATAATCATTATTATTATTCTCTTATTATTGATTTGTGTAATAAAGAATCCTCCCAGCGGTTTTTAAGTTTTTACTCCTCTTTTTTTTTTTTTTCGTAATCAGAGAAGTCGATAAGATTTTCTTTCAGTTTTAGAATAAGGTTCTTTTTTGTTTTGTTTGTTTAATATTTTGTTACTCGCGTTTCATATTTATACTGTTTATACATATTATATGTGTTATTATAGAGGATTTTTAAATCTACTTAAACTTGAATCTAATCAAAATATTTTTATTTTACATTTTCATTGGAATAAATAAACAAATAAAAACGTAAAAGACGATATAAAATTTTAAAAAAACAATACAATAATATAATTTCTTTAATAAAAATATTTTTCACTAATACGTATGTATTTTTTGTATTATTTTTGCACAAAAAAGTAAAATAAATAAATAAAATTAAAAAAATATCATAAAAAATAAAAACTGTATTATCTTTGAATATATATAATATGCTGCAATATTTGAAAGTTAAAAAGTTTTTTTTCTGTGTAGCTTTGATTATAGTTTAACTTCAAATATTTTGTCTCTTTTTTGCTGCCAACTATAATATGAGCATCTTATGTGATTGAGAATTTAGGTTCAATAATAAGGTTTTTTGTGCATATATTTAAATTTTGACATACTTTTGCTATATTATCATTGTGAAACAGTGAAATTAAATAACCTGCTCCCAGTAAACTTAAAATATATTTTTTTAAAAAAACAGAAACACATCTGATTTCAGTAATTGTCTGATTTAAAGAGCAGGAATCAGAGTGAATATTGAGATACATCCAAATTTATATTATATGTCCAATTTAATAAAAAGAAAATGAATAAGAAATAATTTTTATAATAGTATGGTAAAAATTCTTATTCATATGTGGTTAGAGTTAAAGTAGTATCATTTTAGAAGTCAAATAAAATCTTTACAAAATGAAAATCTTACAAACGGTTTTATCACGGTAAATTCCATAGCGGAATTTTAAAAACTATACGAGTTTAGATTTATTGAATGCATTATGAATAAAATGATTAATACATAAGGAATGAGAATCTGAGATTACAGTGTAAAAAATAATGAAATTTGAAAAATTTATTCTATTAAAACTTAATGAAGTATAATTGCTTGGTCTCGAAAACTATTGAATGATTTTATATAACCTTGTGCAGATATATAGAATTCATATTCACTACAAAATTGATTCACATTATTTTAAAAATGTTATCTTTCACGTAATCGTAATCATCAGTCATCATGAAGCTATAACTGTTTTTGTTGTCTTATTGTTATTGAATGAGAGATAGCTGTGTCGATAAGGACTATGCACTTTAATTAATATTGTCTTAATAAGTCTTTGTTGATGTAACACGGAAACTTGGAAATGAAGATTCAAGTTCAAGTGATCTCTTATTTCTCATTTCATTGATACCTGAAATTATTCTGATGACATTGTTCTCAATTTCATGTTAGAAAAAATTCAAAAGCTATGCTATTTATTTACTGTTTACTTCTATTACTGTATTAAATCAAATAATTAAATAATTAGATGACAATAGTTTTAATATTCCACGGTTTTTATGTATTAATTTTAGCAATATAAGTAAACATTGGTTTAACGGTCATAAGCTTACAGGCTCGATAACTAATCCTACTGAAGTACGCTATGCCTTATCCATATTAAGTTTTCATTGTGGAGTATATAAAATATATTAGCTACTATTGTGTTTAAAAGTTTGCATAAAATCACATTGTTACATGTGTCAAATAATGTTTCTTCATGTATTATGGTTCAAAATTACAAGTGTTTGGTAATGCTTAAGAACTTTGGTCCCAAATAGGTACCCAGAAACGAATGCAATAAGACACCTAATTCTCCTCGTACATCGTTCTATCTAGAAGACGATCAAGGTTAATAAATTAAAGTAATCGGAATTGCCTCCCAAATATCTCGCTTTCTCTGTCGAGCAGCAAAGAGCCCCACTCTGTCCATTATTTCTCCAGAGCAACAGAGTGGACAAGTAGGTACAGTAAGAGTGCCCAAGCGCTTCAAATAAGAGACTAAGCACTCATGTCCTGTTGTTAGACGAAAGGTGGCAACTGCATTTCGTCTGGGTAGATCAGGAATAAGTGAAAAACTTAAATTACTCCAATCTTGTTGAGCTATGCGAGTCTGTATGTCTCGTGACGTATTAGAAGCAAATAGATGCTTTAGAAATAGTTTAATCTTCCAATACGATAGGGGTGTGGAAAGATGTTGTAAAAGGCCGGCACCTTTCTTTGCAAACATGTCTGTTTGCTCATTGGCCCATAAGGCACAGTGGCGGGGCACCCACTGGAGAACTATTTGCTTTCTAAATAACTATTATACTATCAATATTATAATAATATTATAGTATTTACTATATTTAGTATAAGATATTTACTATATTTATAAAAATATGCAATTTGATGCTGAGTTTTATATTTGTACAGGGTAACATTGTACCGTCAATAACAGGGTATCTTATAATCATAATGGTTAATATCATTTCCTCATTTTTTTGTCAGACATATTTTTTCTATCTTTTCCACCATACATTGTTCTTCCATTTCATTACTTGAAGCCACTATTCTAACCTTCTAAACTACTGTTAGTATTTTAATGCCATTGTCATTCGTCAGTTAACTAACAGGATTACAAATGATTCATTAGTTTTTGACTCCTTATAGATTCAAATATCTAATGCTCATCCGTTAGTTTTAATAGCTGCTGAAAATAGGACATCTTAAATTTTTGTTTATGTCATTCACGTTGGGATTCATCTAAGGGAGATAGCAGCTTTGTAAATTAGAAATAATTTTAAAATTTTCATTCTTTAAGTAAACTTACAAATCCATTAATTTTTTTTTTGTTATTATTTCTTTGGGAGTACCTGAAACGCAGTGTTCACATACTGCATTATCTATAACATTGATTGGAATCTTCATTACTGTGTTAATGAATAAGGATAACGCAGAATGAGTATGAATTGAAATGACTATAGCGTAGATAGCGTAACTAAAATAGAACAGTTAAAGTAATATATTATAAAACTTTAAAAAATATCTGCTTATCTTCGCAAGTATTATTCACATTTTTTACGTAAATACTTTGTAAATACGTAAATACTTTGTAAATACTCCAAGACCCAATGAATCATTTGTAATCGTCAAGAGCTTCTCATTCACATCAGCTATCAAATGTATCGTTGATCAGGTTGCTGTTCTTCCATGTGATTATAACTTTCTCATTTCCTCTCAGTATGTTTAGCTTTAACCATTGTACCACATCATAACTGTGTTCATCTCATCAAGATGTTAAGATCTTTACTAACGCTAATAATAAACTCAAATATCTAAAAATGTTTCTCTTCAATACATTCTTAATACTGATGACTAAATGTAAATTTTTCAGACATTTTTACTGCTACACAATTCTTAGCACATCTTGATTAGACAGTTTTTTGTTTTAATTTTATAATTCTTCTATCAATTTGGCGGGCAATTATCAGGCCATAATTGCCCGCGGTAACGTGGTTGTTGTTGCATCAGCATACTTCCCTGTCTTTAGCTAAGAGTTTTAGCCGATGGAGTCTTCATAATTTAGAAGCAGGTTCAAGCAGAAGATTTGACCTGCAAACGCAGAGGTATCATTTCACTTGGAGGACATTGCGACTACGACCTATTTAACTTTTCCCCATGGAAACCTGATTCATAAAGGTAATCACCTCTTAGCAAGATATAGATATTCCAAACTGCGATCAAATAAAGGCCATTTTGCAGATATGATTTTTGTGCAAGCTATTGATAATATTTTCTCTATTACAGCTATGAAATGTTCTCCCGGAAGTGGCAATTTATCAAGCGAACATTATTAATGTCTTACAACAACCTTAAGCTGTTATCCATCCCGGTGACGATACCTTACTCTGAAATTTCAAAAGTTGTCTTCGAAGATTTGCTCGTAACAAAAAGATAAAATTGGAAGCAATTTTTTTCCTCTAAACTAATTCATTAACTTTATCCTTCTGGCTTTCTTGATCATTGAAGTCATTATTAACAGAAATCTATTACTAAATCATTTCATTGTATTCCAGTCACTTTGCTGTCTAAAAAGTCAATTTTGTAATAAAAAATGGCATTTCTCAAAAACAATGCTTTCTCTTTTAAGAAATTATTTACAAAAAATTTTAATGCTAAAAAAGTAAACATAGAATAAAAAAAAATATTTGCCAAATAAAAAAATTAATAACAGTAATCAGCAGGAGAAATGCAAATGCTTGTCAAGCAAACAGGATTGACGATGCTTCATTGAAATACTGGCAACCATTGGCAGCCAAATCACTGGTCCGTTTTGCGCTATCTATAGTCTATATAACCACTGGTATTTTTCTTAGAAATAATCCTCCCACATTTGCTAAATCCCAGCTTAGAAGTGAAATTTATAGGAAAAAAAATTTGTAACATTTTTATGTAAGATTTTCTCTAGAATTCAGAAAAATGCAGTGAGTGACAAAGTGAATAGGGAAATTTTCCACTCACTACGATTCTGTCCTTGCAAAGTGATTGATCGATGTAATCAGGTTGTAATCCCGCGTGTTTCTTACTAGTGAATGTCAAATCCTATTCCGAAGAGATTTTACACCTGGCTTGATACCTCCCACTTCGTACTTTCATGCATCGCAATTTTATCATAGAATTTTCGTAAAATGGAACACATTGAGTATAAAAGATTAGGAAGAATATATTTAGGTTTATATAGTCAATCTCGAAAAACAATTGACATGTAAAAAAAGAAAAAAAAAACACGCATGGTGGAAAAACACGAATTTTCTTTTTCACAACTATATAAAAATAAAAATAAATGCAAAAAATTTGAATACATTTTTCAATATATATATATATATATATATATATATATATATATATATATATATATATATATATATATATATATATATATATATATATATATATTATATATATATTCGCTTTTTTCGTATCCTGTACTTAGTACTTTTTAATGTATATAACACCCCTATTGCCAAAATTTAACTGACACTATGAACTTAACCAAATTTAGTTAAGGAATTTCAAACTGACTAATAATGTCATCTCGGGTCACTATTCTTAACGAATGAGTGACCAATATGCTGTATCATTTTGAGGGGGTTAAGTTTTTTCGCGGCTTTTTTGTTTGAGATTTCTTACTGACCAGACATGTTACAAAAATCATTGTTGGTCTTCACATCCTCGAAACATGATAAAATTATTCCTGTAATAATAAAATTTATTTTTTGAAAATCTGCCTCTTTAATAATGTTTCTTAATAACAATCGTACCCAAACAAGAAAGTAACTACATAATACATGGCATATATATATATATATATATATATGTATATATATATATATATATATATGTGTGTGTTTGTGTGTATGTATATATATATATATATATATATATATATATATATATATATAAGTGTATGTGTGTATAAAACAATCAAGATTTGACACACTCTGTTATAACATTATAATTAATGAAGAACTAGAAACAATAAATATGAATAATAAAACAATTGCCAATCTATCCTCTATACCATGTATCAGCACTACAAACAATCAAAAATTAAATCAATTTTATAAATTTTCTTCTGTATATAAAATTTGTTAATAGTTTTGTGTTAAAAATGTTGTCTATTTCAAAAACTTTGCATGGTTTTGTGTAGAATCTTTCTCTCAATAGATCTTTTAACGATTATTTGAAACGTATTCTAGAGTCAGTTCTCTTTTTTGAGCTCAACAGGGAATTATTTTTACCTCATTATTGTCATATCATGACGCACTGGCGCATATTGTGTAGATTAGATATTAGAGAATAATTATTATCTGATATAGAAGAAAATTTTTCCATTGTGCCTTTAACTTGCTGCGGTTTAAAATGTTTTTATAGATACTAGAAATCATTAATTAGGATTAAAACTAATGGGCCAGGACGAACAGAGGGAAAATAATCCCAAACATAGACACTATTACCACTAAATTACATAAACTGACTGCCATAATAAACTGAATACTTATCATCATACATTCGCCAAGTGCATACATTATTGTTAAAATTCAGATTATGCATCGTACATTTCTCCCTGTCACATTCTTCCGCTGCTGCGAAGTTCAATTATGAAGCTCTTTTCTCCATTTCAATGATTCTGGGCATAGATGCCTATGGTTAGAGGCTTCCCAGATTGACGGAAAATCTTTCTGATCGATTGCCCAAATTTAATGGGCCCCAGCAACCAAACCTCTTTTGAAAGTATTCATTTCTTTCTGTTGATTCATCCTGCCTCAAAACTCTTACTTTCAATGTCAAGCTCTTCTTTCAGTTTTCATATGTACGAGTATATATGTGCGTGTGCGTATATATACAGGGTACTTCAAAAAATGCATACACATTTTGAGCCGTCATAGAAACCATATTTCTCGTGCTGCAAGGTTCAATTTCTAGGGGAAAATAATGCAGTATGTGTAATACAGAGGGTATTAACTCATTTTTAGAACGATTTCGGGGCCATTTAATTAATGTTTAAAATGTAAATTTTTTTAAATGTTCGATCTGATAGCCTATTTTCTGGACTATACGTCTGCATCGTGATTTCCATGATAGAAGAGCTTTTCGTAAAATTTCCAGGGGTATTGCTTTCCATTCCTCTTCTGAAACTTTCCAGAGTCTTATCTATCGTGGTAGGTTTGCGTTTAGAAAGAGTTCTTTTAAACAGACCAAAGGCACAATAGTCCATAGATGAAACATCAGGGGACTTCACAGGAATATGTTGAAAAGGTATATATGCAATACCTGTATTAGTCTTCATTTTTTCAAGGAATGCAGAGGTAGGTTTCCGAAGTATGACTTGTAGCTTTGTCTTGATGAAGTTTCCCTCGTTGAAAGTCATTGGGATAAAGAAGTGGAATTTATCCTGTAAATATTGGCCGCGTAAAACCTTCTCCTGATAGTATGATGAGTTGATTTTAATATTTTCCCCACTCTTCTTATTTTTAATATCCCATTGTAGGAGAAACCTGCGACAATCATAAACCCCTTACTGAAACTTTCTTTACATTGACGGAACCAGGTTTGCACATTTTTTTCTCCTCGTTTTCTATAGTACATAGATTTTTTTGTTGCAGTCATTTAGGTAAATCCATGCTTCACCAAAGGTCACAATTTATTTCCTGCTAAATGGTTTTCCTACAGGATTCTACAAAATGTTTTGCGTTGAGCCACATGTCTCGGCAAAAACTGAAAAACATTATATTTTTTAGCTTTTTTAAGTTGTAAATCTTGGTTTATTATTTTATTTATTGTTGCTACAAATGTATCTACAGACTTTGCAATTGATTTCTGTGTTGGCGGATTTTCTCTTGTTACCAGCGATTTCATTTTAGAAACATTTGAAATAGTACGTATCTTTTTCGGGTATTTTTTCGTATGGAGTCTTCTTTCCATGTAGAAATAATGATTGACAATTTTTACCAGTCCGATTAATAATGTTGCTAATTTTGCACTTAGAAATTTTAACACCATAAATTTCATAACGTTTTTGAATTCTGGAATAAGAATAATTATCTTCGGAAAGCGCAAAAACAAATCCTTCAATCCGCAGCTTGCTTACATGCGACATTTTGAAAGAAGAATAAATTTAAAAGTAGCATTTAACAAAGTAGCACGATATTTCTCATTTCAAATAATAAGCTGTTGCCAAAAAATTTTATTCTAAAACATTTACTTTTTTAAAATTCTTTATTGATTTGCTCTAAAAATGTGCGAATACCCTCTGTAAAATAACGTGATTTGTCTGCAAAGAGATTTACTGGGCCTTTCCGCTTTGAAGGTGAATTTAATTGGTGAAAAGTATCTAATTATACTTCCTGATTCAATATTCGCTCTCATTCATACATTATATGGTTGTGATAAGTTTTATTTCCAAAAAGATGGCGCACCACCGCATTATCATCGCGACGCACAAGCTTACCTGGATAAAAATTTGCTAGGTCAGTGGATAGGACGCAGAGGACCAATCGAGTTTCTTCCACGCACCTCAGACTTAACAATCCCGGATTTCTTCTTATAGGGCGCAGTAAAAAATAGTATGTTATAGGCCGCGGTGGCCTGGTTAGTTAGGGCGTCGTTCTCATTAACGAAAGGTAGTAAGTTCGAATCCCGACTTAACCGAAGATCCATCGTGTTCGCTAAAGGTGACTGGGGAACGTTAAAACTGGGCGTGGTCGCAATGTCCTCCAAGTGAAATGATGCCTCTGAGAGAGGCAGGCTAAGTATTGGAGGTCTTCTGCTTTATCATTGCTACAAAATCATGAAGACTCCACCCGGCTGCTTTTATCAAACTGGTAGAGCACAGCTCAGAGGTACAGGAAAGCATGCTGGTGAACAACAAACGTAAACTACATAACCTTGACGAACTTTGGAATGAGATTTAAGCAGGGTGTGCAAAAATTCCATTGGACATGTTGGATGGAATCACTGGTGACTCGTACTCAGAAATGCATTGAAGCTGAAGGCCATCGTGTTTTACAGTTATATACATGTGCTTGAGAAAATGAATTGATCTAACAAATTGGACTTAAAGCATTCTGTTTTCAGCAAATGAATGTGGTAGAACGGAAATTTGTAGAAATTTTCTGTGACGGTTCAAAAACTGTGTACAAATTTTTTCCTTGCACTCCCTGTATGTATGCATGAATGTATATATATCGAAGCAATATAATGTAGTTGCAGTGCGCATTTGATAGTCAGAAATAAAACTCGCGAAATATTTCTTTTATTCAAGCGATTTGGTGAAATTGAAATTGCTTATCTTTGCTTTATATATATATATATATATATATATATATATATATATATATATATATATATATATATATATATATATATATATATATATCTTCCAACGGCGGGCACTTGATTGACGAATCTTATGTCATAACAAGGCCAGAAACTGCTATGCTACTTATTTGTCGTTACCCAGCGGGGCACCTGTGAACCAAGTCACGGAGGCGAGTAGCGTTGCCTGCGCCATACCACCACAAACCCGATTATAGGGTGGGCCACATTCATACATCATCGCAGAAGAAAGGACAGAGACACACAAAGAGAACAGAGGAAGAAAGTAATACCCATGCCCGAATCGGGATCCGAACCCGGGACCCACAGCTCAGGAGTCAAGAGCGCTAACCACTCTGTAATCAGTCAGCTTATATTGGATGCAAACTCTGAACATTAGTTATAATGAGTATTATTTGGTAGAATGATGCGAGTTTGTTTTTAAACTTTACATCCATGTGCAAACGTTATTTTGCCTACTATGCATAAATCAGCAAAATAAAAACAATTAAAAGGACTCTCCAAACCGTTATGTAAAATGCATTACTGCTGTAATAGCTCTGTGACGGATCAATAAAAGATTTTAATTGTTATTCACAAAGTTATCTGGCATTATGTGTCTCTAATTTCTTATTGCTGGCAAAATAAAAGTAAACTGTTTAGTTTTTACGTGAAATGAATTGGATTGAATGAGTGAATTTTTTGCCTGAATTTGTTAGTGTACATTGCTTCCTCGTACATATTAAACAATCTGATAAGTATCGCAACATTATAAAAGCAAATGTGCAAACAAAATTATTTTGAAGCAAAATATTACCTCATTTTGCTTTAAATATACATAGTATTTAAACGGATATTTTGCGAATGCATCACAAAAAACATATTCTAATAATTTTCAAGCAAAGAACCAAAATATAACATGCATTTTAAACACAAATTCAATTGTTAACAGGTATTGTTATTTTCGATATATTAAAAGAATAATTTCATCTGAAACCATTAATTTAATTTAATTCTATACATTGATGTAAATATCTAAGCCTCAGAAATTGAAAAGAAAGTAAAGTTGAAATAATAATTTATTAATTAAAGAAAGATTTTCACACAATACTAATGAATGAAACAACGAATATTCATTACTAATTAACCAACATGTAAAACCACAAAAGATCAGAGATATTACTGTAGCACTAGATAATAATATTTTGCAGATAACATGTTATACAATGATCAAATGATTGAAATTACAGCTTCAATTGAAGAGTGGATGGCGACAAAATCAGTAATTAGTGTAGCGCCATTGTTACTGAAACTGCTGCCATATGCCTCAATAAAGAATCAAAAGACCTTGCATTCATCTTTGTGTATTATTGTCTAAGTTCATCTAGTCATGGAATGGACAGTGAATTTCGAACCTATTGTTATTCAAGTATGGAATACGAGTTTAATGTTGGAATTAGTGATATTTTGTTTTGGGCTTATAAAGATGAAAAACAAAAAAATCATTGGTTATTTTCGTCATATGACTTCAACGATATACAGGATGTTAGTTATTTAAATAAAAAAATTGTATCAACATTTACATTTTGAAAATTCTTATAATGTTTTCTTTTTTTTTTCTTTCTTTTTTTTTTTTTTTTTTTTTTGGAACAGTGTCGTGTATTTATTTCCTATAACCACAGCTTTTCAGAAATAATAAATTAAAAATATTTAACAACAAGCATTTAAAGTAAGTTTTTTGAAACATCGTTGTTGTCATCATCTCTTATGACAAAAGTTTTCAAATAATAGAAATTTAATCAAGAACCTTTAATAAAATACCAAATTATATCTACTTTTAATTTATTTTCACGTAATAAATTTGAAAAAAATTTCTGAAGTTTTATATGAGCTTTTACGATTTGAACGTCTGCGTACTGCGAAATCAGCAAAAATATAAGTTTTACCTTGGCACTACTAAATAAATTCTATTATTTTTAGCAATAGTTTTCCTGCTATTTCAATATATATATATATATATATATATATATATATATATATATATATATATATATATATATATATATATATATATATATATATATATATATATATATATATATATATATATATATATATATATATATATAAGTGTGAGAAGACATTTTTGATGTTCTTTTTTCTTTTATTGTTCATTGATTTTGAAATAAGAATCAGACGAGCTACATTCGAAAATATAAGCGAGTTCATGGGTAGGAATCCACATTCCGATTCCTCAGAAATATGGAACAATTCCGAATTGTCTTCTACTCCCCGCAGGGATGTTTGCAGCGGCCACCCACCGGATTTTATGCAAATACCTTCCCCACGTCTTCCTAGGTGGCAAATTGCAGCGTTTGGAATGTTTTTTCGGCAAGTCACGCGGAGCGAAGGAGGAAGAGGATCCGTGAATCATAACACAAAATGCTCTGTGCTTCCTTTGTTTCGATTCTCTTTGGGTGGGATGGTTGGTACCTAGAAAACACACTTCGGGGGTTCCTTCCAGTTAAGGATTTGTGAGGTTGTGGAAATCATTACCGCCGGAAGTCACACCTGAAAATCAGCAACAGGTGTCGATTTATTTGCTCCTGAAGCGTTGAACAAAAAACCCGGGGAATTATTTATGATTTTAAATTTCAAGAATTGTAATTGCAAAAATGTAATGTCTGTCTATTATTACTATGTGATGTTTATTCCAAAATGTTTCTTTCTTTTTTTCAATTCGAACAAAGCATTTTAATAGTAGAAGAGAATTTAATAAACGATTGTTTAGTGATTCTAATATCAGTTGTTATATTCTGCATTGTTAATTGTAATGTTTTAATAAGATGACTTATAATTTGTCACAAAATTCTGATTCTTTTAGTATAAAATTAAATTAAAATTTCAGATGTATAAGCATTTTGTATTTCAAAAAATATATATTAAGTAAAAAATACATAAAATTTTTAAATGTTCTTCGCATTTTATTTTAATAGCTTATTAAATGATTGATCGTTGTGAAACCATAGATTTTAAGGGACCCTCACCCCCATTCTCACAATAGCAGAAAAAAGTTTTATAACCTGGCATATAATTAAATTTATGTTATAGATATTATTTGTTTCATAGGAACCACACAATACAATAGGTAATGTATTGTTTCAATGAGCGTAAGACTATAATTCAAGACTGAAGAAACATTAATTGTTCAAGACTGAAAAATTGATTCTGTCAACTAATTTGTTAATTATTTAGTTGCATTAGTTTGATTCTTTAAATATAAAAAAATAAATGACATTGTGTTCATTTCTTTTAACTATAATTTGATTAATTGTTGAATAGCTTTAATTGATAGATGATTAATTTAATCAATAATCCTTTCATTATTTGATTTAATTAGTCATTTGATACCAAAAATGAATAAATAACATTATATTTTAAGTAAATAAGTAAACACCATTATGAATAACATATCGAACCTATGATTACAGTATTTCTAATTAATTTAAAACGTAATTAATACTGATTTGAACTCTGTAAAGTTACTTATGTCACGATGTTATTAACTTAAGCGAGACCCTAAATTAATTTCTAATTAAGTGAGTTTAACGTACTCTCTCTTCACTTCTTAACTTTTCTAGCTTCAGCGAAAAGTGTTTGAAATTCCCCTTTTTGAAATTGTCAGTTATACATTACTACTGTATGACAGGAAAGAATATTTACTTTGTCGGATTCCCTTTTCTTTCTGCATTCTCAATATAACGATATTTACTATTTTTTCAATGTTTGAAAAAGTATAGAAGAACTCCAATTATCTGAATCATTTGGGACTAGACCCCTTTATGATAGTCAAATATTCGGATAATTTGATATTTACGAAAAAAGAGTTTGTTTTAATAATCATTGTATGATTAAATTGGGAGGAAAAAATTACATGTTTTTAAAGAGAAAAAACTTTTAGTTAATTCAATGAAAATGCAACACTTTTAAATGTTACAAGTGCAGTACATTAATACAGTATGTATGTACTGAGCTGTAAATGAAAGTCATTGCTTGTTGAACATCTCGGTCAGAGTAAGCTGTTTCACTGCCTTCATCCGTTTTCGGGCAGCCAAGTCACGCATCTGCTTGTGGTCACTCTCAAGCTGACACTCTATCCCCTTCAAAACAGTTTCAAAGCTGGCAAATACTTCACTAACTGATAATCTCGCGTCTGCTTTAATTTGGAAATAAGGGAGATCTTCTTAATCAAAACTTTCAACAAGTTTACCATCATTTACAATTTGAAATCTAGGATATCACTCATAACCCATTCTCCTAAATCTTCATCACTAACTTCTGAACACCCAGGAAGTTTAAAAAGAATGTTTTTGTGTTCCTCAAAAGTGATACGTCTATCTCTCTCTTTCTCTCATCTTCTCCATTCTTTTACCTTTCCTTTTTTTTTTTGAGTTTTTCTTTTTTCTCATTTTCTTTCCATTCTTCAATCTATATTATTTTTCTGAAATGGATTCGGAAAACTGAAGTTCGTATAATTTGAGTTCTATTGTATTGATTTCGTTTTCTGCAGTTAGTCTGAAATGCATTGGAATGCGGAGGAAAAAGAGGTCCCAATTTCAATATTTGATAACTTCACAACCAAAGTAAGTTTTCTAGCATTCTATATCACATATGATTTGTCTTTAGTTGATATATATATATACGAGATTGCCTTTACTGTTGCAATAATGTTTTAAAACGTTATAATAATACTGTTTTACTATTTTAAATGCATTATATAGGTTTTAATATTTTTCTTTCCGGTTATAACTTTACCAGATCTTTAAATATGTTTAATAATCAACACACACGTTTATGTGTGTAACTATGAAAACTTATGTTTTTACGTTTAAACCAAAACTTTAGTCATAAATTATGTTTTTCCTTGGATTTTAGTTTATTTCGGCATACTGTATTCAAAAAATATCTAATGCATGCTCTTTTCTGTTTATATTGCATTGATTTCATTTTGTTTTTCATTTCATAATTGGACAAGATTCCCGAAACCTAGATGCCTATTTTCTCCTTGTAAAATCTTAACCAGAGAAACAGTGGTAAGTCAGTCTATGTCATTTATAAGTTCATTAAACAAGTTATAAAATTATTTAAACGGAATGCCGCAAAACGGATGCATTCATTTATTCAGTTAATAATAAAGCAGTTTTTCATCCTACCAGTGGTGGAGTGGTTAGCGTCCCTAACATCAAAGCAGTATGGTTCGAATCTTGGTTCGAGTATTGATGTTCCTTTTTCTGTGTGTGAGTGTTTCTGCATTTTTTCCCGTTTGGGACAAAGATGGCACACCCATTGGGTGCCCCGCTGTATAAGATGCCATCAACTTCACCCCTTGTAGAGCGGCATTAGTATATCTTTAAGGCAGCCGGGCATTAGAAAAAAAACTAATAATAAAACAACTTTCTAGCTATGAGGTACATTTAACATTTTTTAAATCGGATTTACTCTCTTTGCTTACTTTTTACAAATTGAAATCATTAAAATTAAGTTATATTTATTCTTATTATAGCATAAATAAAAATTATTTATAATTTAATAAAGAGAAAGTGAAAGAGAAATATAATACAATCAAATATTAAAATTTTTAAAAGGAATATATATCTATATAAAATATTTAAAATACCGGATTATTATCGTTAAATTTTTATTTAGATTTTCAATATTCAGTTATCATTTTTCACAATCTACGTAAAGTTTTTACATCATTAAATCTCTTATTCCTCCACAAAAAAACTTTTTTTATAAACTTTTTGTTATAAATAAAAAACAATAAAAAATCAAGCAATATTGTGAATTCATTTATTTATTGTTATTTATTCGTTAATTCTTTTATTCTCTTGAGGGCATCTCGATAAAACGATATTTTTAGCGACACGCAATCCGATAAAAAATAGTAATGCTAGTTGTAATTTGAGTTTTCCTGTTAATTCTTCTTAATTAATTTTCTGTAAATACTAGTTGCAATTTGCCCTTTCACATCGAAACATTTTGATATAGTTTAAAATATTTGCAAAAGGAAAACATTTAAAAACGTGAGGGTGAAAGTCGCCATTTATGTTGATAATCTTTTTGGCGTCGATAGTTAAATACAGCTTATTACAAATTTTATCAGTTACTTATAATTTTATGTTTTTAAAAATTCTTAGCAAGTTATCCTACTTTTAAAAAATAAGTCACACTGCTCTAAAATATTTTCTGATGTTGCTGCTTAAGAACTGTTTTTTTCCTTTAAAAAATTATTACTGTCTGGTTTTAAAAATGTAAAGTAATTCTATTTCTTATCAGAATCGATAAATTTTTAGACATAAATAAAATGTATAGCATTTTCTCTAACATGCTTATTTTTGATAATAATGAAGACAAGTTTATTGGTGTGAGAAAACATATTCTTCACAATCAATGTTGACTATAAATTGTCTATGGGTTCTTAGACAACTTCTTTTTCCAGGTTTCCTTTTCTATAGTGATTTATTTCATAGGTCATTTAAGAGCTTGAACCATTAAAATTTATTTAGTGGTTGTTTCTAAGTCATAAAGTGGTTGTCTCTTTCTCTCCAATAGAGATCATGATTACATAACTTTATTACGATTCTCAGTGGCTTAAAATATCCAATACGTCAGAAAACGTTTCATTTACGTTACATATTATTGAGACGGCATCGTAAATCCGAATTGTCGACGAATTTGTTGCCTGCTTTCAAATCGCATTATTCGAGCTGCAGCAAACAAGGAGAAGTTCGCCATTGAATGTTTGAGATTATTGTTGAAGTTTATCTCTTACATTAAAATGATTTCTTATATAAAAACCAAAGCATCGGCTTAAGAAACCATTTTCCATTGATTCAAGCCATTAATACTTTGACAATAGAACAGAAGAGGAACCAAAATGAAAAAAACAAGACAATTTATAGTTAGTTTAATTTCTCAAGAACGATTTAATTTAAAAAAAATTCATTTATTAATAAAATTTTAAATAAATAATAGTAATATTTACAAGCCATCTTTTTTTAAAATTTTAAAACTAATCCCTTGCACCAACTTACACCAACATTAAAAATTTTTGAAATTTTTTTTCTTTTTATACTGTATTTGTCTCGACAGTTATATAGATTACTATCAATGAATTTATTCAGTTTCTTTAGAGAGAGAATAAAAAATGTGATGAAAAATGTTCATAGATATTTTTATTGAGTCATATCAATTAAATAATGACAACTAAATCCAATTTCAGAAGTTAATTTATTTTATTAAATCATATGAATCTTGCTTTCCTGTGAAATGTTTTTTAAACATAATGTACCCCAATAAGTCACAACATACATTATTGGGCTTAGATTGCTTTAGTTTCCTAGTGACTTTATGGCTCTCTTTAAACTCAAAGCCTCGTTCGTTTGTTATCTACAATTTAAAGTGGACTCGAGAACAAGCAGTCTTCGGTTAAGTAAGAGTAGAACCAACGAATTGTTGAACTGAAGACCATGGCCCTAGTTATTAAACTACCTGCTCATCCCATAAGAATTTACAAAACAGTAGTCAAGAGAAACTGCAATACAAATCTTAAATGTTAAACAAACATTTTGTAGTTTTCTTTCAATTCAATTGCTTTGGAAATGTAAAGAAAAATTTATTGAATCATCATATCCAAAAAATTATTTTGTGGATATCACTTTATTTCAATGAATTACAACTCAAAAGTGATTGTTAAAGAGGGAATCTCTAATATCATGGATATTGATGTAGCAAAATTGAAAAAAATTCAAATTAATCAGTTCAAAATAGTGTTTGCCCGAGGAATTATGTAGATCAATCATATTCTGTTTTTGAAAGTTTGTTGATTGTTTTGCGAATTATAATAGAAGTAATATTATAGTAGAAGCTACTAATTTTCAGTTAGATTTCCTAGTTGGTTCTGAAAGAATAAATTACATTTCTTC
Source organism: Latrodectus hesperus (assembly GCA_037975125.1). Classification (NCBI taxonomy): domain Eukaryota; kingdom Metazoa; phylum Arthropoda; class Arachnida; order Araneae; family Theridiidae; genus Latrodectus; species Latrodectus hesperus. The sequence goes on from CM075858.1 coordinate 34,076,787, forward strand.
AGATGACCAATATTTGAAGTTTTCTGCACATTTTGATCTGATTGAAATTCTATCCTCCTCCTTATTTGGGCTTTATTCTGAGATGGATGGTTTCAATTTGGTAAGTGAAAACATACAAGTTTTGCACAGCGGTGAATTTCGTATTTTGCATCTCGTTTATTTCGCACCAATGGAAGAAGCTTTAGTCCCGTGGATTGGATTGAAAACCAATAGATGCCAGCTAAATTCGCTTTGTTCTGCTTCTCTTCTGTTCTATTTTTAGTGTTCGATTTTGGAAGCAATATCGCTAAAGATTTGAAAACTAATTATTTAGAACAACAGGTAATTTTCCTAATTTTGAAAACTTTTACAAATGGAAAAAAATTATATTTAAAAAATACTTCTTTATTACTGGGAAAAATTATGAATGGATTATTTCTCAATTCTGATGACACTCAGACATTCGATAGAGAACTTTTGCCTTGTTTGCTGTTCCCCGAAAAATGCAATTTGAAGGCAGGAAGCAAATTTGTCGACAAGTCGGATTTACCACGTCGTCTCAATACAATGTGACGTAGATGAAACGTTATCTGACGCCATAGATATTTAAACCAATGAGAATTGTAATAAAGTGTCGTAATCATGATCTCAACTGGAACGGAAAAAAATCAACCACTTTATAGTAATATGACTAATATCATTGAACAAAATTTGCTTTCATTCTTTTTTGCATTATCTTCAATTTTCAACTTTTGGAAGCCAATGAGTTGTTATAAAACTTATGTGTATCACGATTATTTTTCATAAAGTGATGTCTTACTACATACATAGGACATTTAAAATGTTTAATTTGTAATTTCATATGCTCTACATTTTACAAGAATATTATTTGCAGAAAACAGCTAAATAAGAAAACCAATAAATGTTTATAAAAATCAAAAGAAAGCTCGTACAGAGCTCGCAAGAAGTGTGCAAATTACATTTAAATTTAAGTTATATCGTGCAACATGATAATTAAATAGTGTTGTATCAAGAAGATTATTTATATTACTATTTATATTTGTCACCCAAATTACCTATCTACGCTAAATCTACAAAAATCAGCTATTGATTACATACTAAGGTGTTTTTAAGATGCGTGTTGAAAAAAAAAAAGAAATATAATCACTGTTTATAAAATTTCGAACTTCAACTAAGAAATACTGAAAGCGACTAGTTAGCATGCCTGTATGTCATAAACTGTTTCAAAGATTGGAGAATTCCTGGAACATCAAAGTGCCATCGTCCTTAATAGGGTTAGAATATGATTTTCTCGAAATCCGAAAGATTTAAACAAACTTTTTTTCTGTAGATTTAAGTTTCAGCTTTTCGTTTTAGGATCTGACGGCTGTAGGATCAAATCTCAAGTGCAACGTATGGGTATTTGTTGTTATGATACATTTTTCGATTTGTCTGGATATTTTCGATCTGTCTAGATATGTTGTCTGGGCTTACGTTCAACATTTTGTGGGTTCTTACATCGAGTGAAGATGTTGTTAGTCGTTCCAAATCTACTTTCAATTGTAATGGCAATTTAATTCCCTACGTATATAATAATTAACCAGATATAATTTTGAATTGTAATGGCTGTATAACCAGCCCCAGATTACTGAAGTTATCAGAAACAACAGTCTAAGATGGCTTGGCCATATCTGGAGAAGCCGGGAAAACAAATTCACTAGAATATCAACGTTTAAGAACCCCGAAGGATCCCGTGCCCAAGGAAGACCACCAACAAGATGGCTCGTTGACACTGAAAATGACTTCAAGGAACTGGCAAAGTGTCACTCTGGACAGACTGGGCTAGAAAAAGCGTGCTGTAGAGGCAGCTAAGATCTGTAATAGGTTGTTACGATATTAAAGAACTTGTTTCAAAACGTTTATTTTTTAAGAGAAAAAGGTGGAAAATGGCAAGAATGGAATCTTTTTATAACAAGGCAATTAAGACAGTATTTTTTTTATGACAAGAAGACAGAATTTTTATTTCAAAAGGACACCCTTTTTTTAACGATATAATAATTATCGTAGAGTGATAAGCAAAATGAACTTCTGTTGATATTAAATTTTTTATTATAAATCATCACAAGCTCTCATGTATATCTATTATTTTTATACTAATAATTTTTATAAATAAGAAAAAAATTATTATTTAATTTAAAATTAAAAATATTTTTCAATCAACAAAAAGAATATTATTTTTTACAAACGCATTTAGACTTTATTTTTAATGACTTTCTTTTTTCCTTGTTAAAACAACACATTAGAATATATTTTTTTATGTATTGCATTCACAGATAAATTTTAATTCCATATCGAGATTTACGGTTTTTGACTTACAGACAAAAGCATTGTGGAATTACCATTAGCCTTGAAATCTTATAGTTATCACATTTTCTGACGAGCGTAACACTAGGTATGATAAATATATGACACTCTATTATGAAAGAAGACCAATTCGATACAGGCTGACGGGTAGCCATGAGAATTGATTTCCTTTTGTTTTAAGTCGTTTGCAGATACCTCCAAAGAAGGTTTTTTTTTTTCCCCCATTTTTGGGGTAATTGCAACAGAAAAAATCATTTTTCGTCATATTTGACAGTGAAAAATTTCTTAAAAGCAAAAATATTACTTTAGCAAAATGAAACTGAAAATATATACTAAAGTAATGACTATTCAGAGCCAAGAGTAAATATAAAGTACAAGACTCAAATTCTTGCCGAAAATCTAACTAAATTATTTTGATGCCAAATGCATATGGTTGATTGAATTCGGCAAATATAAAAATACTAGCAAATATATTTGGCATCATCATTTATGAATGAAATTTTGCAATGTATTATTTTATGATAAAAAAAAATTTCATAATAATAAACAATAACTGTAATATATCTGAAATGTATTTTAAACACCTAACTTATATATATTTTCCGCAAACTTAAATTACGAGGAATTTCGATAAATTTTTTTTCAGAAATCTCAGGATTGGTTTATAATCAAAATACCTTTCTACATTTATTAATACCAATTAATACATGATGAAGTATACAATATTTAATTTAAAAAATTTTTCATATGAAGAAAAAGCAAAAAAGACAGAGTAAAATTCCACTCTTCATATGTATAATTAATTCACAGAAATAATATATGTGTATAATTTACAGAAATAAAAATAATACTTGTGGGCATGTCGAGATTTACATAGCTATAATTCAATATACATATTCACCTCAAGCATCAACAAGCTAGGTCTGTATCGAATTGAATTGAGTTTGGATAGCAGATAAATATTCGCCATTCCACGTAGTTTCATCTCAATGCCTCAAATTCGTATCGCTATCGTATTGATTGTGAGTGGTCTTCCTCTAGATAATTTGTGAGTAAATCTTTTCAGTGGTGGGACATTAACGTGTTGGCTTGAGGAGTTAGTCAAGCATCATGTGTATCAAACATTATCAGGAAGGATTAATAATATGCAATCGTCCATTGTCTAACTTAAACTTAGCGTCACAGATGCGTCGAACTTGAAAAGGAGACGTGGGTTTTTATCATGCTAGAAACATAGCATAGTTGTCTACATAACTAACTATACGAAGGAGAGATGACAAAAGTATATGCATCATAGTACCATTTCATATCATTATGTGTGAATGTTAGACTATTATAGGTGAATATAAACTTGACTATGTTTATGTTCAGTAGGTTTCTTTATTCACCTATACCTCCTTCATGATGCTGTTAGTAATGGAATTTGAAGAAACGACTCTATGACATTTCTATTTTCAGTATTGTAATTTATCGGAATATTCTGAGAATATATATATAGCAATGGCTGCTTTTACTTAAATAATGTTACAGATATTTAGTTATAGCATTAAATCTCAGTTAATGCGGCAATTTTGCAGACATCGTATTGCCAAATTTCTTACTCAGAGAATACATTACCATCACGACGTTGTAAGTTTGAGGAAAGAACATGAGGTTGTATTTTCCTATCGATTCCACTTGAATGATTTAGTCGCATGGTATCAAAAGACATCAGTGGAAAAATTGTGGAATGATAAACATTACACCTACAGTAGATTCTGATTCTTCTATATCGTTGGATACTCGAATTCTAATAAGAATTGTTAAAAGTAGTTTCCTTCTTGAATAAAGCTATACCAGCATACTTCCCTGTACAAAGCCCTTATAGTTGAGGTCTACCAGTTATATAGAAGCTGTCTTCGTAATTTAGAAGCAGAGACTAAGCAGAATACCCCAACACATGTGTGATCTGTCACCCCTAGAAGTATCATTTCATTTGGAAAATGTTGCGATCATGATCTATCTAACATGCCCAAGCCACATTTAACGAAAACAAAGGATCTTCAGCTAATACGGGATTCGAACGAACTATTATCCGATAATGCCCTAACCAACTAGCCCATCCAGGCCTGGTTGGTAACTTGCATGGAGTATGGTTTGATCCTTACACAATACTCTAAGACAATTTCCTAATGAATATTTCTCTGTGCAATGCATTATTTTCTACACAAATTGTTGCTTATACTTTTTGTACACATGGACTGAAATGCTAACAAATTGCATATTCCCAATAATGGAGAACTTCTCATGAGACATTTTTGTCTCTTGCTTTTCATAGAAGCATGATACGGAGTGACTCAGAAATATATTTATTTTGGAGGTCTGAAGATTTTTGGTGTTTCAAAAATTTTTATACCTATTTTATTGATCTACCTTTAAGAAATTTGCAAAATTATCGTGACCAAAACATGGCATTCATATATTGTGATATTATGTGTTAAGGAAATAATTTCATTTAAATAATTCTTAAACTAAAACTGAGCTCCATGGTTTAACAGCCCATGTGGGCCAAGGCCTACAGTGCTCATAACTGTTATATATATATATATATATATATATATATATATATATATATATATATATATATATATATATATATATATATATATATATATATATATATATATATATATATATATATATGCATATTAATTTTGGCCCTGACTGGCTATTTATAGCGTGACGAATTATGTATATAAATTTAAAATTTTTAAAATAGATATTTTACTTTGTTGGAATTCCATTACACTTTGTACCATAAGATGCCAATAGCGGTAATTTTTAAGAAACTGGAGAAGACAAGAAATAAACCTGTGTATTTGTATTTTTATTTAAAATAAAATAAAGTTGATCTATATAGATTGAGACACATTCCTTTTTTAAAATTAGCTCTCTCTCTCTGTTATTTCTTTAAGTGTTATTTACATTGCAAAAATTATTTTTATCGTAAAAAAAAACTACCATTTCGGTTGGTTAATGCTAAAAAAGTATTATTTAATTGAAGCTTTATTATGAACTCTATTAAAATCAATTCTAATTACATTACTTTTATTTAATAATTAGAAAAATGTTTTTTAACACAACTGTTGAAATCTTTTCACAAAGGATGGATTTTAATATTAAGAATGCTCAAATGTTTCAAATATAGAAACCCGTTTCGGAATTGCTAAATAATGTTTTCAATTTTAAGCCTTTTTAAGTCCAGAACTTTAGCGTTTGTGTAATTTACCTAGACAAAATTTAGTCTAGGGAAATTAAACTTCATTCTTACAAAATTTAGTCTAGTTTAGCTAGGTTGGAATAAGACCACAAATAGAACATTTGTAAATTGAAAATGATGTCAAGAATTAATTTTTAAGATTGACAACATCCAATATACTTAGTAAAAATTTATATATTATTTATTGATGCATTAAAAAAAGCTTCATAAATTATGAAACGCTAATAGGCTAAATCATTTTGAGAGTTTACTTTCTTTTTAATGAGAACTCCCAAAGGTTTATTTTTGTTTAACATATTTGTTCTAAATAAGACAGTTAGGTTAACAATAAAATGGATCAAAATATTGCTATAAAAAGATACATTATCGGGAATTTTTTAATTGTACAATACAATGTTTATTGTCAATCTCAGTTAATTAAAACTCATTATAAAAACACTACCGATGTGAAGTAATTCGTATAAAAATATAAAAGGATTTATTTATTTTAATATAAATTAAATCAGTTACCAAAGAGGAAGCTTTATTCATTTTTGTATAAAACCAAAGTGTAAAAAATAATTCTTCTTTTTATCCTTATTTCTTACATTTAAGGAATGTATTATTTATTTGTAAATATATTCATATAAATAATATTAAGAGGGTATAATTATGTTTATTCAAATCGACAAACCAAAACAGCTGCAACAGTGCCTTTAAATATAGTTTTGTTTAACATATTTCTCATAGATATCATTACCATGGTTTGACCAAACAAAAACACGGCGCTTTTGGAGGAAACAGAATGGTCATGAAAAGCGGCTAGTGCGTGATCAAAGAGCGGAACTACCAAAACAATCCATTCAAAGATTACCATAAATGTCTCTTGGAAAGTACTTTTGCTCGCATAAAGAATGGGAAATATCTCGCCAAAATGCGTTTTAGCCATGGATTAAGCAAATATATTTGCAGTTAAACGTTCTCCCGTAAAACCACCCTGTCTACTATAAAATCATTGCCTTCCCATTGTTGCTGGCCGTTATTACCGCTTCTGGATTCATAAATTTTTGGATGGGAGTGTTTCTTATCCTATCTCTCGTTCAGATAGTGATGTGTATATGAGAATATAAGTCTCATATTTACTGAGAAACAGGGAAAAAAATGTACTTGCTGGTAATTTAAACTCGGTTGAAAGTATTTTTGAGCCACCAACTGTTTGTGTAAGTAATATTTAGTCCAACAAACACAATAACGTAAATTCTTTTGACACTAGAACATTTGTCGAATTCCACTGAGAAGAATTATTTAGTGGCTTGTAATTATCTGCTAGTATTGTATATCTAATTGTATGTATTGCTTTGAACAAAAGTATTAGTCATCTCTTCCTGTATTTAAAGTATCTCTAAGATACTTATCTGACAAAAGATTTTTCTATAAATAAGAAATGTATTAAGTAATATATATTACATGTTTTACAATCGACGGAGGAAATTAGGCGAAAAATTTAATTTCATTTCTGAACTTTAAAGCATTTTAAATAACTAATAACCATTTTAATGCAATCTTGCTACTTTCTGGCATATATTTACTGAGAAACAGGAAAAAATCTACTTGCTGGTAATTTAAACTCGGTTGAAAGTATTTTTGAGGGACCAACTGTTTTTGTAAGTAATATTTAGTCCAACAAACAATAAGGTAAATTCTTTTGACATATGACATCTTATCATCTAATTCTAGAAAGTCCATAAATTCTAGAAAGTAGAAACAAAGTGTTCAAGAAATATTTCCTTTTCCAGTCATGAAGAAATTCAAGTTTGATTGAATAGATTTTTTATTCAAAAGCATTAAAAAATGAAAAATTCAAACCGAGAGCTGCAAAGGTATTTGATAAACTGGTTTGAATCATATAAAAGATATCTATGAAACATTTCTAAAATCCAGCAGAATTACCAAATCAAATAGGTCACCTACACATATTTCCTAATATAAAGAATATTTGTGCTTGATTATATGAAGGCCATTAAAAATGATAGCCAATAATTTAGTTATTAATATGTTGCTGTGCGTAAGGTACGCGATGATAAGATGTCATATGTTGAATTTTGGAATATTTTCTAGAGGTCCTATTATCACCTCATATGGGTTTCCTGAACAATTGAATCGTTCCGATTGATATTTTGTAAATAATAAACAAATTATTAAGTTTTTTTTAATTTAAAGAGAAAAATGAACATATATTATTAAAACTAACACACTTTTCATATTGTATTTTTTTAATTAAAAAAGTCCATTTACAAAAAAAATTTTGTAGATAATTATATAGTAATTCTAATAAAAAATATCAAATTTTAAAATATATAATCCTTACACTAAACTAAAAAAATATATTCACACACACACAGACATAAGGCTCTTCATTAAAATCTTCTTATATATATAAATACAAAAATAGTAAAGGGGCAAATTAGATTTCTTTTTTAATTTTTAAATTTTTAGAGAAGGAGAACAATAATTTCCGCAAAATTTCATGTTGGTCCACTGGTATGTTTTAAGATTATCACAATGTAAAACAAAAATTAGAAAGTTAGCAATAAATCCTTAAAATATCAATTACACTTTATAATATTAAAATGCTATCGATAATATTAAATAACATTCAAATTAAAAAATATGCCATTTGGAAATTTTGATTACAGCATTTCTAAATCTTTTAACCTTAATGTATATTGATATGAACTCACTGAAAAGTTGCTTAAGCCATAATGAGGACCACTCCGGAAATTTTTGTCTTTCACAATCAAGGTGAGTTTCTTTTCTTTTCTTCCTGTTTTAAAATTATCTTTGTACAGTCGATGAAAATAGATGAAATATATGTAAGGCATCTTTGTGAACGTGTTTCCTTTTCCAAGGTATTAAAAGCTGTGAACGTGTTTTCAGTTTTTCGCCACCGATCGTAATTGCATTGGAATGCGGATAATTTTGATTTTAATATTTAATTACTTCGTAAAAGCAAAAGGAATTTTGAAGCGTTTCACATCTCATTCAATTTGTTTTTAGCGGATTTAAATGTGGGACTAATTTTGTGTTGTAAAAAGGGGACTTGAACAAAGGGTAGCAATTATATATATAGATAGATATAGATATATAGATACAAATAGATAATATTGTTTCCAATACTCGGCTACTAGGATTTACACATTTTCAGAACTGCAAGAAACAGAAGAGATAGTATTTAATGGGGTGACAGTGTGGCAGCGAAAGTGGATGATTCTTCGTAATTATTCAGAGGAAGGGATCAAGCAGAAGACCATTAGACATGGACTACCATACACACAGGTGTCATTTCACATGAAGGACAGTGTGATCATAACATATTTTATGTGCTCAAGCACCTTTAATGAATACCAAGAATTTTTGGTTAAATGTGGATACGAACTCACTGCCTATTGATAACGAGAACGATGCCCTAGCCACTATATATAAATCTATTTTGCTTAAAAGAGAAGTGAATGTTAAATAATTAGCAATGCAAATTCTGAAATGCAATGTATATATATATATATATTTGAGATGAGAAAAAATTGGGAATGGATAATATTTTCTGCATTTTTAACTTTGTAACTAAAACTGCTAGAGAGTATGCACTACTCTCTAGCAGTATTCAAGACAAAAAGGAAAATGATAAAGAGCTGTGGTATCCTAGTAGTTAGGGCATCAGTCTTCCTTCCGTAAGGGCTGAGTTCGATTCCCAATGCCGCCAAAGACCCACTGAGTACATGCGATATTACTGTGGTTGGTCGTTGAGCAGTTATCATGGGTGTAATGGTCTCAAGAAAAGTTCCTCCCGCTCTAGATCAAAGTCAAAATTAAAGGAATAGATCATTCCGTGGTGCCATCTATCGGAGTAATCTTAGAGCAAAGCCGTACTTCCACCTTCGTAATGCTCTGACTAAACGAAAGACGCAGCCTTTTGACTTAATTTCTCTAAGTCATCGGCTAGCGAGCTTGGCTTGTCCAAGTATCATAAGTAACAATAAAAATGACTGAAAAAAATTACTTTATACAAATTTTAAAATTGATAACTTTTGGATTTTCAGTAAAATTATGGAAACTTTAAATCTAAATAATTTATAAAAAAAATGTTGCCATATTTCTGCATTGAAATATGATTTCGACTTTATACTGTTTATATTTTTCTTTACCATGAAATTAAATAAATGTATCAAGAAACATTAAACTTAACATTATTCGATGACATTCATACACAGTTTAAAATAATTTCGAAAATAACGCCTTCCTTTGTCAAAGTTACGTTCTATTATAAGCATTTTAACAGTTTCTCTCTTCACTTTAACTCTTTCAAAAATCCTTTTTTATTCTTCGGTGAATTGTGAATCTATAGTTAAATTATAGGGGCATTATAATTTAAATTATATCGTGTTTAAGTACTTTAGAGGATTTTACTCGACGTCTAGGAAAAAAAGAGAAAGCTTATATTTCTTACTATTTTTTTATTTTAATTTTCACGCAAAAATTATATGAAATACAACAAATAAGGATATTTGCTTTCAAAATTCAATGAGGGGAAATTACATTTTCTAGCTTCAGATAGTTTTTTTAAATTATATTAACGAGAGGAGCAGCTTATGGGAAGCCTATCTTCATAATGGACGACCTTAGATCTTGAGCTATTCTTCAAAAAAAGGTATTTTTGAAAATGAAGATTTGTATGCATTTGTGAAATTTCACAACTTTCTTTAATATTAATGAAGCAGTGTAACCTAATTGTCACCGTGGCTCAGTGGGAACTCTTTCTTTATGTATAGCTAACCGAAATCGGATAGTTAAACAGAACAGCGGTCTTTTGAAGATGTCCAGAATTCGATCCCAGCTACTGTTAAACAACGGGAGACAGATATTGAGTTTCTGTCTTCTTCTGTTTAGTCTGTTAATGTGGGGGTGCTGGGGAGATTTTCAGGTTTCCTCCCTTGCAACAAATGAATATAAGTCGACAATCTACGAAAAGTCCGCCTGGAAAGCAATTAATAGTTGGACGTTTACAGCTTTGATTGCTGTAAGGCATTTTAATGTGGTGTTTTGACATCAAATGCAGGACACAATGCAATGTCAAAACAGAGTAACTAGACAAATAGCTAATTTTTTGTAGTTAATATATTTTTCTAGGGATATATTTACTCCAAAATTATTTTATGGTTGTAGTTTTTTGTTTGCAAGAAAAAAAATATTTTTCTAGATGTCTGTTACCTCCATTTGAACCATACACTTGTTGGTCTTCCGCCATTATGCGACCATGGCTAATAGAATATATTTTCAATTTTCTTCACTTTCTTGGTTTCAAGATTGCTTATTTCGAATCTAAACTATACGATATTATACAATCATCATTTTACGGTCTTTGCAATAACTCATAATAATATTTGTATGTCTTGGTCTAGTTAGCCGTCGTGAACAAAAAATTACCATTGAGCGACGCAAGCAGAACCAAATTCTTATATTAAAAATCCATTTTAGAAATATTTTATTATATGTTCCGGTATTTCCAAAAATAGTGTTAATCGTTATTATTATTTTTTTTCCTTAAAAAAATTGAATTATCAAAATATAAATCTAAAAAAAATAATTAAAACGAAATAGATTTTTCAGTTTATGTTATCACATGTAAAAGCAATTATAAAACATTTGAATACCTGATCCCATTGAAAATATTTTGAATTTACTCTGCATTTTTTTATATTTTTTCTCGACTTGTGTGGTTTTTGATATTTTTCTTACCCTTTCTATAGATTTAATCATTTGCTGTATAATTAATTTATTTTAACTTATATTTTATATTTCCATTAACAATTTATTTAGTAATTTTTTCTATGTTAAAAGAGTACTAATGAGTACTCGTATTCTTTTAAGTACTCGTAATATTTAAAATAATAAAGAAACCCGTACTTTTACTTCTAAACAACACACTTAAACAATATCGCTTTTTATCTACATTAATAGGTAAAAATATTTTTGAGCAATATTTATTAATATCTGTCACAATATTTAAACATTTTCACAGGCATTCTTCAAGGTGACCTGGTTGTTAAAGGAGTCGTTCTCATTATTAGAAAAAAAAATGAGGTCGTTTCCCGATTTAACCGATGATTCATGGGGTTCATTAAAGGTGCTAGGTTGTGTTAAATAGGACATTGTTGCAGTGTCCTCTAAGTGAAATGATATGTCTGATTGTGACAGGTCAAGTGTTGAAGGTTTTCTGTATTGTCGCTGCTTCTAAATTGTGTAAGCTCCTATCTTTCCTCAGCGGCATCTACCTAGTTGGTAAAGCCCAATTCTGGGCTAGGTTCAGGAGAGCATTCTGTTGCTAACAAACATTTCCTGCACGTTAACTGCAACTTTAATTACATATTATTGATTGTATTTTAGCGGATCGTGGTGTTCATAAGAAAATAAATATCTAACTTTCTTAAAAATTATTAGTGTTTACTTAACGATATTTACTTGGTTCAAAACGCTGTTTTACATTACAAAACGCCTCCCACCCTGTCTAGTGGTCAGAGTGTCTGACTGCGTATAGGGAGGTCCTGGGTTCGAATCCCATTTCGGCAAAAGCATCAGATACAAACAAAAAGCACCAGATACCATTAATCCAACATTGTTTAAAGACACTGTAATTCCGGTGTTGGTATAATAGTTTTGGGCAGGGATCTCACTCAGTAACTCACTGACTTGCAAATGTTCCAGAGAGGAAATGTGATTGGTGTGAGTTATCGGGATACGATTCTGGATCCATATATCCACCCATATGCCGGTGCGATTTGGAATGATTTCATTGTAATGGATGATAACCTCATCGAGCTGTAGTTGCTGAGGAATATCTTGAGGGTTTTTGCTTAGAACGAATGAAATGGCCAGCTTGATCTTCAGATTTGAATCCTATAGAACATCTATAGGACTATTTCGTTTGACAGTTAAATGTTTTAAATCTTCCTGCAGGGTCTGTAAGAGAGCTGGAAAATAGCTTTTTCCGTATCTAGTCTCCACTTCCCATTTTGGTAACCGACAACTTAATTGACAGCATGGAAAATCGATGCTGCCGATGCATCCAAGATAGCAGTGGGCATATCCCTTATTAAAACTCCTTTTTGTTATATTTCGAGGATATTTTACCACATAAAAGTGTTATTATTTTATCCAAAAATGGACTTTACCATCGAGATTACTTTTTTCAATTATAAATCATTTGTACGTTTTTCTATGTAAACTTCTATGTTGCAGTCAATATATACCTGTTTTGCACATGTATGTCATCAAAATTTAGTGTTTCTACATTCATTCATTTTTAAATTAGGCACAAAAAATCGATTGTCCTTAAGATTTATAGACTAGTGTATTTTCTCAAATTAAAAAAATAGCGATTGCTATAACCAGGATTTTTTCTAAATTTGTAGCAATACTGTGTTATTAATATTAACTTCAGATCCAAGTTAAGTAAAATTTGTGACTTTTTGTCATATTCACCATCTTTGAAAATTGAAATATATTTTATGAATATTGATTAATGATACGAAATGTTAAGCAACAATTGTGCTTATATAATATGCTCTTTGTCTTAAATAATATAAAATAAAAAGAGTGTATATTTATTTTTACTGTCGTCATTGTTAGGAATGCGCCAAATAATTTCTGAATTTCTTTAAATTTAGAATATATACTGTTTACCGTAATTCTGCAATTATTTTTCTTAGACCATTAGAGTCGTTGTTTTTTAAAATAATATGTTTTCACACCACTTGTGAGAACTCTGTAAGGTAAAACTCGAATTCTTCTTGAACCGTATCTCATTGCTTTTTGTTTTGAGATGAAAAACGGAATGTTCGGGAAAAATGACTTAACGAAGTCGGAAGTGTGTAAGTGAATGACACGTCAGTTACTCTTCTATCACCATCAAATACTGCTACTGTAAAAGCAAATAAATCACCAGAAAATCTTGACGGTCGGTTGGCGACTGTTATTTTGTTTTGACATTTATCACCTGGACTTTGAAATTAAACAAATACTATTAAAAACTAGTACAGTTTTAATATAAATATTAAATGTCATTGAAAAACTCTCCACATTTTCAGTCAATTTATTAAGGGTGAAATCATTAATCAAAATTAATTGAAATCATTAATTACAACGTGCTACATTAAATATCTTGCATAAAATATATGGGTAAATAGATAATAATTCATTTTTGAACAAAATAATGCTTAACTTAATAATTTACTTATGTAATATTTATACTAAATAAAAAATACAATTTAATGATATGAAACATATTTTAGGTATCTATTTAATGTACATAATTAAAATTATTAGAAGTAAGACCTGCTGATGACCCTCTGCTATAATTTTTGATATTCTAATTTCGGTTTGTTTTTATTTAATACAGTCTATTTTTTGAAAAATAAGTATCACGTAAATAAACTGATATGTAATTAATATCATAAATAATTCATTATGCAATTACATTTGATCTCTTAAATTATGATACATATTTTTCATTGAAAGTGTTTATTTAAACAGGCTTTTTAAACTGTTTCAACATTTCTTATATGCCATTCAAATATCTTCATAAAAACTGAGAAAGAAAAACAGTTCAATTCCATTATTATTGCAATGCTATTCTATCTCTGCTATTATAATCTCACACCATTATTAAAATTTCTTTTGTGTTAAAACTATTATATAGCATGAATATAATAATATATTTTTATAAATTTTTATTTTTATATTATGTAAAATATTTTCGCAGTATAATAATATAGCGTCTATGATAACATAAAAATGGAAGCTGCAATTGGAAAACCAATATTTATAAAAGATAGTTTTTTTTAGAAGTTATCTTTTAAATAGTCATTTATAAAAAAAATAAAAAAACAATAACTATGAAAACAAGATGCGAATCTTGCATTATGGACTTCTATATTTGAATCTCTGAGAGGGTCATTAGCTGAACATGTCCGTGCACCCAATTAGCACACATTTTTGCCGCCTTTATTTATGTCTTAAGGGGTTGCGGCGAAGTCGGGGCGATTTATGTCCCCCCATCCCGCCCACTTGCTTTTCTTTATGAGCAGGAGCAGTCCCATAAATCCGATGCTACAAGCAGAAAGGAAGAGGGAAACGAGCTTAAATGAAGCGAATCAGTTAATAAAGAGAGGAGGGGGATGTTTGCGGGTAGCTGTTGTTCTGTCACCTGTACGAGTCGTACCATTGGCTAATATCTCCATTAGCCGATGCTGGGATCAAAGGAACCGCCGGCCGAGCAGACCACCCAGGGGATGGTTTCTGCCCGAACCAAAAAAGCATAAAGTTCCAATTGGTTCCACTGACTGCAGGGAAGCTATTTTCCCATGGCTACCTTCTCTGCGTTGGGCCAACGTGTGACAAATGCGCTCATTTTTTTTGTTTTTCTTTTTTAATCTTTCTCTCTACCACCCAGATATATTCTTTTTTTCTTCTTACATTTCTTGTTTTCATCTGCCCCAATGCAAATGTTTTAAAACTTGTTTCTTTCCTCTTATTCTTTGATTCTCGAATCCTTTTTCGATTCGTTCGTGTTTTCATATGATTCTGCTTTGAATTATTAGGACCATGCATAATAAATTGCCTTGAAATCAGGAAATGCAAATAATCCAAAAATATGTTTGCCTTAACTTTAGAATTGTTTTTAATTTAAGAGAAATAAATCAACTTTGTAAATGAAATAATTAACTATTGATTACTATATTTGTATTTGATTGTAGATTTCATGTTTGTAATACCTTACATCTGTGACATAATAATGCATTTTCAAACAGGCACGACTAACAAATTTATGTTTTAAGAAACCAATATGAAAGATTTGCAGAAAAAGAGACCACTTGTACACAATCTATTAAATTAGATTTGAATTTTACTTAAAATGGGATTTCTTATATTGAAGTTTTAGGGACATATCACATTTTAGAACTTTCTTGAACTAAAGTACGATGATTCACGGCTGTCCTTAATTTTCGTGAAGATAATCTGTAAATAGTTTCGCTTTAGTTTGTTTGTCCGTGTTTATTTTGCACATATGTTTATATACATATTTATTTTGCGCAATGAAACTCCTAGTATTCTTCCGCAGGACAACTTATGTATCTGCAAGATATTTTAAGCATGATTTTTTAATTAAACTATAATACTCTGAGAAAACTATTCTAGTTAAGTTATAGATCAGATTATTAGGACACGCATTTAATTGTTCTTATTTATGCTGACGAAAACGCTAAACACACCGTTTCTTAAATTTTAACCACGGTTAAATGATGATGTTGATACCATAGCCGGTATGCTATTAGCGGAGAGGAACACTAAATCTTAAAAGACTTTTAACATGCGTAGAATTGCCGCAACAGACATTCAGTTATATCTAGTATCTGATCGGCTCTTCTTGACTATGGGAACGGTGCCTTTCCTCATAAGGATTATGAAGTTGTGATATTCATAAATTATTTAAAACAAATAAAAAGGAGAAGTTATCGATATTTTCAGCCTTTAAGAAATTTTTAGGATTCAAATAAATTTAAGATTCTTACCCCTTTTACACTTATTGGTTTTAATTTCTAATAAAATTATGTAAAAAA
Source organism: Latrodectus hesperus (assembly GCA_037975125.1). Taxonomy (NCBI): domain Eukaryota; kingdom Metazoa; phylum Arthropoda; class Arachnida; order Araneae; family Theridiidae; genus Latrodectus; species Latrodectus hesperus. The sequence goes on from CM075858.1 coordinate 34,093,041, forward strand.
ATGAAAATAAATGTTAATTTTATGTGTTTTGTTTTTCAAATAAACAGTTAAATGATAAACTGTGTGCCAAGATTTAATATGGAGGATAATTTATTTATATGGTTAAAATATTAAGGAACCTGAAAGAATATCGAAAAAAATTTTCTTTGCTCACCCCATTGACATTAGAAGAAGAGGACGACTGAAACTCCGATGGCGCGACTGCCTTGAAAATGACCTAAAAACACAAAAAGTGACAAACTGGATGACCTTATCCAAAAATAGGGAGTCCTGGTATGCACTTCTGAGGAAGGCAAAGGCTCACCTTGGCCAATAAAGACGAAGAAGAAGAAAGAATATAGGAAAACTATTCCCAAAATATTTTAAAATACTTCTGTGTAACAAGCTCCTCCACTTTCAAGATCTTATATAGGGGGATTGAATTTTGATTCATTAAGTTAAAACAACTTTAAATTTCTTTTTACTAATTTGAATGTCCGTTAATGTGAAAGTATTTCATATTCCCAATTGTAGGAGCAAAAAATAACCTTGTAGAAAAGCTTTAAAAAGTTAGCTTGGTGAAAAACAATTATACTAATAATATAATCTATGGGCGCAAAATGAAAAAATTTCTCAAAGAATAAATGTGATTACAATGAAAAGACTCCGAAAGAGGAGACTAGCATAGCTTGTTTTCGTTTAAATTATAAGCTTTTTTACTTTTGTGTTCAGTATTAGGAGATTTCTCAGGGAGTTGTAGGTTCTATCCCAGATCCAACTGAAGTTTCTCGTATTAAGAGGGTCTAATCACACTTAAAATTCCTTATAGTCCTAAGTCTCGACATAGCGTAAAGAGAAGGATTCAGGAGTTGACCCCGAGTCTTGACTGTGATTCAAGATTAAGCTGCAGATAGCAGTCCTTAGCGGTTTGTAAAGTCAGAAATGGGCAGTCTGAAACATATCGTAAAAGTCAAACCTTTACCGAAAAACTTGAAAGCAGAGATTCTACAAGAATACCCATGAGTTGATTAATATTATTAATTCATAAACTCACATTTATTTTTTAATGTTGAAAAATCCTCTTATATGTATATAGAATTATTCAAAATAAATTTCCACTTTTTTTTCAATCTCTTATTTTTTTGTTCAGAGTCAAGTATCACTTCAAAGAGTGGTTACCACTGTTGCCTCATTATACTTATTTATTTATTTATTATTTATTTTATTACATTACTTACATTCAGACTTGTGTGCTTGATTCTTGAGATCCGCTTGTAAGTCTTCGTCGATAATAGGACAAATAGCACAATGACAGATGTACAACCACAGAAGAATAACGAAGAAAACATCCAGGGCCATGATGGGAATCGAACCCACACTCCTACGCTCTCAAGCGATTAGCGGTGATGCTTTAGACCACTCAGCCACGGAGCGCCCTCTCATTATATAGTGTCTTAGGAGTGCGGAAGCCATGCTGAGTGAGAAATCTATATCGCTTGCTCTCTTTTGATTCAATTAAATGACATCATGCAGAAAAGATTTAATGTTCAGAGAATCGCTTGTGTATTGGGGAAGGAAACGCCAGTGCAGTAGTTAACATCGTCGCATGATTGATATTCAGAATTACAGAGAAAATGATGATGGTCTCAAGCCATAAATTAATGAATACAATTTGAAGCGTCATTGTTAAATATCTAGTTTCAAAATTTAAAATTGTTTTTTGAAAATGGAATAATATTGGCTATTGGTTTTGATAACCGAATTATACTTTTAGAAAATTGTGTATCGCATCATTCGTTATAAAGTATTTGATCTGTAGTTGCTCATATAATATCTTATTTTGTATATTTTAGTTTTAAAATTTGTTTATTTATTTATGTATTATTATTTTTTTAGTTAAATATTATTCTAGAATATAAACCATCGTTTGATGGGAATCTTGTCAAATAGGTAAATTAGTATACAGATTACAACAGGCAATTTTCATCCAAAATAATTCTTTACATAATAAAATTCGCAAAAATAAAATATTTTAAAGAAAATTCAGATATTTTCTATAAAAATATAGCTTAAAAAACAATTGTTTTTAAATGAGATACATTGTTTCTATACATTCCCAAGCACATTTTTCGGCTAACCAAAACAATTAAACACATCCACTCGACGTAAAATATTTAACTATGATCAAATATAGAGATTAATACTTGAGAATCTGAAATTATGCGTCGTGTGATATCATCACTGAAAACATTAAGCCTTGCAAACATTTAATGTATATAATCTGTCTCGTATGATTATTTCTGCTAGTTCTTGTCATGAGCATGCAATCTAATACTATATTTTATTGCGATTTTTCTTGTTATTTATTTCTATGATTCTTCTTCCACATTCAGCTACATAGTTTGTATCATCATCAAATGACGAAGTCAACATCTGAGCTTACACTCTTCTTTCTAAATTTCCACTTCACACGAGTGGACTTGAAGTGGCACTACAAAATTTAAAATGCTCAATCTTTTTTGCATGATAATGTTGGAAATTTTCAGCATATGGAATTTATGTAGGACCAAATATATTCCTGATAATTTCTCGTGATTCCTTCTATAATCAATTGAATCATTGAAAGACATTAAAAAAAGTTTTTACAAAATATATATCGATCGTAATTAGTTTATGGTTGTTTGCATTTTAATCTATGAATATGTGTCACACACCTTTGTGTCTGTGGGTATAACCACCTATTAATTTGAATATATATATTAATTTTTTTACACATATATTATTAGATTTTCACATTTATTTCTGAAATTTGTATTTAAATATTGATTAATTTCCATTAATTTTGCACCATAGCCCGTACAATATTACGTCATTACATTCGATTCTTAATTTTATAGAATTGATACATAGCTACACTATTTAACTATCACGGCAATTTTCATAATAGTTTACAAAATTTTATATTATTTAAAATTTAAAAGAAGAAAAAAGTTATAATTTTTTTAAACTGATTTTTAACAATTTTATTAACTAAAATAGTTTTACTTTGCTGTTAACAATTTTACATTGTCTAATTTAAGAGAAAATTTTAATGAGGTTTGAATTAATTGCTTACAAATTCATTTCGATTAGAATGCTGTTTTGAAAAGCTTTGTCAAATAATAATAATATTTGTACATAAATTACAATTTTCATAGCTCTACGAGTAATAAAAATATAAATTTTTCAGAATACTTGCCTAAGCCTCAAAAGTTTATTAGATAGAAATTTATTACATGAGTAGAGGCCTACGGGGAACAGCTAGGCAGGCGCGCGGGCATTAAATTCCACATTCCAGCTGCCGTTTCCAATTATTTGAAATCAGATGCCTAATTCATCGCAACTTTGCAGCCCTCTCTCTGAAATACAACCTTCCCTTTAGGACAAGGCCTTTCAGGAGAAAAATGGAAAAATGTCACACGAAAGTAATATCAAAATACAGAAGAAAAATCCAGATTGAAAAACTGCTTTTTTATATTCTTCGATTTCCAAGAAACGATGCAGGTGTTCCATGAAAACTTCAAACGTGACGGTTAAAGTGAAAAAAAATATGTGTGGTTAATTTGTAAAAAGAGACCACCACCTCAAATATTTTGTACGGGGAATTCGGAATAGGTTCGCTGATATGACGGAAAAACGAAGTGGATTACAATAAAACAAAATGTAACATTTTAATATTACATATATTAGCCACACTTTTAATCAAAAGTGAATAATATTAATAATGTTTTATGTTCATAAATAAAATATTTTCTATTGTATGTGTCAGCTGAATTTTTGCCCGGGTTGAAATGAATACGATGATTACGAAATCACAATGATGATTTCAGTTTAACTTAAAATATATATATAGGCTATATTTCATATCAAAATTTTGATTACAGTATTTGTATAAATAATTTAAAGTATAATTAACACTGGGTTGAACTGACTGTTAAATTGCTGATGCTGTGGACTGGAACCATTCCAGAAATTTGATATTTTCAAGAACGATGACGTCTAGTTATTTATTTTCCCCTTTTGAAATTGTCATCTATGCATAATTGCTATTGGTAAAAAAATGCAAGATATCGGACACCACTATATGTATGTTTTTTAAAAAAATATCATGACTTTCCGATTTTTGAAAAATATTATTTTTTGTCACATAGAGAGTGTTTTTAACTTCCTCAATATTCATCCGAATAAAAATGCGAGTGAAAGGATTCCTGATTTTACATTTAATAGCTTTATAAGTATATGAAATTTTCAAGCTTCCTATTTTCATTCAATTTAGTCGGCAGTGGTTAGGATTGGTTAAGATGTTCGCGTTCCCATTATCGGAAAGTAATGGGTTTGAATACCAACTCAACTGAAGATCAATCGTGTTTGCTAATGCTGTTGGGGCACGTGAAATAAGTCGTAGTTGCAATGTCCTCCATGTGAAATGATACTTCTGGGGAAGGGCAGGCCAAACCTAGGTATCCCCTGCTTAGTCCTATATTCTAAATCACGAAAACTCACTTCTCACAAGAGGGCACACCCATTGGATGCCCCATCATCTAAGGCGCCATCACTTCGCCCCCTTATAATGCTGAAAGTAGGAATGCTGAATTCAAAGTAGAATGTAATACAAAAAAGGTTAAACTTTTGAAATCATCTTAATGAGAAGAATGAATCTGGTACCAATTTAACTATCCTTGGCCCCGTTTTCATCAGCAATAATCTTAAATCATCGCAACTGACTATTTTTGCAATTGGATTTTTTTTAAAAATAAATTGGTTACCTCACTAAAACCATGTTTCACTGAATATGATGAAGGAAATATAATTAAATTTTGAATTATAGTCCTTATTTCATTAAAAACCATAGAGATCTCCTTTTGCAGCCTGAATTGTTGCTAGCTGCTTTTGAATTTAAAGTTAAATTCATCATTTATATTTACTTTCCTCAGTTCTTATAAATGTTTAAATGGGGTCCAATATATATAGTGGAGCCATATTTTTATATCACAATGAAGGAAACCAGGGAAAGTCTCAATATTCCTCCCAGACAAAGTGAATTTCGAAAGGAAAATATAGGAGCCATTTACTGTTGTTCATCAGAATTTGGTAAATTTCATTTCGAAGACCAGTCTTACCTCTAGGCCACAGTGAGCCACATAAATTGCCTATCCTCATCCTTTATTTACTATTATCAGAGATTTTGTTTTATTTAAGGATCAAACTATTTGAAATGGAATATCCTAAGTTCAATTCTGGTTGTTTCTGTAAAATAAAATATGGATAATTCATTATTCTTTTTAGATGAAACTTTTGCAAATTTCGACTTTGTAAAAGGTTGAATGTTTAACATTATCCTACATATTTTTCACTTCGACAACTAAACTGCTATTACACACAAAGATTTTTTGCATAAATTGTACCATATCTTTTTAATACTTCCTAGTCACATTTGGAAATTTTAAACACTTTTGCATAATACTTAGCAATTCTTTCTACTCGATGCACATTATTTTGATGAGGTGTAATCGGATGTAAACCGTTCTCTGGTTTTGCTCGTATGCTTTAATTAATAGAGAAGAGCAAGTAGCTTTGTGATAACGCAAGACTATTAAGTCTTCTGACACGAATCACCAAAGATAATCATAGATAGTCAATCTGATAGAAGCTGTGGCAAAGAGGGTTCACACTTAGAATGTTACCGAAAACGGCAAATCTCTTTTAACCCCGTGCAAATAACTTCTTAACGCATACAGATACTGCATTCCCTAATTAAATGGTACTTGAATGATTAGCGCTTGGGCCTTCCATTCAATAATACGTATGTTTGATTCCTAGATCTGGCATGAATGCTTAAAGTGATTCGGAATTCATTTTTAAGTTGCATGTCCCACTAGAACGATATTTTGAACCTACTAAAATTACTATAACGTGATATCTGACATTGTGAAGCGCTTGTGACAAATGTCTGATAATGTGTGTGACTATACCAAGCGTTTTGTTTTCTGGAATTAATTTTCAGAGATACTGGACATATTAACATGTCACCGAGGAAGAAATTGGTAAGCTTTTACAAGCACCAATAAATGATCAAAAAGAGAAATGTATCACTTATTTCTCCTTGTTCAACAGCGAATGAGATAGAACTGATGATTTTTCACTGCGAATATATTCTATCATTAAATCATCATAAGCACAGGGCTTTACACTGAGAAACAGTCCAAATCTTGTGATGAACTTTGGTTAAATAAGAAGTTTAAGGACTCGATCTTGCTAGTGTAAGTAATGATGTTGCATTCTGAATTGTGAATGCATATTTAATGAGGTTGAAAGATTTCTAGACATTCTCCTCCGCGATAATAAACATGCGTGACTACATTTAAAAACCATTCTCAAAATCATAGTGATTGTTGCATAAGCATTATTGTAGATTATCGTAAAATTAAAGTATCTTATTATGGGCAAGTATTTTTGAATATTTTATTGTGGCTCTAAGTTAAATTACATCACAAATATACACAAAATGTCTAAAATTTGTTGATGTTTGTCTGTATGTAATATCTTGAAATCCATTATACAACAGCTCAATTCTTTTTAGCTTATTAATTATGTAAAGCCCAAACATTTTTAACTGAATGAAGCAAAAATGATTAACAACTCGTCAAATCGAAATCAGCGGAGAAAAAGTCCTTTATGATGCACTTGTCACTCAACTATCACTTTTGCACTTCGATGTCTAATTTCATCAAGATCTACAGTTTACAGTGAATTCCCAATCATTGCAAACTTCTTGGATCACCTTTGAGCGACCTTGGATCATACATACTAAAGATGGAAATCAAAACTTTGTATTCATAAACTCAAGGCCAAAGCACCAATCGTTAAACCGACTATTTGGCTCATTCATGTATAAATAACTGTGCTTAATTATCTAAACCTTACATATTATTTAGATAGACATAAACACGCGCGAAGGAACATCTAATCTGTACTTTGGATTATCAGGCAAAGCTCCAGTACGTAATACATCTGGAGAATAGAATTGCCACGAATTTTGAAAACGGTATTACAGTATTGCATTTCAGTAGAGCTCGAACGTTAGAAGTTACAAAATTAATAGAAAAAAAGTATAATCGGCAAAACATTTACAGAATTTCTATTACGAGAAATGACACGAGATAAATATTACACTGAAAATCATAAAATAGGTTATTCCTAAAAATCTATATTCTATTAGTATAAATTTAAAAATTAATTGCACAAAATATACTATAATTAGAAATGCCTTATCACAAGAAAGAAGTGAACAACCTACCAATGATTTTTATCCTTTACCAAATTATTTTTATGATAATATCTGTTGCTTGATTCTGGAACTATCCTCACAATTCAGATCCTTTATCGTTGATAACATCAATTACAATAGACAATGTAAAAAATTATAAAACTTGGATAATTTGAACTAATGAATCAATTCCAAATTGTTTTCATCTTAGTGTAAAAATACTTTGTAAGAAAAAGATTTAAGCCATTGACAGCTAAGTTTATAAAGTTATTGAAGTGCTACATGTCATCACATTGAGAACTATAATCTAAATTTTATTAGCGGAATGTTTTTTGAGCATTGATTGTATAAAATCTTTCAAAATTGCATATTCATATACATACTTTTTCAATTTATGATAGTTTAAAAGATTTATATGTTTCGTGAATAAGTATAGTCTAAGAAAATGTATTGATTTAAATTAAAAATAATTGCATTTTCCTTGGAATTTGATGCTTAATTCAACGTATGAGAGAGAAATGCTCATGCGTTGTCCACAATATTGCTTTATTAACCACCCCCTTTAATATAGATTTAGTAAAACAACATTTGTACTTAGCAGAAATTTTTTTCTGAGGGGGCTATCTTGACCTATTTTATAGATACAGAATCATAATTGAAGGAACACTTGGTCTACTACCTTATCACAGATATCACTCAACTACATTATAGACTTGATTGTGGCTTACAGCTCTTGTTAAATATTACATCCATAAAAGCATTACAATCCATAAAAGCTCTGAAACGATCAAAATTTTAAAAAATTGACAACTGTCAATATAACAATATCACACACTGAAATACAATACAGACTGTTCAGTATACCCAGAAATGATATAAAAAGTATTTTGTACTAAAATTTATTAAAATAGGGCATGAAAATCTATATCTTGTGATAATATAGAAAAATTGAATTATATAATGATTGACAAAATAAAATTTATAAAAATGATGAAATTTATAGAAAAATATGAGAAGATACTCTCTCGTACCCCTCAATGCATCTGAAGAGAATGTTGTTAAAATTCCAAAATGTCACTGTAGTTATTTAACAGTCACGAAAGCAACATTAAATGACCACACCAACCGCCGGGAGCGAATCCAATGGGCACAATAGTCGTCGGAAAACCTCACTTGACCAATAGAAAACAAAGATGGTTGCCGAAGGCCCGATAAACCATATCGAAAGTCTATCCATAAATGTGACAGAAGTAATGGCTTCGTTGCGATTTATGAACATGGGGAACAAAAAAGGAACCCTCTTTAAGGGGGAGCGTGAAGAACTTTGCGGTCATTTTGAAAAACTCTAGGCAACAACAATAAGCAATTGACTTACACACCTACTAGTTACTCTTAGACTTATTTTTAGAGCATCTTAAATCCAGAAATATTTAGAGGGGTGAATTTTACACCCCGCTGTAAATTTCTGTTCTGGGTTAGCCAAAGAAGAAATGCTCACCTGGCACTGAAATCCATAGAAATATCCAAAAGAAAATAAATTTCGAAAGAAGCGTCATTTCTTTTAACAGTTTTCTTAATGTTTAGGAGGAGGAGTGCTTCACATAAAATACTTCAAAAAAATGTAAGGCTTTAAATTAAATATATCATAATGGTTGCAAGGTGACAGTAATAAAAAAGCTACTTATAAAAAATAATGTTGCACTTTCTGAATGAAACATGGGATTTATGAAGGTCATAAACATATTTTTACTCATACAGAAATAGACGCATTTATAAATTTGATGGTGATCCACAGAAAGTAAGAATTATTTTATTATATAACATTAAAAATATGATATTTATTAGAAAAAATATTTCAGTTATGTGCGTGATGATTATTTCAATTGTTGGTATATATATTTCATACTTTTGAACATTTGTTGCGTCTTTTCAAAAGCTTCAGAAATTCCTTTGTCATAATTATCTTGCTCTAGTTTATAAAGGCAAGTGTGGTTATGCCATTCTTCAATTTTTCATCATTCTTAAAAAAATTGTCTTTCAAAAAATTCTTCAAACTTGAAAAAAGGAAAAAAATTTATAAAATCCTGATTTGGACTGTTAAAAATTTCGCTTCTGAAATTATCCCGAAATGTTTCAATTTTAGCCACAATTTGAAAACGAGCGAAAGTCAAGTAGAAATCCAATGTACATCCAGAAAGTATTTCCCTCTCCCTGCTACGAATAGCAAGCTTTAATCTCATTTTAGTCTCCATAAAGATTTCCCTCGAATAAACGGCTTTTTTTTTGGGATGAACAGTTATAGTTTGGGGCTAAGTAAAAAATGGTAGAAAAACGTAACATGGGAAAAAAGAGGCTTGTGAACAGATGCTATAAAATATAATGTCTCGCTTTCGTCTTGTGGTATAACAATATTCTTTAGAGCGAAAGGTTCTGAGATCGATCACAGTTATTGTCACACTTCCGTAGATGGACGTTGTGCTTTTGCATCATATCATGTCAATAGTATATGTACCTGAAAAAATCGTGGAATATTCAAAAACATATATTCTGATGAATACAATATTTTTTCTTCGTCATCATCATTCGTTTTTTGACGATCCTTACGGCTAGGATTCGTAATTCAATATTTAGCACCCTATACTTAGCATATATATATATATATTATATACATATATATAATGTTTTTATTTGTATTAAATGCTATTTTATTTTAAATACCGTTCACTTTTTTAGAAAAGGGAATTTGCCACTGTCGAAAGTTTATCAAGTGAGTTTCAAATTTTCTCTGCATAATATTCATATTTTATGCAATTCATTTCATAGTTTGGCTTTGTTTACCAATTTTATTTCTCAAAATAAATATTGTATTTTTAAGTATCGTCACAGTTTTTCTTAAATAATAATTTTTTACTTGTTTTATTTGAAAAGTGCTTGTTACTGCTTTTGATTAAACGGTACTTACATAGTAGCGTCATCGCAGTCAATTTTTTACCAAGAAAAATTAGAGTCATAGAAATACGCCTTCATATCATAACAACGCAAGAAAGAAAAAAATCAGTAACACGAAGATTCTTACTAACGTGTTTTATTCGAAAAATAATTATTAATAGTACCGTGATTAATAGTAAAATTGGATGCTGTGATACTAATACATTAATACCGATTAAACTTCAACGTCATAAGTAACTCTTTTACTAATGTACAGTTTTCAATTTATGCTAACGAAACTCGAAAGAAATGTACATTAACACTTGATAATACTTTTAAAGAGTGTCAAGATTAATTAGTTCTCTATACGTTACACATTCTTGTCACAAACAATTCTCTCTTGGCGTCTTCTACCATCGTTTTGTCAATTCAAACATTCGCATTCCAAAGGGCAACAACAGGAAGTGACCGCTGGTTCGAGCATTGATCCAACGAACTCTTTTTCAGCTACTTCGAGGTAATAACACTCATAAACAAAAGAGGAATGCGACTCATTTCTCTAATTAACGGGTTGGACGTAGCGTATCCGTCGGAGTCCCTAATTGGCGAGTGTCTCAGAAATTGAACATGAATTTAACCCATTACCACCAAAGGGTATGCGAAGAGGGAAAAAAATTCTCTTCCCTCTCTTTCTCTCGCCAAAGGAATATTACTGTGGAACATCCGTTAATCGTTTGGTTGCGCGTGCCAATCATTCCAAACCTCAGTCACGTTTCGTAATCAGTTTGCGATTTTTTCTTCCCCCTTTTTTTAAAAAAAAAAAATTCGAATTCTACTCTACAACTGTGAGAGAGTAGTTAAATTCATTCATGGCTTCTATCCGGAATTTCAACAGAATTCTATATAAATAGAAGTCTTTGAAACCTGTCGGTGTAGAAACAAGTTTGGTTCCTGATCTACCATTCTTTGGCGATCAGTTTATTTTCTCTTTTTGCAATCAATTCAGAATAAGATGTCTTCCTTCATTGTTAAAATGATTTTTGGTTAATACCTTATTAAGGATAACTTTACCAAATTTCTCTTTTCTCAATGACTTGGCGATATTGGAATTTTTGATTTATCACTATTATGAAAACTGGGCAAAAATCTTTCATCCATCTAAATTATACATTAAATTATCTTCGAATTTCATCCTTCGAAACGGAAAATAAACTTTTTTTAAGGTTGAATAATTTAAACATCTGAATATTTAGGTTATTACCATTGTAAAAATTTGCAAAATACACACATTCTAGGAAGCATCAAAAAAGTAAAAATTATTTTCGAATTTTTCACCTTTACACAAAATAAGCCGTATTTGTACGGTTACACAATTTAAGCATCTCAACTTTTAAACTACCTCATTGTAAATATTGGCTAAAAATACATGATGAAACAAAATTGCATTTATTTGTCTTCACTTTTTACTTTTTAAAGCAAAATAATCTAACAAAATGTGAGCTTTTTTTTTTCCATTATCATAAGAACTATCATCCGGTGAAACCATATAAAGCATAATTATATTCTTAGAAATGCGTTTATTTATAAGAATATAACATAATTATATTTTTAGAAATGTGTGTGTGTTATTATTACAGCTTTCAAAGGGAAATAAACGCACTCCTTAGATTTTAAAATTTAAATATTTTAAAATCATTTCATGGTATTTTTTGATTAAAATTATTCTGTACTTTTTCCTTTTTACTCTCCCATGTTAAATCGGAAAAATTTAAACCCTTCACCAATTTGACATCGCGTCATTAACAGCCTACTGGCTAAGAACTGTTATAATGCATGTTAATTTCCACCACCTAAATTGCTCTCTAGAAGAATTTTCATAGACATAAAGCTTCAAAATACTGATGAATTTTGAAAAAATCAAAATGGCTTTTTAATGAATAAGAATTAAAGAGTAACAGATATATATATACAAAATTTCTTGTAAATTAGTTTTCCATGGATTTCAACAGTTGTTCGTTAAGTTGTAATATTTATATAATTATCATCCTAAAATCGTGTTTTAATAATATGCTAGCAAGATTGCTTATTAGTCTAGCTCAAAAAATTAGATTTATCATGTCATTTTTTAAAAAAATCCAATAAAAAGGTTTAGAATAATTTGATGGAGTTTTGTTACAAATTTTCTTTCTTATGATAATTTATAGTTGTTTGCTGGTAAATGCATTTTCATTTGATTTTTTCTTTCCGTGGACTAAACAGCCATTATAAACATCGCCTCTTTCTTTTGAACTGTGGTCAAATAGCTAAAATGATACTTATACTGAGAAATGTTCCACTAGCGGAGAGACATTGAACGGAACGGAACATTTAGCGGACATAAACTCACTCAGTACGACGTATCTTCAGCTGAGTCAGGTATAGAACCCGTTAACACCTGGTCATGAGAACGATACCTTTTCCTCCAATCTACGATGGTCCTTAATTTATAAATAAAAAAAAACTCCATGGCAGGACAGCCCATGTGAGCCAAGGCCTACAGTGCCCATAACTGTTTGCATGACCGAGGGCCCTGGGGTGCGAAGCATATGTCTCAGTTAGGTGGTCAGCCTAACGTAAGGCCCCCAGTGTTTAGTTCCCAAGCATGCTTGATACTCAGTTAATCGACCCAGTGAAGGGATGAAAGGTTGAGTCAACCTTGCCCAGCCCGAGGATCGAACCTCGGACCTGTGTCATGGGAGCGTGAAACGCTGCCACTAAGCCACCGGGCTTCTTCCATAATTTATAAGTATTTAAAAAAATAACTAACTTTGTAAATGCTTAGATTTTTACATCTTTTAAAATCTAGAATTGTGTACTTAAAAGAGGAACGCACAAAAAGTATTAACGTCTTTTGCTATTTACGTGAGTTTTGTTATAAACAATATAATTTTTTAAGCTAAATGAAGCTTATATGGTTGAATGAAAGATAAAATCTATGCAAATGTATATTTAGGAGGTATTTAAATATATCAAATATTTTATGAACAATTTAATAGTTATGCCGATCAAATATCTGTTACAAAGTCATAACAGCTGTTTCTAAAACAAATTATAAATCTAAAATATTGATTAGCCATTTTTCAGATAACTTCATACTCTAGATTTCTTATATTGCATTAATCAAGTGGAAATTAATTAATTCAATGAAAATTCGCATACATCGATTTAATTTTGTTACATTTATTTATCACATGTACTTGCAATTCATATACAAATTATGTTGACCTTACACTTGGATCATTAAACAAAATTATAATTTTCTATGGAATTCAAGTTAAGACGGTGGATTTACCTGTCGGCAATCATTTCAGTATTTCAATTCTCTGTTTTTTTTTTAAATAATTATTATTTTCTATTGTGTACTGTTAGAATTATATTGCAAGATATTATAGTTTTGCTATACACTATAAATATAGGTGCAATACATTAATTTCATTATTTTAAACAATTTTATTTATTCCTGATAAATTTGAATGTAATACTTGAACTTAAAAAATTCTAAATAAATGAGATGACTTCAAACAATATAATTAATACCATAGTAAAAGTGTACCAATATTAGTGCAAGATTATAAAACATCTATATTATTCTTATTTATTGAGTTTTCATATTAAATATTGAGATAACAGTTACTATATATATATATATATATATATATATATATATATATATATATATATATATATATATATATATATGTATTCAAGAATGTTCTTTTTCTCTAAATGAACTGGCGTCGCAGCTCATTTATAGATTATTAACATTTTCATTTTCTTAAGGTTTTACTATTTCAAACAAATTGTTTGTGGATTCCAATTAGAACTCTCACATTCTCCTAAAAATCTTCTTTAACTTGATTTTTCCATCTTACTCTTGGTCTTCTGGGCTTAGATCCGTTATATAGAAAACTCTTTTAAAAATCTTATACTTATCTTTATTTTCCCAACGCGTAGATCCAACGTAGCCCATCTGGGACTGTTTTCTGATTCTTTGTGACACAATTCTTCTGATTTTTTCCTATTCTGTTTTCCCATTTTGTTCTCTCTCTCTGTAACATTTTTCAAATTTTTCTTTCCTTCAGTGTCATCAATTCTTGGTCACAGGTTCTCGTAGATCACAGACAGGGCCTGACTAAAACAGGAGTATATAGGTCGATTGGCAGGGGTCTCCAAATCGAATAGAAAGTTTATTTTACGTTGTCAATCGAATAAAATTGTTTGCCAAATTGAATAGAAATTTCGTTGTCGTGAAGAAGAGGAGTTTTTGCCACGGGTCCTAATTAGGCTAAGCTGGAACGCGGTCACAGGTTCCATGTTTCAAAGCCATAAAAAATAATAGACGTTATAGTCATTCTGTAAACAAGAACCTTTAACTTCATATTTAAATGTAATGAATTTTAACTTTTTACTTTATGAACAAATTTGGAACTCGTCACTATAATTATAGGAAACATATTATAAAACTAAATAGTATATTAAATTCTTATAATGACCAAAACCAAGAGAATTGATTGATTTGATTATCGACTTTTAATGAATTTTGAACAATTACCAATACCCACATTTCAGATGGGAGTCGAAATTATGAACTGAAGACATAGTGCCAAATTTTTAGTTGTCAGCTGTGGTAGTGTTCAGAGTAAGATGTTGTTAAGATAATGTGCTTTAAATCCTTGAAAATCCATTAACAGAATATAATATAATACAAATACTAATTAATGTGAGTTATAAGGAAGCCTAAAATGAGCATTTCCCCCTCAAAACTAATTGTTCTCTGAAAGGTTTTTGTCAAAGAACATTGTGTTGATAAGGCTTATACACAAAGTTCAGTCACTGCCTGTGCGTATTATTATAGGGAAATTCGAAAATAAAGATGAAAGCTTTGATTTCAATTTGATTACTTAATTATGGTCAACAAAAGAGTGAATAAGTATTTTTTTATATACAAATACTATGATGTGTTTTTGGCTGAAAGTTTGCGGATTCAAAAACCTTGACATATCGAATACTACCACGCTCACTAATGGCATGGAAAATAGATCATAATAATCGCAATGTCCTTTTAGTGAAATGATGCTCCTGGGGGTTGTTCTCCAAATCTAAATTACAAAATTTGCCTCCTGGCCAAATAGTTATTGGTTCCTCCTAACTTTGCTGCGTGGAATTAAATGTACCTTTAATAGTTGGACATTAACAAATAACAACCACAAAATTATTATCCGAAATCACTTCCCTCTTTTCCGTTGATAGACCAATTTGACATCTTCACCAGTGACTCAATTTGAAATCATTACAATGCACAGTATACAAATACAATCTTCTTGATCCCTCCTTAAAAAAAAGATTGAGTAACCAAAATAAGTAATAAATTCGAAAATAAAAATGTACTTAAGATTAGAATACACGAAGTTGAATGGCTCGCTCTTTTGATATACCTTTTTCCTTTTAAAGTTATTTAAAGACACTGTCTTTAGAGTCATAACCAAATAAATCATTTCTCTTTAAAGCTAGAACTCATAAATCTTGTTGGAAATAAGAAGCAGAAGAAAATTTTTATCAACAGCAAAATTAACGAGGAGCCCGCATCTTTTAAAATTTTGTGTTCGGCCATTTTTCGTTGCCACCTCTTCTAATTGAAAATATGTGTTGTTCTTATCTACAGCACGATTCTCCTACGAATATTGCATTCGTATCAGGGATTATGGCCTTCACGATTCGAAGAAGTGTTTCTTTGCAGCCACTAGTCACGTGGTTACACAGGTGATGGAATCAGTTTCGCTTCTGAGGAAATCGTAGTCCTTATCTGAGTTATTGCATCGAATGAAAGGTGGATATTAACTCGGAGCATATTTTCGTCCGTGGGGAAATGAAAATAAAATAAACAAAATATAAAATGATTGAAAAAAAATTCGAAATCATTGTTGTATGCGTGCGGCTATGAGTTGTTCCTGTGTGGCCTGTTAAGCAGCTATCTTGGCTGTTGGCTGCTTCTTTCATCGTCGGAGATGGAGAACTTCCTGTCCTGGTGGTTACGTCATTGTTTTCTGCAGTGTCGCGTGCTGCGCTGAAATGAAAAATAACAAATCGCTGTCGCAGAGGATGTGTTTTATCTCCATTTATTTCTGGAGACCACTCGATGCGAAATTTTCAAGGGTTAATGAACTCGCAATTCTTTGATTTATTTTGAAAAAGGTTTTTGAATCTTAAATATTTTAAGGCTTTTCAAACGTATGCATTATTGCATGTAGAATGATAACCCTAGAATCAGGCATTTGTTAAAGTAAACGTAATATTTTATGATCAGTTTCATACATTTTAATATTTAATATGCTTATATTTTAATACATAGTTCCCTGATACAAATAAGCTGCATAATTCATGAAATTTTTTAAGAGTTCAGAAAAATGAAAAATTTATATCACGAGTTGTTGAAACGGTGTAATGGACATCCAAACGGTTGAAGACCGGTAAAAGGCATTATGATATCCTTTCGGGAGAATTTCACATAGATAATACCTAGATTCACGTGTCTTAAGGGAAGAAACCTTGAGAACACCTAAGTTCCCATCCCCACGGATGCTCTTGCAGAAGACAGAAACATCCATCTTCCGTAGTGATTGGGATCAAACCTGGAACCTTATGCTCCATAGAGCGTTGTCCTTCCTCTGGGATGCAGTAAGCCAATCTCGGATAGTTTTTTTTATAAAAACTAACTTTTAATCTACTTTTAAAAACAAAATACAATATCTAAAACGATGCTCCTTTTATTGACATTTTTTATACAATAATTATGAATAATATCACAGTATATATATATATATATATATATATATATATATATATATATATATGTATATATGTATATTATATATATATATATATATATATATATATATATATATATATATATATATATATATATATATATATATATATATATATATATATATATATATATATATATATATATATATATATATATATATATCTTCTTTAATAGCGTAACAACCTATTACAGGTCTTAGCTTCCTCTACAGCAAGCTTTTTCTAGCCCAGTCTGTCCAGAGTGACACTTTGCCAGTTCCTTGAGGTCATTTTCAGTGTCAACGAGCCATCTTGTTGGTGGTCTTCCTAGGGCACGGGATCCTTCAGGGTTCTTAAACGTTGATATTCTAATGGGATTGTTTTTTCGGCTTCTCCAGACATGGCCAGGCCATCTTTGCCTGTTGCTTCTGATAGCTTGGGTAATCTGGGTCTGGTTATACAGTCTATACAATTCAAAATTATATCTGGTTCGCCAGCAACCCTGTTTATGTAGAGGCCCATAGATATTTCTTAATACCTTCCTTTCATAAATTTCCTGGGCTCGCTGTATATCGACATTTAATGTCCACGTTTCGCTTGCATATAGTAACACGGGTAGTATGAGTGTATTGTAAATTCTCAAATAATATATATATATATATATGTATATATATATATATATATATATATATATATATATATATATATATATATATATACACACACACACACAATGGTTATCAGAAATATATGTTAATATTTCTGATGTGCATGGTAGAAAATTTATTATACGATATTATAAAGGAATTAAAATAACTATGTTTTATGAGATTCGAGAATCGCGATAGCCTTGTTGAAAAATGCTGTTTTCATGCCTGGAAATTGTGAGATCGATGGAGACCCAAAAGAGATTCAAGCTGAAAAGGCCTACGTGTGTTAAAGGTACTGAAGAATCTAATGTAGCATTGTTGCTACAAATAATGCGAAAATTTCCAGAGGAGAATGGTAACTCTTAGATGTCGAGCTCATTATTTGATCATTGTTTGAATTGTGAAGTGATTGGTAGTGAGCGGTTTTCATCTACAAGAATAAATAGCTATAAATGTGCCGCAAGAACGTAAGCTGACTTTCGAAATTTGAAATATAAAATACCAGTCTGAGAAAGACGGTAAAAAATTGTGAAGTATATATTCTCAGCTGTCATTGTGTACGAATTCATTAATTCGCCTAGATTATAATTCGAACCTTTTAACTGCAAAGCTTGGGAGAAATGCCTCTTCCCATCAAGGTCACCATGTTCCAGCTCTCGTATAAAATAAGAAAACACAAGGACCAAAACATCAACCAATCAAAAGCAACCTCAAAATTAATAGGGAATGATTCCACCTTCAATTAGGATAGAGAATATACGGAGGGAACACAAGCGTAGTCGCAACATTCACATCTGTCGGTGTAAGTGCTCGGGAGTTTTCTTCCAAGTTTCGTTCTTTGCGCTCACTGTCTGTAAAATGTTCCTCAAAAAAGCAATTTATAATGGGGCTATTAATATACTTTAAGCCCCGTTACACTGTCCACTTCATGGTGTCGAAATTATAACAGAGCTTCCCTTGCCTATTGATAGGACTGTCTTTATTAGAGCATAAGATACCGGATTCAATCTCAGCTACTGTGGAATAATAAAAAGTAAATAGTATTTCAGTTCAGCATGTATGTCTGCCAGATTGGGTGTCTGAAATTTTCCAGGTTTCCTCCCTTTTGACACTTGAATATAGCCCACTATCTATACAATATCAGTCTGAAAGATGATGGATTTTAAAAAGCCTTAGATTGTTAATGTGTCTACATACAGGTGTCGAAAATCATTGTATTATTTAAACAACTTTAGGCCACTAAACAGTATATTACGCCATATCAAAGCTAGCATATTTTAGAAATCATCGTAGCCTTTTGGTTAGGTATGCTTTCGGATAGGATTGCTTTTAGTACGAATTAGGCCAGTGGATAGAGAATTAAGTATTGAAACCCTCATATAACAGTTTTTGAAAAAACAACGCAAAGGAAAAAATTTTAAAAAAAACTGTTTTATTTAGTTTTAATACTTATATTGATTCCTGGAACTACTGTTACCACTAACAAAGATTTGACCATAGAGATGAACAGCAAGCTTGCCATGTGAAATAAATGCTAGCATGGCCTCAAAAACCAATTCAAATCTCGATTAATGAATTTAAATACAAAAATTATAACATCTATGAAATACTAATTCAACCAATCCTGCTCTATAGGAGAGAAAGTTGGGCAATTATAAAATTGCATGAAAATTAATTAATATCTTTTAGACGTAAAATCTTAAGAAAAAATTGTGGTGTAGTCCATGAGAATAACAGCTGGTGATTTTTGTTTAATTTTGAAATCGATCGAAAGTACAAGCAACCCGGATATTTTTAAACAACACACTCCCATGTTTCGGGCATTTGCTCCGATCTGACAGTGCAAATCCAGTAAAAAGCTAACTTTTACTAATCCCATTGCCACAAACTATGTGGTTGACTCAAGGAAAAGGACTTGAATCTGATAAATAAAGAAAACTAGAGTAACCTCACGAAATTAGGACCATATGGTAACGACTATTAAAAAAAGACCTTGGCTTGTAAAAGGCTGTAATGCTTTGAAGAATTATATTGATTGCTGTTCTACATATTTCTTGCATATTTTATTCTTGTTGTTGCAATATATTTTATACCACATTATCCATCTGAGAATACAAGCATATTTTCAAAATTTTCGAATTATTCTTTAATTTCTTAAGTAATATGTAGTATATCATGAAATAGAAATCAAGATTTAGCATCTGTGATATTTATGCCGATGTCACTTGCAATTTTAAAAATGTTCAGCAGATGTGTTGATTCGGTATTACTGTGACATTTAAAAAATTTTTTAAGCCATTTTACTCAAGTGCGTCTTTTTCGCTGAAATGATATTTTTCTAAGAATTATAGTATATTTTGATTCTCTCTCTCAAAATAAATATCACACAGTTGCAATAAAAATTTTATGTCTCCTAATAAATTGGATAACAAATGTTTGCCAAATTTCTAAGAAGTGCATAATCATGTTTTTTCAATTCTGTTAAAATGCATGAAATATGCTCCTTACAAACCAATAAATTAAATTCAAAATCATCCTATATGTAACATTTCGTTAAATAAGCATATTTCAATAGTTCATTTCTCCGATTCTGTATAAAATTTGCATAATACCCACAATTCATAGTAATTAAGAGCTTTAATTTATATAAATATATATATATATATATATATATATATATATATATATATATATATATATATATATATATATATATATATATATACGATGTTGTTACTTATAACACTTGGGCAAGCCAAGCTCGCTATGCCGTTGGTTATGCGAATTTAAGTCAGTAGTTTGCGCCTTTCATTTAATCACATCACCACGAAGGTGAAAGTACGACTTTGCTCTAAACTCCTTCGAAAGATGGCTCCATCAGAAGATCCACTCCCTCAAATTTGAGATTGATCTAAAAGAGGAAGGAATTTTTCTGCAGACTATTGCACCCGTGGTAACTGCTCAACGACTGAACACAGAAATTTCGATTTCAACGTATTTAACGAACATATATATATATATATATATATATATATATATATATATATATATATATATATATATATATATATATATATATATATATATATATATATATATATATATATATATATATATATATATATATATATATATATATATATAACAGTTACAGCTCAGCTGAGTTGAAATTTTGATTACAGTGTTAGTAATTAATTTAAGAAATAATAAAATAATTAACTCTAATTTAAGCTCCTGTGAAGTTGCTTATGCCTCGATGAAATTAATCGAAGCGATTTAACAACCCGCTTTGGAATTCTTCTCGCTTCAAAAAAGAAACATGTGGTTCTTTTCCACCTTTTAAAATTGTCATGTATGTGTGACCACTGGGGGTAAGGAAAAACATCTGAGTTATCTCGGATTTCCTTGCTTCGTGAATTCGCATAGTGTAATTTTCCTTGGATAAATATAACGATAATTGTCATAATTTTTATTTTTAATATTAAAAAGAGCATTGTTGTGAAAATCGCCAAGTATATGTTTACGCTTTTCCTTATATGCAGCCAATAAGAAATGAATTAAATGAAATAAGTCTTGAATTCAATACTTAATGACTTCTCAACTAAAAGACCTTTTCAAACATTTAACACCACCCCACTTGTTTTATTATTATTATATTTGAGCTATATTTTATGGTGTAAAACAGTATTTTTTTTAAACTCGTATCTTTTTTTTAAACTCGAAATCATTCCTCCTAAGCAATGTGCATGTGCCTAAATAAATAATGCTTCTATGGACGAATTCTGGCAAATTTGGTGTTCTGGTATGATCTAAAATCAAATTTTCTCTTTGAAATCATAATTTAATAAAAATTTATTTTCAGCGAAAAATAATGAAAATTAGTGTAAATTATTATAAATAAAATTTATTGCATCTCGTAATACATTAAAAACTTTTTTTGTATTCATTTCGTAGTTTAAAAACTAGTAATCTTGTACTGATAATCTCTCATAAAATCAGAAGTATAAATACGAATTCTCAGAAAATGATTTGAATATATTTCGCTGTAAACCTGGTGGAAAACGTCTTGACAGAATCAATGAACTTTTTTCATGAAAGTGTAATTAACTTTCAGCTTAAATTTATGACCATTTGTTTTCTTAAATTCAGTTAATCTTTTTATTTGACACCAATAACTGGAAGTTGAGTCAAGTTAATAATAATTTCGTTAAATCTATGATACACAGTTGATGTTAAAAATAGGTTTTTCTGCGGACAAATTTTTTAGAGACATTAACCTCCTGTGGAAAACTTAATACACTATACAAATTTATCTTATAGGAATATAAAATATAAAATTTAATCATGTAACAAAATGTAATCACTTTCCAAATGTAATCATGAGACAAGAGTTCAATGTACGCATAATTCTGCGTAGACTTTCAAAAAAGTTAATACATTCAAAATTATTTTGTTTTATAATTTAAGACAATTATGACATTACCGCGTTTGAAAATGCAAATAATCAAAAACTACATTAAAGCAATGATAATATTAATGATATCATTAAGCTCTATAACTAGGATTCGAATCAATTTTATTCGAAATTCTTCAAAATTTTGATGTTCTTTATATAATTGTATAACACTTCATCAAATAAAACATATCGAAATGCAAATTTTTATTAATTAATAATGATGCTGGGAAAATTTACGCAAAGTCGTGCATTTGTTAATGTTGAGGAATCTGATATTTTTCAAATTTTAATAATTTTGAAATATAATTTTTAAGTGTATTTTGAGCCACTGCAAACATCCAATCCCATATGTCGTATTCGAACCCACGAACACTGAGTTATAAACCAGAGAGCTCGGCTAGAATTGAGTTAAAATAGTGCTTATTTATAAGTACTCACACAGATATAGTCATGTTATAAA
This sequence comes from Latrodectus hesperus, assembly GCA_037975125.1. NCBI lineage: Eukaryota > Metazoa > Arthropoda > Arachnida > Araneae > Theridiidae > Latrodectus > Latrodectus hesperus. The sequence continues at coordinate 34,115,663 of CM075858.1, forward strand.
ATTCAAATCCTTATCTCATAAGGTTTATACAAAAAATTGTTCTTATGTCATAGCAGAAAAAAACAGTATTAAAACTGTCAATATGTTTTTGCAAAGTTGACAGATTAATCGAGGACAAGTTTATCTGTGTACATATCTTATTATATCTTACTGTATTCTAATTTATAAAACTTTAAATTTAGTGAATAATATTTTAGTGATTTGACTTCCAGGTGCGTTTAAGATAGAGAAATTGCTAACTTTTGTATATATTTGTAATTTTTAATCATTTATTCCTGTATGTATGTTATGTTATGTGCTCTTCTATTTATGTTTTCCTTATGTATGTATGCACATACACAAATATACATGCATATATACATATATTACAATATTATTAAAAGATAAAAGTACAATACACGAGCGAGTATAAGTAGTTCAGATTTATATTTTGTATATGTTTTCTTGTGTATATTTTTCTTCTAACTCTCATGTTTTCAAAGATTAGAATCTCATATCAATCCTTATTTATAAGTATTATAATTGTCATTTGGTTTATTTGTCGTTCTCTGGTTACTTTTTCCGTGCTAGGATTATTTCACCGAGACATACAATTTAAAGCAGATCTCGAAACACAACATACATTTACTCTCGGTGGAAGAATCGTACATACGAACCACGTAACAGAAGTCCTCAGTTCTACCTGTACATTTAAGTCCACGGCAGTCTTTACCTCCTCTGCCAGGTGGACAAAATATAATTTTGGTGCGTGAGCAATATCAGCAACTTTAATAGGCAGTGATCTCACTCTTTCAGCAGAATGTTGTATTATTTTATTCACAATAACAGCTACGAAAGGCCTTCTCCTTTAATGGGCAAAATTATTTACAACCATATCAGATGTGTACGACCCCATAATAAAACTTCGCAGATTCTAACAGTGAAAGGTCTTGTATATTACCCAACTATCTCCAAGAGTCATCAGTCTTTCCGTGTGGTCTTTGAAGAAGGTGCTTTTAATGGAGTTGGCGACATTCATCCGTTTTTGTTAGTCTGGACAAGACACTTGGTCACGGTTTGCGGGAGACGAATTACGATTCAGCCCCCACTAACAGAATTTAATGTTGTTTTCCGTTCGGATGGGGGCAGCAGACAGTTGTGCCACGTGGCAGAGACAAGCAGACCACCCAAGTGGAAGGAGGTCCGAAGCATGTCCGAGGCAGCGTGGGAGGTCCCTCGCGACATTCACACCCTCTTGATTCACCCCCTACCAATTTGGAGGTACGAAGTTTAGATGAAGAGGCTGATTGCCAATAACCATTCTCGCATTACCCATAAGCTGCCTTGGAGGTCATGTGATTCCACTCGACACCGTGCAGCTTTGCGTTTCTTTTTCTCTGTGGGAAATTAGAGATAAAAGGAGAAATGTGAGAAAGAGAGAGAGAGAGATGCACTATTATTTTAGTAAGGGAAGGCGAATTGTTTTATCGAAAACATACGTACATTTTGTGACTCGAAATGATTAATAATTATATATAGGCAACAAATATACCTAATTCATTTTAGTTACATGTGAAACTTCACTGTTTTCTTTTAAATCCTGAAATTTGATCATTGTTTTTTATTAAAGTACTCGACACTGTTATTAAAGAGTACTCCCATTCAAATTTAAATTCCAAGATCTTAATTCTTTGAAGATTTAAATTTTAAAAACATACAAATTACGTGGATTTGAAAAGTTATTGATGAAAGATTAATACCTGTTCACAAATTGTTGAAAAAAGTGAAACGAAAACTCTTTTTCATCAAAAATTTCATTCACTTATATTTTACAAGAACTTTTTTATAGCTGTCGTTGTACCCACATCCGATAAAAAAGTAGTTAGAATAGAAGTCACCTTATAAAAATTTCTCTTTTTCTGACTTACAATATTTATCTTTTTTCAGCACTGCTACACCATCACTACGCAATGTTTATTTTATTATTATTTTTTTTGTCGTGTGTGTCCTTATCTGATGTGCATGAGAAAAGACGACAAGCAGAAGTAGAGAACATTTATTGACGAGGACAATGACTCCAGAAAAGGAACAGGAAGATGCGCTACTTTATTTTTCAAAGCGGATATCCATTACAGGCTGATTTCTGATTTTTTCCGCATTATATACATTCAACCCATATTTGGGATTCGAACCTAAGCCCAATCAGTAAAAGACGAGAGTCATAACCATCATATAGGTTTTGCAGCTTCGCACAAATTAAGTAAATCTTTCATGTGAAAATGCTTTCATGATAAGTAATTTTTCATGAAAGCATTTTCACACAATAAACAAAAACATACTTTCTATTAAAAAATCTTTCATGTGAAATGAACAACATATTACAATAAATTGTTTTATAGAACATTTTTTCGTATGCATTATCAATCTAGAGTGATAGCAGATCTCTAATAGTAGGTAAAAAACATCGGAAAGTGCTAAAAATACCATCCAATTTGAAACGATGAGTATTGTCGGGGTGTATTTTTAATAAAGGTTGACATACGTGGGTTACTGTAACTTAGTAGTACTACCGCGTTTTCATAACGATAAGTGCTGAGTTCAATAACAGTTACTGTGTCCAATAACGAGTGAGGGATGTTCCATTTTCTGTATGCACGTTTTTTGAAATGGGTGCTTGAGAGTTTACTTCCAAAGCATTCTTCCCTTTTTGAGAATACAACCTCTGGTGAAGAGATCTTTTAGAAGTCAAAAGGTAGCGGTTTTTCAAACACTTTGCAATAAGCTTCCGTTGTCAAGTAGCTATTGCACAAGATTTAAAAAAAAAAAAAACGCGACAACGTGAAAAACTTCAGATATGCTTGAAATGAACAAAGAAGCTGTAAGTTGATATCAAATCTATAAATTAATAAAATGTGTGCTAGATTTATTCCATAAATTTTGACAAAACAGCAAATTGAAAAATAATTGTTGTAACGATTTGCTGGCTCTAATGAGAAAGGAAAACATTTTCTTGCTCGTAATATGAAGCGAGATTTTTGGTGACAATAAGCCATAAAATAAAAATGGCAAAGTACGAAAACAAAAAGATCTTTTCCCCTTCACAGGAAAAATGATGATGTCAAAATCAAAGAGTAAAGTTTTGCTGAGAGAAGTTTTTAAACTACTCATTTTCATCACATATATATCACCTGAATATCAATTAATCGATCAATATTATTATAGGAAGATGTCTTTCGATTAAAAAATAAGATAAAGTGAGTTAAAAGGAACATTTTATTTTTTCTTTTTCGAGAGCAACAGCAAAGCATTACAGATAATTGTGCATTAAATTGTAGTATTTTGGGGGAGCCTTATGTATATATTATTTATTATATTAATCAAACTTATCGCGAGCTAATTTGTTTTTTCTTTTATAGAAATTTTAAATGGCATTGATAAAACAGATTTGAAAATATATCATATATTAAATCAAATGATATGCATATTTTCTTCAGTCAATAAGGCTTAGATGACTGACTTGTAGGAGCAGTTGAAAAATTGTATACAATCTACTAGTGATTATTATAAAGGACACAAAAATGTATTTAAATATTAAGCTATAATAATAAGTTGTTGAATCCCTATTTTTGCCAAGGTTTGATTTCATTTATTTGTCTCATAATGTTTTTTTCTTTTGCTCGAGGGCTTATTAATTCTGGACCTACAATTGAAAAGGGATTCTAAATCACTAGAAACTTTCAAGTGAATGTAAGAATTAAGGTTATTAAAAACATTTAAACTTTTCGTATATTTGAACTAAGATCAATTGAATGAAGTCGACACCTGAGTTGGATTCTCTTATCTATGCAATATTGAAGTAGAGAGATTAGATTCTTCGTTTCGTTTACGCGCATAGGTTCTCTAAGCCTGAATGTCTTGTGTTTTAGTAGTCATCCAATCTGCTACCACCCGGACACAGAGAAAAGATTTTCCCCTACAATCTGTCAATGGTCTTTAAAACTTCATCATCCTTTTCAGTTCTTATTTATTTTTATAGCCTCCTTGATATATAAATCACCAAAACATACGCGAACCAGAATAACAGAAAAAACCTAAAGAACTGGCATCCTTTAATTACGTACTTTGTTAAATTTTCTTCGTATAACTTATTTTAACTTATTTTTTTATTAAATATGTTAACAATTTTTTATTTACTAGTGAGCAAGATACATCATTTTTTGTCTTTCTACCATCAAGGTTTTCATATGATCGTAAAACTATGGTAATCATAAACTGAGGTCAAAAAACCGCAAATTTGTACTAAATGTAAATTAACGTAATCTTGGTGCCGTTCTAATAACATTAATCTTTTAAATAAAAAATAAACAAATAAAACTTTTTTTAGAAGTACTAAATAAACGGAATTTTATAAATTCCGTATATCTAGTATTTGTGAAAGAAAAAATTGTCCTTGCTAAATTTTCTCTATCAGGTTAGATTTTTTCCCCTCTTTTGTGACATATTTTTAATGTTCTAAAAGAGTTGATACTTAGGAAACGCTTAATGATAAATATCCAGTTAATGCTGGTTTGTCAAAAAAGTTGTATATATTTTTTGATTTTCTATAGTATTTTGCATTAAGGGTGTTCCTGTTCAATGTCCAGTATACAGGACTCTACGTAGGCATCTCTTTTTTTATGGTAGCAGTCTCCTGATGAAAACACTCACCGTGCTCATCAGATTTTCAGGAGAAAAATCTAAATTTGAGTCTAAAACGTGAATTTTTAAGGATCTGTTACAGCCCATTCCTTTGTATAATGTCAGAAGATAATTCACAATTTTCTAATAGTTTTCTTCTTTATTACTACCACGAAATCCACAGAAAATATTTTTAATGATTTCCACGCTGCGTTTCCCTAAGGATTCAACAGTTACACAAAAGGTTCACCATGCGATGTTATTGATCTTATTTGCAGTTCCATAAACATATTCCTTCCTTCAAGTTTGCATTATTTATTTAAGGAAATTTAGATTTCATTATGGCAGTAGGTTTTTTATCCATAAATTTTGCAAAATCTTTATCAGTCCCAATTTTATATGAAGGGAAGGTAAAAGCTACTTTTCGGGAAACACTAAAGTAGTATTTAATACATTTTTATGTCATGGAATAAGAGATTGATATTCCGACCACTGTTTCCTTATGTAATGAGTTTTCTTATTTTTACTGTCCCATTTACACGAAAAACAACAAAATTTTGTGTTTTAAAGCTGCAAACATAACAGTTAAGTTATTACTTTTAAGTCAATACATATATTTTAGTTCTATTTTTACTGAATTCTTTAATAACAACAGTTTCATATTTTTATATTCCTTTTATATCACTAACATGCGCCACAGATATTGATGATAATTCGTTTCCACTATGCAGTAATACAGCTTTCAAACTAATTTTTAATTAGTTTATAAAAAATCGCATATCACGTCGAAATTAAAAAATTTGCACTCATTTTAATTAAGAAACAAGGAAAGAAAGTGTTTGTTAAGAAGCATTATTTTAAAAGATTTATTATATATATATATATATATATATATATATATATATATATATATATATATATATATATATATATATATATATATATATATATATATATATATATATATATATATATATATATATATATATATATATATATAATGAATTAAATGTCATGAGTTTAAAGATTTTAAAATGTCTTAAAGAAACTCAAAAACAGCCATAAATATTTTAACAAATTTACCTAATTTCATTGTAATTAATAAAAGAGTAGACAAATAAAAATAAAACTATTTTTCAATTTCAATTGTCTTTCAAATCGAAAATGATTACATAACATCTATCAAAGTTTGTCAAATGAAATATATTGACCTATAATATCTTTACAGGAAAAGCATTTACTAGTATCCATCGTAAATTTCTGATTTTCTTCTCATTTACTAACTTTGATGAACAGGTGGTTACAAAAAAGTTAATTATAATATAAGTGCAAACACTATCTTAGAAGCGCATGAAATTTCTCAAGAAATTCATAGAAATCTTAATAAATTTTCATAAAACAATTCAGAAGAGTATTAAAAACAAAAATAACCCAGAAACTCCCAAAAATTCATAATAAATGCAATTTAACAGCTGGTTTGTCAATCCCTCTAAATGTTTTAGTAATTGTTTGCAAAAAGATCTTATATTTTACATAATTCTAACTTTAAAATGGATAACCACTGTAAATATCTGTATTTACAAAGTAGGAATCAATCCCAAGTTATGTTGTGGCTTATTCCTCAAGGTCTAGTTGCTCTATTTTCATCCTCAAGGTACACTATGTTCACGAGGTCGTGAATCCTCAAAAGATCATAAACAAAAAGAGGTGAAGTAATGAGGTCCTAATACCATACCAAAGCTCTGTATAATGGAGGAGATGTTCAGGAGAGGCTTGTGCAAAAGTGCACTTTGTGCACTCAAGATTTCTGTCCATCAATATCAGTAACGATCCTTTTATGTCCACTCATGAGCCTGCTGATGGTGCATTGAGCATCTCTATCACTTCCAATTTTGAGGGCATTTCAAACAATCGACGTTCGTACTTGAAACTCTAAGCTACGGAGACTTGCTAAATCTTTAAGTAATAAACAATCACGACATGAAGAAACCCAAGTTTTTAATTACACAACTGATCCATATTTGAGACATCTGAAATAAATAAATAAATGTATTTTTTTACATGCATAGTTGATTTCTAATCATCCGATCTTGTATTGTAAATTAATTAAACATAACAATGTTTGATTTAACTAAATCTTTTTAATATTGTGTCGTAGGAAATATATTTTTCCAGAAAAGGTATTTTCTTTTCTTTAGAAAACAGTGTATTTCTCAAGAAAATACATACTTTTTTTATTATATTGAAATAAGAAGTTATTATTTTGATTAAAATTTGATTCGTTCATTGTTAATTTTTCATTTTGGGCACAAATTAGGAATCCTTGTTTCATGCGCAGCAGAGAGACATATTCAGTAATTTTATTACAATTAAACTTCGATTTTCTTCGAAAGCCGAAGTAAATTCAGTGCACAAGCCCATCGAAAAGCAACAAATTCAAATAATTAGATTGAAAGATAAATTCTGATAGATAGGCATGTGCGAGGAAGATGAGATAGCAAAGATTCAGGCGGTTGAAGCAAAATTATCATCCATAGAGTTTTATATTGTGTTTATGTGGCGCCACAGATGTATAAAGAAGAAATTATTAACTCTATTGCCTTCCTTGAGACTTGTTTGAAATTCGAAATTATGAAATGTTGATGGAATGCTAAATATTAAAGTAATTTCGCGTTAACCATTTAATCCATTTCATTTTCTGTCATAGTTACACAAGTGACGAAATTTTGGCATGACTACGACTTAAATTATTATGGACTTTTGCAGTAAATCTTTCACTTAATTTAATGGACATCATTTTGCCTAAATGGAATTTTTAAACAATATCGAATGAACAACTTATTTTTATAAATTTTATGTGATAACTCAAATAAAATCATAAAAAAATATTGTAATTCGAATTTGTAGTATATCCTCATTTTCTTTTGAAATGTACTATATATTTTTACTTCAAAATACACAATATTATAACAATTATTTTAAATTGTTTCTTTATACAAATCTGTAAAATATTTAGAATTCTGGCTAAAAGAAGGTGAAAAATTTAAATTTTATGGCCGTGATTTATCGAGTGAATCTTCTTTGCTTAAATTTTGCACATTTTCAGTTATAATATCTTAACATTTGGATTAAAAATCGTGATAGTTAATTTAGTAAAATCTGAATTAAAGCTAACAAATGTACTTATTTGTATGTATTAGAAAGTAACAAATATGCAAGCGAAACCTGGACATTAAATGTCGATGTAAAGCGAACCCTGGATACCTTTGAAAGGAAGGTATTAAGAACTATCTATGGACCTGTACAGGAACAGGGTTGTTGGCGAACCAGATGTAGGCTGTATAACCAGCCCCAGATTACCTAGGTTATCAGAAGCAACAGTCTAAGATGGCTTGGCCATGTCAGGAGAAGCCGGGAAAACAATCCAACCAGAATGTCAACATTTATGAACCCAGAAGGATCCAGTGCCAGAGGAAGACCACCAACAAGATGGCTCGTTGACACTGAAAATAACCTCAAGATACTGAAAGTTAGGAACTGGCAAAGTGTCGCTCTGGACAGACTGGGTTGGAAAAAGCGTGCTGTAGAAGCAACTAAGACCTGTAATAGGTTGTTACACTATTAAAGAAGAAGAAAGTAACAAATTGAGTACATTTGAAAGACTAACATAATAACAGTTTTCTATTAATATTTCATGGCAAATTACTTTCCATAGTTAAGCTTTCTGATTAACTTGTTTGCTTAGCTATGAAATATGCTTACTTAGCTAAGCAATGAATCACTTCTATAATTAATTTGTTTATTTAAATATGAAGGAACTGTGTATTTAATAAGCTATATTTAAAAAATGAATTATTTTCGAAATTAAAAATTTGTTAAATATATGGATTTGTTTCATTTAATTTGTTTGTCGCTCAATGGTCATTCTTTTTACACACAATGTCTAATTTGAGTGTTACCTGCAGTTTAAAAAGTAGATTCTGAACCTCTAAAAACATCCAAGCCCAAAAGGAGAATCAACCCTACTAACTGTTGAACTAAAGACCCCAGTACTAGCGATTTAGCTGCCATCCTGGATAAATTCGCCGAAGTTGAAATTGTTGAAGAAGTAGAGTGATTCGAAAAAGGATATTGAAGGTTTTTGATTCTAGACATTTGGTGGTTTTGCGTTTTGCTCCCTCTATAGTTTTCCTCTGAAAACATCCTTGACATTTTGTACAAGTGGTTTAATTCTAAATGACAAGAAAATCACCATATTAAAAATAAGACAGCTGACAGCTGTATGATTTAAACCAATAGTTTCGGAGTTTCATTACAATTTTGGACATAAGTGTTTGCAAGGGTTTGGAATTCATTCTAAATTCTCGGTCTATGTAGAATGAATCCTTTCTTTTAAAAAGTGAGAGGCTAGTTAACCAATTAAAACGTCAAATGTTGGCCTCATTCAGCTTATTGCATAGCATGTGCTGGCTTTAAGCTGTTGAATCACTTGGAAGAATAAGGAAATGAAACAAGAAACATTGTCTTCGCGAAGATTTGTAATGCTAGTCAAGGAACGCGAAGTGCGATCGACAAAGAAAAATAAAGAAAGGCATCTTTTGGAGTGATGAAAGCAAGTGCATATTATAAGTGCTGACAAAATAAAGTAAATTCGTCATTTTTGGCATAGTTGTATAATATTCGGCATTCTATAAAATATCTAGATTTCATATATAATGCTTGACATTTTTCTGCAATGTAAGAAAGATGAGAATTATTGCATATTTTCGCACTTTCCTCAGACATTGTATATAATTAGGCATTCTATAGAATGAAAAAATATTATTTAGATAAAGTATGAAGAAAAGTCCTCATAAAGATATTATATAAATGGCTTTCATCCTTCAAGAATAGAAACACTATTCCGCAAAAACTAACTATAGTGCCGTTAAAAAAGTTTATTAAGGAGACATCAAGAAAAACGAAAGCTGTGCAAAACAAAATGTATGCCTCTTTTCATTAAGGGAAACTAAAATTTTCATATAAAAAGCAGGAAATAAAGTCACTGCTTGCAACATGATAGGTTTGAATGACATTTAGAATTATATTCCCTAACACTTTTACGCTGAGACATTTCATATTTTAGAACTTCGTTTTACGCATATATTTGATGAATCCCGCTTCCACTAGTTGGAGTAATTGCAACTTACCAAAGAGAAATTTAATAATCAGGAATATCTTTAATTACATGTTCTAAGGGCATATAAAGTGAGTTTTGATTTCACATATACTTCTTTTAAAATTCCTATCGAAGTTATAATTCGGTAAAAATCCTCCTTTGTCATACTCTTTCGAGCTACCAATATATTGCACGAATCACATATTTCAACACTTGTCGATTTCAAAAATAAGAACTCACACAGTAGCTCCCAAAGAAACAACGTCAAATTTTTTAAATTCGTTTTTTTCTTTTCTAAGATTGATAGATTGATTTATAACTTTATTTTTCTTTAAATAGTTTTATAGTTTTAAATCAAAGTGGACAAAATATTCATTTCATCATCTTTACAAGCATGACCTCAGAAGGTACGAATTTTTTACGACTCTTTTTGCTTGTAAGTGCATCATCACTCGTTTCTTACAAATACACAATTTGGTACCAGAAACGGAAAATTATCAGTAAGCATGCCTTCATTATGTTGGTTTAAATCACCATGGACTGTAATCCCATTGGTATTTTTTAAAAACAAGCTCTTTTTGTTGCATAATGTGATTAGTTTCAAATTTTTCACAAGCTTGGATGCTGTCACAAATCGTAATATTTTTTAAAGTTTTAATCCTTTATTTAAAGCACAACATTGAATTTCACTGCACAAATACAAATAACTATTTACAAGGAATATTTAGAACGGCAGACATAACCAGAAAACGTAACATATTTTTAAATCCGTAATCGAAACTGATAAAGTAAACAAAATGAAGAAGTTGCCAAACCCAAAATTATAATTAATAGAAATACAAACACATGAAACACTAACAGGAAGTTTTGATAACACAATGGCAGTGGCAACAGATGCTTTCTATCACTTTTTATAATTGCTTCTGTATACGTATGTCTTTTAAAACATCTTTTTGTAGAAAAAATATAACCCTTGTTCAGGCTTGCAGCCAAAAGAGATTTTCGAATGGTGTTCTTTTAATCCCAGAATGATAAACTCCATTTTTCATAAATTGAATGAAACGCAGTACTTCACTCCAGCAATTAGATTTTTTTAATATTCAAATATAGAGCATATTTTCGACATTTTGATTAGCTCTTTCAAAACTATATTGACTTTGTGAAAGGGGAGAATTTCCATAGACGATCTTCTGTACAATATTTAGGCATTCATTATATGCAATGTCTAGATTTTCCATAAAATGTTGGATTTCAAACTATGCCGGAGAATATACAAAATATCACACAAGAAAAAAAAAACCTGTCTCCCACAGTACATATTTTCTTTGCATTTTTTTGTTTCTCTTTTTTTTTAATGTATAGCAATTCCATTTTTAGTAAATGAACAAACTGATTTAAGAATTTGATTAGGATCCCATGTTTTAGAAATTGGTTAAATTTGGATCTAAAGATAGACTTTAAGGCCTCTTTCACACTAGACGACTTTTATCCTACGACTAAAAGTCATCTGATATTTATTGTGAGAAGTTATTAAAAAACCACACAATAGACTGGTCGCTGATAAAACATCGTTTCTCAATGTGAAGGAGAGCAGTCTATTGTGTGGTTTTTTTTTATAACATCTCACGATAAAATATCGAACGACTTTTTATCGTACGATAAAAGTCGTCTAGTGTGAAAGAGGCCTAAGCATCGGTTAAATTTGCTTTTGCAGAAATCCACTATTGCAGAAATCACAAATGCAAGAAATTAAGAAATAAACTTCAAAATTAGTGATACAGAATTAATTCTTTTAAGACGTTTTTGCAAAAAACGATTCGGCCACGTTTTCAGGAGATATTTGCTTTTAGCAATGTTGGATATTTTTTCTACAACTCTTCTTTTATTTAAAATAAGGTACTTATAAATAATATCTTTTTCCTATATATAGAGGAAAGGAAATTAACAAAGGAGTAAAAAAGAACAGTTATAAAGAAACATTGTTTTATTTTTTATACTGTTTAAGAACATATTAAGTATCGTTCTCTCACTGTCACTTTCGAATTTGCTGTAGAATACTATCATTTAATTTGATAATTAATCTTCACAAATATATTATTTTAAAAGAACAAAAATTGAAATTCATGTTTAGATATTATTTGAAAAAAAAATAATAACACTTTTTTATATTTGTGGAAAGAGCTCAAGATTTTTACGTCAATAGATGAATTAACACACTTTCACGAACAAAAATTTTGAGAAAGCGACATCTATTGATAAAAAAAGAAGTAAATGTATTTTTGGAATTGGAAGAAAACTTCAGTTGGGATGGATTGTGTGTGTGTGTGTAGCTTGGAAAATTTCCAAATTTCATTTAACATTTTTTATTCCAGTTACGTTCTGAAGGGATTATGCTCGGACGTCACTTGTCGACGTATGCTAAATATTTCCAAAGATAAACAAGATTTTTCAGAAAAAAGAATTATAGAAGAAAAAGAAAGAGGAAGAGGCGAGGAGAATGAGCTAGAGAAGCTTTCCATTAACGAAAATCTTCTTATTTTTATATTTTTTATTAATAATATATATAATTTTACATTATTATTAATAATATAATTCCTTTAAAAATAGTGTTTTTTCAGTCATAAAACACTATTTGATTATTGTGACATTATAATGTGCTAAAAGGTTTCATAAAAAGAACTGAAAAGTGTGTTTTACAAGGAAAAGAACGAATACTAAAGATATTGGAACTACATGTAATAACGGCAAAAAATAATTTGTCTCTCAAGGAAAACTGTCTTCCGTTAATATATATAAGACTAAAAAAGTTTGTTGATTCAAGATATGAGAAAATACGGCAATTTTAAGGAAGACCTCACTATTTTATTTTGAGAGTATTCAATGCAGTTTTGTTTCTATGCTTGGATGAAAGTAAACACGAAAATCAAAATTCGCCAAAACATATAAACATTATATAATTAAAAATGAGAAAGTTCATACAAGTATGCGAAGGCTTAGTTCTGATTCTTTATGTCAGATCTAGTAATCATGATTTTACTAATAAAAATTATTTCATATTAATTATAACATTTTTGTTTTAAATTATGAAGTTCATGATAACAAAACCAATTGTTATTTAAAAAAAATTGGATACACATTGAAGAAAAGTGTGATTATTTGTTTCTTCTGACTTTAATTAATGAATAACTGTTTCTGTTACTATAATTATTAGAAAAAATAAAGACAATTCATTTCTTAATGATATGCAATTTATGAACACAAAATAAATCAGAGTGTTTTCTATTTTGTAAGCTCTTAGATTCTATTTTTTTGTATCACAATTTTGTAAAAAATACCAAAATTTGAATCTAAATTTTATAGTCAGGTGATAAAAGGAAAACTATAACTACTGACATTAAAAATTAAATGGGATGCTATTGTTGTTTTTAAAATTTTTTTATTTACAATAATAAACAGTTTTTGTAAGTTCTGAAAGAATTTTAATATTTTTTGTTTTTGAAATGAATTTCTGATAAATGTATGTGTATTTCATATTTTTATTGAAATATGGTTACTTTTTGAAAAAAAAATTAATAATATTTAAGGAACACTGCATTGGAATTAAACTTTACCTCTTAAATCACATATACAAAGCTCTAGAATGGTTTTTAAATTTGTTGGTGAGATTTTCTTAACATGGAAATTTTCTTCGAGTAGTATATTTGGATTGATTTTATAGTGAGTTTTCGAAAGATAAGCAACTTATATACTATTTTTTTAAGCATGAAGAAATAGATTTTCAATTAGCTTTAAAATTTGGGGAATTCCTGGTTTCGGAGATAAAGATTTTATAACTGTAAAAATTAATTTTAGATGGTAAAAATTGCGATGTAGCTGCAAGAGAATTATAAATCAGAATCAATATTGAAGAAAAATTAAATGCTGAAACACCGAAAGCAGGAAAAAAAAACACCTACCCAATAAATAATGAAAGCTCAAAATTCAAAATATTTGATCAAATGATTTAAATTTCAATGGTTAAATTACAAACTATTTCAGAAGGCTGGAATTTTTTTTTTTCAACTTTAGAAAAGTATTTGTTTATGAAAACACTCCAGAAAAATCAAATACAAAAAGTTTAATTTTATTTATAAACAATCGTGGGGTTTATTATTAATGAATTTGTCATGAGTTTATGAAAACACTTTAAGACTTTTTTACAATTTAAACCATCAACACTAATTTGCTTGTAGAATTTAAAAGAAAACTATTTGCAATAATAATGAAACTTTTACTTTATGTATAACTAGATTATTTGCGATATTGTGTAGCTGTTAGAAAATTATTAACCAAAATCTATAATGAAGAAAGATGTAAACTTGAAAAATTGAAAGCAGAAAAAAAAAGAGTGATAATCGAATAAATAATACAATTTTTATTTAATATAAACTAGAAACTTTTACTTAATAAGCAAATTAATTATTATTAAAAAGAGTGATATATTTTGAATTGCTTTATAAGCTATTAATAGTCAAAGCATTGTATTCTGAAACTTTCATTTATAATGGGATAAGACATGGTGAAAATTGGTTACAACTTAAAGAATTAGGAAAATAATACGAATTGTTTCTGAAAAAAATATACTATGTCCCTAAAAATTTTTACTCTTTTATTTATTTTTTACTTAAAAGACATGATTAGGTGTCAAGTTTGGGAAAAATCAAAATAAAATTATACATTAACTTTTAATATTTACTTATTCAACTGGAAGACATTTGGCTCCCCGGTTGCCAGTTATGCTCTATGACACTGATTCATTTTTTAATCAAATCATTTGAATTCTTATTATATGATGAAAATATACACCACAAATAGTCCTAAATGAAATTTAAATTTCAGTTTTTGTATCATTTATAAAATACATTTATTTTTTATTCATTGTTATTTTTTCATTTATTTTATTTAAGTCAAATTGGACAAACAATGCATAGCATTCTGGTCCTCGGACCAACAGTTCGTGAATTCGATTCCAGCCTTTGGAAGTGAGTTTACAGAGGTTTGGAAACAACTTTAAATTGCAAATGCCAAGGTGATTTCGTATATGTAAGCCTCGTGGACAAAAAACTACTTTTGAGCAACAAGCGAATAATTCAGCAATTTTGTCGATTTAAGTAATCCCCTTATTTATTTTATATCATTTGCTATTATCTACATTTATTTATTTCGTAATGTTTCTTGTATAAGTTTCTTAGTAATTTGATGAAATGTTTGCGGAGATAATGATTACAGAAAAAGTAATTAAGAAAATTCTCTCTCTCACACACATACACTTTTATGTTTTATCTAAATTCATGTTATTTTGTACATAAAAATATTTAAATTTGTCCTTATATTTGTGCTGTTCACAAAATATAGTGAATTTCGTTTAAGAACTAATATACTTTCTTCATAGCAGGCTCAAGATATTTTTTATGACGAAAAAAATGTGCGCTTTTGTTTTATGCTTATATTTAGCGTAAGGATATAGATAATTCAACATATATTGTTAAATAATATAAAGAAATATATTGGCTATTTCGTTTCTTTGAAGCAAATATATACACATATAGAAATTTAATCGGACCTCGCAATGGATTTTAATGCATGCAAATGTTTTTTTTCATTCATCATTTCTAAAAAAGGGGAAACTTAACATTAGGACATTATTATTTAATCAGTTTTGCACATCAATTTAAAAAGATAATAACTGTTTAATTTTATAAAAAAAATCTGAAAAAAGTCAACAAAACAATTTATTATTTTAAAAACACTTATGCCGACCAACTTGTCTAGTGGCCAGCGTGCCAGACTACTGATAAGGAGGTCCTGGGTTCGAATCCCGGTTCGAGCATGGATGTACTTTCTCTCTCTATTTATCCTGTCCTTGCCCTTTCCTTGTAAGAATGAGGTGTGAATGGTTGCCTACTCTATAAACGGGTACCTATGGCATGTGTGTAGAGCAAAGTCGTACTTTCACCTTCATGGTGCTCTGATTAAAACGAAAGACGCTCCCAGTCGACTTAATTCGCATAGCATAGCAAGCTTGGCTTGTCCAAGTGTCATTAGTAAACAACAACAACAAAAACACTTATACAGAATGTTTAAAAAAAACGAAAATAAATTTTAGAAAGAGTAATGCAAATATATATTAATGTAAACAGCTTTCACATATCTAAGAATGTATGGTCTAAAAAGTAATGTAAATGTGCAACTGAGTGCAACATAGGAAAGCCAAATATACTCCTTTTAACACAATTATGGTAAATTATTTATTAAAATTATATAACACAAATAATTTTAATAAATAATTAACGATAATTGTGTGTTCAAAGGAGTAATCATACAGGTGAAGACTAATTGCGGTGAAGAGGGGATTTGGGAACTCCAGAGTATGCCAAGAACTTCCCAAACCTCCCCAGGGGCAATCGAAGATCTTGCGATTTAACTATCTGCGCAAAAAGAACCAAGGCAAGACAAATTGAACGATCGTGGTGACTAAACTCCTGGACTATCTTGTCAATCCATCGATTTAGAAAATATTCTCTCGCTATATATATTTCTATAAAATGGGCTTGATCTTCATTGTGCGGTGTGTTATCACTTATGTCACTAGAAGTCATATAAAATATTCTAAGTACAAATAGAAAAATTTGCTGGTGAATACATAACACCAGCAAATCTGTCTGTACTCAGTATAGCAGAATCTTTTAAATAGCATAACAGTTGACAATTACTCTCCAAAGCCTTTTCAGGAATTGCCATCAAAGTGAGTCTTATTTACTTGTTTGAAGAAAGTGTGGAAACCAAAATAATTACATAACTTTTCTGACATAAGGCAAATAAAAAGTAGAAACACAACCCTCATATCTAGTTACTCAGTAGTGGGTAAGTATGAATGTCACATTTCTCATTCCAAAAATGTGGTCTTACCTATCAGTCCGAGTATTTCAATATACTCATCACGAATATTGCAACCCACTGGAACTTTCTGAGGATAAATTCTTAAGGAATCTTATGTGGACTTAGGCAAAGCAAAGTTTGCCGATTTCTGTTGTGTATAGTGAAATAGTGCATTTAAACGTACTAAAACATTCATTTACATTAAAAGCAATTTCAAAAATATTCCAATTTTTTTATGCGTTTCATTATTAATGATTCTTGAAATTTAATTTTGCGTCGGGTACTAAACTTACTATATCAGAAAACGAAAGACACTTGCTTATGCTACTATTTAGCATTGTTGCTCAGTCGTTGATCCCTGAATTGTTGCACTACATAGGATATTTTTAAGGCATACAACACTGCTCTGTTAATTAAAAATAAAAGATAAATCATGATCAATATTAGCTATTGATTGAACATGAATAATAAGTTTCATTAATTTGCTGTTATGTGATACTTTATCTTTTCTGCGTCCAGTAATATCTTTTCTACATTCAAGTAAATTAATTTTTATATTTCTTTAATGACGCATTGCTTTTGTAGCTAATTTATAAAATATTCGTAATCGCAAAATTGGAAACTAGAAGTAATGTTAAATTGCTAACTTCAAATTTGTATTGGCGTAAGCTGAATTGTGGCTGGCGACGAAATTAAATATCACACCAAATATCCACCAGATGGTAGGATTTTACTAGATCAGATAACCAATTATTAGAGGACTCGTCAAATACTTCTTAGCTTTGTGAAATTACTACTGGTGTTTCCTCAACAATCAACAAGAAATCACGACGAGGAAAGTATTTAATATCAATTGAAATGTCGACAAACTTACGAGACCTGGCAATGACTTCTTTGACTGCGACTTGGGTGGTAAAGCGGGCCCACCCTCGCCAAATCTATCTTCCAAATGACTAATTGCTGATTCTGAACGTAAAAGTGGTTGGAAGTTGGCGATGATTTTTGTTATTAGGCATAATGAAGTAGTAAATTCCAAGTTTCAGTCTCTGTTTTGGGATTGTGCCGCGTGCCTATCACACCCGGTCGGCAATTTTAGCCCACCCGGATCGTGGAACGAATGTTTGAAGACAATCAGAGGTGGAGGAGGGACTTCTGGAATCAATTAGCCTTCTCGAAAAAAATACAGCTTTCCTGGGAGATTCGTTTTTTACATCAAGTTATGGCGAAGAGGCCCTGTGCTTAATGATAGGTTTTGGAAACATTGGTGTTTAAGACTTTCTTGCATTTTTATATTCGTTTGATCATTTGAATGGGTTGACTATGATAATATACTGAAATCGAATAGTCCGTTTGACTGGATGTAGCAATTTAGAATACGCATTCAAATAATAAAAATATTCCAAGAAATTGATAAATATTTGCACAGATATTCAATTAATACAAATGTTTTTTTTAAATGCCTAAAATTTATATAAAATGAAATTTTCTTCAATAAGTTATGAAGTACAAAATATTTATATGGATCAGTTGTTGTTGAACCAACATGCTTCCCTGTACTTAGCACTGAGTTGAGTTTTATTAGTTTTGATAGATATAGCCAAGGGTGAGTCTTTGTAATTTAGAGGCAGTGACCCAACAAAAGGTCCCTAAATACTTGACATGCCACCCCTAGAGAAGTATCATTTCACTTTAAGAACATTGCGTCCACGACCGATTTGATGTGCCCCAGCCACCTTCAGTGAACACAGTGGAGCATTAGTTAAGCTGGGATTTGAAGCCACAATTTCCCGGTAATGAGAACAACACCCAAACCAACCAGGCTACAGCAGCGCTTTGTATGGATCAGTAAGAGATGCTAAGAAAAACTGGATTTACTCCCCTTCAGATCAATGCCAAAATTAAGGGAGTAGATCCTCTGGTGCTGCCATCTATCGGAGGATCTGAAGAGCAAAAGTCGTACTTTCACCTTCATGGTGCTCTGATTAAAACGAAAGACGCTCCCAATTGACTTAAATTCGCATAGCCAAGGCATAGCGAGCTTGGCTTGTCCAAGTGTCATTAGTAACAACAACAACAAGAAAAACTGGTTATTCGGATAAAAACATTTTGATCGGAAGATAGCTGGTTTGATTGTTTACTCTATAGAGAGCTTTTGAGCTGAGGGCCTATGAATTTTAAATGTTCCGTAAGATTCTACTTGTATGTTCATTCGTTGTGGTGGTGTGGAGGGGCCAATTTATTTGTTGTCTTCATCACTTGGCCGTGGTTCAAACTGACGAGACTATTAGCTGTGTTCAGCAGTTTCAATTGATAGAAATAGGCAGCTGGAAACACATTAAAATAGCCTAATCTTATTTGATCTTGATGAAGCTGTCCATTATAGATACTTTATAGTTCATTTTTCATATGAATTTCAATCCCCATAATGGCTCAATTTATCTTGTGACTATCAATAATGCAAAGATATCAGAATTGTCCTCATGTACTTGTGTAATAAAAGTTCGAATGTTAATAAAATATTAAACAATGAACTATATTTTCTATAAATATGATGATTTCCAAAATGAAAAAAAGCAATTTTTAATTGTTATAAAGTAATTACGTGTGATGTTTTCTTCATATTTTTTTTTTGAGTCATGCAAAAACTATTACAAATTGAAGTTACTGTGTCGACCGACCAACGTAAACTAAGTATTTAAAAAAAACAGTTAAGCTATAAAAAAAACCTTAAAAACAAAGTTCTTTTAAGAAATAAAGTTTTCCTCTCTAAACTAAACTAAACAGGATTGTTCAAAAAAATATTTTTTTAAGTCAATAAGTACACAAGTACAGAAGGAATAAGTACAGAAGCATAAAAGAGTTTTGGATAGATTTTTTTAACGGTTTGAATTCTCTCTTTTTGATTCCTATTTAAGGCCATATGAATTCTACAGGCTACAGCTAGAGGTTCGCCGCAAACTAGTTAACAAACTGCATACAATCTCGTCAAATAATACATTGTTGGGGTTCTCCATGATGTCATTGTTGGCTATGTGTGATATAATGGAAATATTATGACCTATATCATATCACCAACAGCGACGTCATAGATATTCAAATCAATTAAAAGTTTCTATATTATGATTGATTTTATATGATATGAAAGATTTTATATTACGCATTTACAATGTTGTGATATCTATTTCTCTACTTCATTTCCAACATTAATTAAAATATTATTTTCTGTATTTAACGAGGAAAAAAATTGAAATTTATATGTTTTATTTATGATATAAGACCTGCGACACCACGAATGAAACTCCTTATTTCAAACAATAAATGTATTATACTTTACTCACATTAAATTTAAAAGTTCACCCCCAATTAGGAATTTTGAGTCTAGGAATTATAGTATAATAAATATTATTGTTCTATTTATCAGTAATAATTGATTCTCTGAGAACATCAGTTTGTGGTGTACATTTATATGTACACACAAATTTTCTTAAATGATTAATAATACTCTTAATATCTAAGTAATTTACTTTATTATTTGCATTTTATATAGCATTAAGATTAAAAATTTGTACAAATATAT
Source organism: Latrodectus hesperus (assembly GCA_037975125.1). Taxonomy (NCBI): domain Eukaryota; kingdom Metazoa; phylum Arthropoda; class Arachnida; order Araneae; family Theridiidae; genus Latrodectus; species Latrodectus hesperus. Next base: position 34,135,972 of record CM075858.1, read on the forward strand.
TTTAAGTTGTAATCTTTTAATAATGTTTGTTATAAAATGTAGGGTTTATATTCTTTAAAAATGATTTCATGTAAATAATCCTAGCTGCACATCAATAGTCTTAGTAATATAAATAATCAGAATAGTTTTTGTTCAATCATACATAGGTTCCGAAATATTTTAAATAAAGCATTTATCAAAATGGAAACGTTTGATTCCATCAATATTAAGTAGACTACAGTTTCATAGTACATACATTACTGTTAATCGTTTCCCAAAATAGAAAATGATAAACAGTAAAACACAGTGAAATATTATAATTTAATGCACTCATTGAAATCCATGGAAAACAAATTTTTTTGACGCTTTATTTATCAATTGGTATAAATTTTACATTACTTGTGACAGTTTTTGAAAAGTTTAGTGTAGTTTCTTTGATTACTATATTTTTTTTATTTTTGTCAAAATAATTACTATTTTTTGGACACGGATTTTTTTTCTAAATTTTGGCTTGAAATAATCAGGATGATTTTTTTTCCTCTCAAATCCTAAGTCCTCTTTTTCAAAATAACATGTACACATGTTTTATGGGTTAGAATTAATACCATAACAAATTGATCCAGTTGCTTTTGTAAACTATCAAACACTTTTTTTCGCAAATAATCGAACGCAATCACTACTCATCATCTCAGATTTACCAGTGGATGATTTTTGACACTCTCTAGACTATCCACAATACAGCACTGAGTCTTTATTTTGAAGATAATCTTTTGTCCTAACACAAAATTACTAAAGCTTTCATTTTTTTATGATTTTCATGTCAAATTCTTCCGATATTATCCACCAAATTCCAAAAAGTCAACTTCTGACGTTAAACATACATTACCAAACATCTCCTGGCAATGTGAAATTGCTTTGTTGACGATGTAATTGTTTTAAATAGCTATGGAATTGTTTTAAACTATATTTTAATGGATCATTTATACATGTATTTGAAGACTACAACATACTTCTTATGTCTCCAAAAATTATCAATAGATCAATGGAATCATTGAATTTGAACGAAGAAAAGCACCTAGTTGCTTATCCCTCACTGTTGAAACCTAATTTAGGAATGGTTAAAATTTCTCATAAATATAACTGTGTGGCCAATACTCGAAATTTTTACCATCATTTGGTGTCAAAAGAGTGGCTAATATTCATGTAATAACATTGTGATGTGATAAATATTTATATATTAATGAAAATAAAGAACATTTTAAAATTACTTTTACTGCATTTTAAATGTAGAAGATAAAAAAATTCAAATTTTTAATACAGTGGTAAATTTCAGCATAACATTTATTCATTTATTTGACAAGAATGAGTTTGAATATTTTTAATTTTTCACTCTAACGAATATTTCGTTTCAACAAAATTCATTTCAACGGAATTAAAGGTACATCGTTTTAATTGAAAGAGCTTATTTAAAAATTCAAGAAACTTTCCTAATTATTTTCCTTGAGACTTCATGGTTGCCATTATGGGAAAATTAGTACATTTGTCATGCAGATTATTAAATTTTTTTAAATGAATAATTTACTACTAGTCGCTAATAGATTTATATTTGTGGGGATTATTGATAAATGCCTATTAATTATTTTTTCCTCTCTACTATCACATTTTATGTACTGAGACTAATTTTGTGACTGTCTACAGTTTATAGTGGATTCTAAATCTCTATATATACACGTTCACGTCGCACTTTCTATGAGCTGGACAGAAGGCTTCAGAGTTAACCATTCAAAGCTCACATTTCGACTGAATTCCTATTACCAAATAATAAAAAGTTTATTTTCTAATGTCTTGATAATATTTTTAGATCTTTGTTATTTTGCTATTTTGAACATTACAATTTCCTAATGATCAGAGTAATAAATAGTAATTTTGTTGGTTCAGTATACTCGTAAAGTTGTTAATAAATATTCCTACCAGTCCCACATACACTCACAAATATTACTTTAATTTTAATAACTAGTTCTATATTGATCTTCTCAGTTCATAAAATAAGGTGTAACTTTAACATGTCATATTTCAAACGATCATTTTCTTTAATTTAATTCTCTTTTTTCCTTTATGTTAGAAATTTACAAACAAATACTTTATTAATTTGTTTTTCTGAAAACATTTCCGTAATTCATAAGGTTAAAATTCTCATTAAAAAGATGTTTATGATGCAACCGCGCTGCCTGTTATTGTTCAAGGTGGAGTCCAAGAGGTTAACCATTTCCAAGCGATTGCAAACGGGGTGTCAAGTACAGACAAAAAATAATCAATAGAGACAAAATACAACAATAGCTTCAGGCCACGAAAAGTAGACATCAGACGCATTTCGATGTCTGACTAAAAGAGATTACTCCATCCCATCCTATCCCATCCCCGTTTTATTTATGCTTTTTATTTACATCTTTTGTTTTCTTGACGGGCCTTCATGCAACTTTGAGCGATCACCACCTGTTGGCAACCCTCCCACGGTGGGCTCTCCTAGGATGCTCCCTTCTTCTTTTTATTAATGTAAAATTTGGGAATAAGGAATGAACTTGTGAAATGCTCTCGTGTCTTAAAGGCTTGTTTTTGTAATAACCTTGATACTAAGTTCTACGCTGCACTGACCCCTTCTCTTTCTTCTGCGCCGGTTTCCGCGTTTAATGCGTTTTTAATGAGATTTAATCACACACAAATGACATGGATCGTGAACGTATTTCCTTCTTTCTCTTTGTGCTTCTTCTAGTCAGTTGATTCAATCGACTGCGTGGCTCGAGTGAAATTCGATGGATAATTTAGTGTGTGTCAGAAGTAGGGTCGGATATGCAAAATAGAGGATTCTTCATTCTGGTAACTAGGATTCGAGTTATGTATCGAGACTATTTGTTTGCAGTTGGATGGAATATATTTTTAAAGCATAGCATTTAATCATTATAATCATCAACATTTTCATTAATTTATTTTTTTTACAAAAAGTTCAGCGTAATTACAAATGATTCATATATGGGTCTCAAAACCCATCCTCAAGACCAGCTTCAATATATAATGAGAACAGAATTCTTCAGATGACTCCTAAATTCTCGGGAGTTTTCTTTTCCCTCTCCTTCTTTTTTTTAGGAAACATCCAAAGCAGTATTTATGCAACTTTGAGCGATCACGCGTACTACCTTTGCCGATAACATTGATTACACTCAAGTATCATTTCACTGCTACATTAGTGAATGTATCTGCATAGTTATTTTCAGTGATGACTTCAAATCACTGCTTGCTAAACATAAATATGTAAATTACTCTTTGAAATTTCCTAGATTTCTTTTTTTATATGGCATGTGAATTTGACTTTCTACACATATCTATCGGGTAATGCTTTGGAAGGTTCATCAGATTTTCTCCTTAGTGACACGCTAATTTGGCTCACTCTCTCTGAAAAACCTTCATATAAGATAATACTCAGTGGAAATGCAAATGCCTTACAATCACTTACATATTTTAAGCTATTCACTGCCAGGTATCAAAACATTCAGTCTAGTAGAATCTTATTTCTCACTTATTAACCCACAATGATTTATGAGAATACTAAAAAACTCTTTCATTTAATGTTTCTTATTTAAAAATATGCACAATGTGTTTTATTGAAAATCCATTAAAGAATAAGTTAAAAGTGTCCCAAGTAAGAAAAATATTTTATTCGAAGTATGAATAATTTAAAATCATCATGTCAAATATTAGAAAATGGCACCTCGCAATTTTCATCTCACAACATTACAGTTCTGAAAAGTCATATTTTAATACATACTAAGTAAAATATAAAATTTTGACAACTTTTCAAATGATTAGCATTCAATAAAGATTTGAAGGAAAAATAATTACTAAGGATTAATAAATATGAAGAATTAATATTCAAAAACATAACTATTCATCATGTACTTAAGCAATACGAAGTATCCAATTCATATAAAATTTTCTAATTGATTTTCATTTATCTGGTCGAAAATCAGATTATTGTAATGTGTAAGCTCCACCAGTGATATTGTGAAGTTGGTAATTAGTTGAATAACAAATAATCCATGAGATACTATTCCGTCGCCTTTTGGAGTAAAAGATTCTGCGCTTGAATCCAGCTGCTGTGGAACAAAGGGAAATGGATGTTACGTTACTGCTCTGCATCTGTCAGGATGGGTACTTAGACTTTTTCCAGGTTTTCTTCTAGGTGATAAGTGGATATTATTCCTTACCTTTGAAAAGTACTTTTTACAAGTACTTAATATGTAGTTTAATGATGAAAACCCTTACAACATCCTATGGCTGTGAGGCCATGCATCTAAGATTTCACATTTCTTAATATACAGAAGGTACACAAGCTTTCTTTCACCAGTGGTTCTAATACAATTTTTGAAATAATTATCTTTAACATACATTATGTAAGCTAATAAGTTTCCATGATGAATCTTCAAGAATATTTCCATTAATCACCGTTTGTATCTCACATAAATTGATAATAAGGACATTTTCCATATTCGCATTAATAACCAACATGAAATGATCTTTTCCATCAGTTCAACATCAATGACTAAATTGTGTTTATGATCTCACAATTCATTTATTTTTCACATTCCTTACAAAGACAAAATGGCCTGTCGAGACTTTTTATTAGCTGTCAAAAGAAAGTATTCTATTAGCTTCAACATTCATAAGCAATCAGAGATCCTCATTTAATTAAGTTTCTAATTCTGCAATTTAAAATCCCTGGAAAATCTTATATAATAATGTCAATGTATAAGGTGGGAGAGAAAATTTTCATTTGTGGACGTCGCTGCAGTTTAGAGTGTTTTTAGAGACAAATTAGAGTGTTGTTGGTGTGTAAGCACCAGCTTAGTGTGTTATTCGAACATTTAAAAGTATATAAAAAATATCGTCATTAGTGATATTATTTCCAAATATATTTGAGCAAGAATAACGTGCTGTTATTTTTTTCCAACTGTCAAAGGACAAAAATCGGTAAAAAATTTAATTAGAGAATTAAAAATGTATATGTTGGCCTTGTGTGTGTGTTACGGAACAAGATTTGCTTATATCGCAGATGTCGAGACGCAAAAGTTACACATCTTAAAACTGGAAATACTCGAGCACTTCTATGCGATTTTTACACTTTCTGTTCGTTAAAAATTCCTTGAGTCCAGTAAGATGAAGAATTCCAGTTAGACGAAGAAGTGCAGCAAGTATTTAAAATTTCTTCAAGTATCAGTAAACGGAATTCTGGCAAATTGGTATGTTGAGATGAAAGACTAAACGCTCAAGATGCCCAAGACACTATTGTGTGACGGCAGGCATAGCAAATCTTGATTGTTCAGATTTGGAACAGATATTTTTCGAATTCAAATTATATTTTATACTGCGAAATGTATAGTCTAACAATTGCCTTTATTGTTGTTTATGCCTTAAAATATCTGATATATGTCAGGTCATGACCCCAAAAACTTATAATAAGGAAATTGGATTAGGATATCTGACAAACCCAGAATATGATCCAGTGAAGCTGGTGGTTAGCATTTCTTGCAAAAAAAGAGGGGTGCCTTTTTCCTTTGACTGTCAGAGGAAATATACTTAAGATGGCCAATGTGTAAAGGCCTTTGTAAAGCACTTGAACATCAACATACTATTTTAATCAAAATATTCGAAAATATCTACATAAAAACATGCTAGAATTATTACTAAGATTATGATAACATTGTACATAGAAATTTCTCAGTTCATTGCTACTAAACTAAAATCAGTGGCACGACTGCCTCTAGTGAGGCAAAGCCTAAAGTGCATATACAGTTTTCATGAACGAGTGTCCTGGGATGCGAAGCATATATCCTGGTTAGGTGATCAGACTTAAAAATCCCCAATATATTTAGTTCTTAAGCATGCTTGGTACTCAGTTTAATCGATCCATTGAAGAGACGCCTTGATGAATCCAGGGATAGAACATCGGATCGGTGTCTTGGAAACATGAAGCGCTCTTACTGCACCACTGGGCTTCGCTTATTACAATATTTAGCAAATTTATATACTTTTATAAAATTCAATTACACTATTCTCCATGTACATGTATAATTTTATATAACATGTACAGTATAATAGAAAATTTTAGTTTTTCCAACAATCCAAAGAAAAAAACGAAGAATATTGAAAGTTTTTATAAATGTAAAATATATGCATGATTTATCATTGTTTTTGTTTTCTGAATAAGACGTTTAACATATAATCGGGTATAAACCAAAACATATAAAAAATAATTAAAACATTTTCAGTTTTATTCTACAGGTTTTATCCTGCTATTACAGAGTCTGATTGTATTTCTGTGAAGAAAATCTTGTTCTATATTAGCAAATTGAAATCTGTTAAATATTAGAAACTATAATGCAGTCTCACCTCACTTGAAAACAGATGAAAACTGTCCATCATTAAATTCACCAACAAAATCAGGAGCAACAACCAGGAACACTTCTCAAATATTACTTTTCGTGCCTGGACCAACAGGGAGAGGTTAAAAAGATCCTCCGCGCTTCAATACGACAAAGACATCAGAAACAACATCAGTCTAAACCACACATGCCTTGACATTATTGAAGAACCACCTTTTGCTGTCAAACCACCACCTACATTAAGACCAATTTATACCTGCTGGAATCGTGTTCAAAAAGTGAACCAGAAAAAACCATTCGGAGAAAAGGTATGGAAACTATTACCAAGCTCTCTAAACAAGACATTGCCACAGCTTACACTGATGGCTCTTCCAACTCAGAATACGACAGGGGAGGTTCTGGCATTTTCCTTATCCTTCCAGACCAAACATCGGGTTGCAGCTGGAAAAATTGTTTCCAACTTCACCAGTGAACTGATTGCCATAATGGCAGCTCTTACCCTTTACCTCATACAGTCAGTCCGCTCAAATGGCATCAATATATTCTCTGACTGAAATCTTCTCTGGCAGCCATTAAAGGAGGTAAAAGGAGACTCGCCCAAGACATCAACGCGCTTTTGTCCACCATAGTTGCAAGGGAGAAAACCTACACCATCCAATGGGTCCCTGCACATGTTAACATCGAGGGAAATGAACAGGTGGACTCCCTCGCCAAGGAGGCTAGGAATATCAATCCCCTCCCATGACTACCCCTTGCTTCGATGGAAACGCCGTCGCAAGGCATCAGCTCTGCGGGGGACTACGGAAAAAATGGTGCCTACCGGAGCTTAATCCTGACCGTGGTATCACCTCTACCATCAGCAAAATGCGGACTGGGCACATGAGGGGAATGAAAATCATGCCCATCGGGTCTAGAACCTACGCAGAATGCAGGCATTGAACAGGAGTTCCGCTGGATCCGAGGCATCTCTTCAACTGCATCTCTGTTGCATCGACCCTCTTCAACATTGACCCCAACTGCTGCCATGACACCCTCTATACGGAAAAAGCTGAAGATGTGGCCAGGGCAGTGCTCAATGCCTTTGGTCCCATATAAATTGTCTTTTTTACCTTTTTTTTTTTTTTTTGCACATTAGAAACTATAACTAATAGTAAAATGCCTAAAATGATTTGGTAAAAAAAATAATTCATTAGTACTCAATAAATAAATATTTATTAAAATTGACTTTTCAGAAGAAATATAATAATTCTGACCTTATTTCGAAAGCATGACTAAATCTGTTTTATTTTTCAATTTCACTGACGGTAAAAATTTAGTTTCTTGAAACAATGTCTGAAATAATATCATCAAAAACGAAAATTTGGAAATCAAAGCTGTCATTGTTGACCTTCCAATGATGATTTTACAATCTGTTTTATTTTATATGTACATTTGACAGACTAAATATATTTAATATTTTGTATTTAAATTTTGCAGCAGTTAAATGTTGTGTACTATCTGTAAGCATTTAAAACTCTTGTAGAAACTTGTAAATGTTTTCATGATATAAAACCATAGTTTTATATCTGTGGTTATGAACATATAGATATAATATTTTATTTTATAAGATAGTTCAATACAATAAAATGTGCGTTTTCTAAAATTATTCTAAAAATGCAATTTAATTGAAAATTTTTTGCTTTTTCCTAAATTTTTTTTTAAAAAATAAGTTTCTGGATATCCTTATTCAATAAAAATAATAATAAAAAGCCTTTTATGATAAAATTAGCTATGATTTACATTTGAGAAAAGTTGTTTTGTTTGTGCTTATCATTCAACGTTCATTCTTTTGCATATGAAAGATAATTAAATCGGGACCTATAGTTTAAAGTTTAACCTAAACCATTAAGTCAATTAAATTTAGACATGAATATATCTTCTGAAAATGAGTAGAGAACGAAGTGCTAAGAGCCTTTAATGCTACTCCCTTTTGAGAAAATTGCTGGGGTGGATTTTGTAGTAGTTCTCCTTATGCTCCTTATACTTACTACAAAGGATTGTTGTGTCATTGTAATGATAGTGATCGTTCTGAATATCATATTATGCTGTTACAAAAGATATGATTTAGTAGTTTTTTTTTTTTATTTTTTTTTTATCCAATAGCGGGCACGCAGACTGAACCCTATGCCACACCAAAAGGCCAGAAACTGCTACTCATTTGTCGATGATTTAATAAGTAAAAACACACAAACTTATTAATTAATTATAAAGTAGTTATTTCTTTCGTTCCGGTTGAGATTATGATTACGCCACTTTATTACAACTCTCATTGGTTTAAAATATCCATGACGTCAGATAATGTTTCATCTATATCACATCGCATTGAGACGGCTTCGTAAATCCGACTTGTCGGCGAATTCGCTGCCTGCCTTCAAATCGCAATCTTCGAGCTGTAGCAAACAAGGCGAAGTTCACTATCGATTGCCTTCGTGTCGTCGGCGAAGAGAAATAATGCATTTAAGATTTTTACTAGTGGTATTTCTGAATAATAATTTTTTCCGTTAGTAAAATTTTTCATAAATCTTGAAAATTACCTGTTGTGTGTTCTAAATAATTAGTTTTTAAATTTTTGAATCTTCAGCGGTATTTGTTCCAAAACTGAACACGTTGAAAATAGAGCTAAAGTAAAAGCAAAATGAAAAAGATTAGATAAAACAATCCTTTTATTGTTATTTTAAATCGGCAATGACAATTTTTTTGATGATGACGAACATTTTGTGCGTAAAACATTGATTGTTACGAATATCCGAAACCACGGTTCCAGAAGTCATTTGAATCGCTTTGAGACAAATCCCCTTAACTTGATTGTCCAATTGATTTGGACATGACACCCATATCGAGTAACGACTCTATGGCTTCAACTCGTTGTCATCAAAATTAAAAATATTGTTTAAGTTTATCTAGTTGATGAAATGATTTCTTATATAAAGACCAAAGCATCGTTTTGAAAAGCCGTTTATATTGATTCAAGCCATTAACACGTTGACAATAGAACAGTAGAAAAAGCAAAATGAAAAAAGACAAGACAAACCACCACATGGTTGGATTGAATCAGCAAGGATGATTTAAATTTTTTTTGTTTTTATCCTCAAAATAAAACTGTTGATGAAAAATAAAACGATATTATGATTTATACTGTAAATATTAACCATAATGGTTATTTAACCATATAATTCAACAAAGAAAAATCTCTAATGCATGAAACGCAATTAATATACCAGTTAACCATTATAAAGCATAGAACCGTTAAATGAGTATAGAAGTCAATAGTATTTTTTTACTCAGCTGATCCAAGAATTTAACTAGTATAATTCAAAAAAATATTTTTCAATTGTTTGACATAATTAAGTGTGTTATTACATTTAATTACTTGTAATAATTTATAATTAAATTATATTTAATAGAGATAATCAAATATTATCTCATAATAAGCAGTTTTATGGTTATTATAAATCATTAAACTTCAATAGAGTCAGTAAAATCTAATTGAGATTAGAAAAACAAATCCAGCGAACGATTCTGAAATCTTCATTATTTTATCAGCCATTTCCGCAGCAGGAAAAGAAATCGAAAAAGATTCAATTTGCTCCTCGGCTCCGGTGGTAATAAAATTGTCATTCTACGAGTGCTGGTGTGGAGAGGGAGGAAATTAAGTGGGAGATACAAAATGAAAGCATCCCAGGACCTCCATGGGCCAAGAACAAATGGCAGAGGGAAAAAAAGAGCGACTTGACGAAAGGTTGGCTGCATGGGACACAGACCACCCAGATGCTCCTGTAAACAAATGAACCTCTACGTGAAAGATTTGATGCGACTCCGGCTTCAATCATGTGTTGGCTCTCATTCGTGGCGCGGTGTGAAGGAATAAAATTCGCCAACCGTGCAATAAAGAAGTACATAATTTTGATCTTCTTCTAGGGTAGTTAATAGTTCCTTTGACTACATTTATGATGCACAAAAATAAGTTATTTCGATTTATTAGAGACATTTAATGCTAAATTTTTTTTTTTTTTTTTTGCAAACGAAATATGTTAAATTGAATTAAGTAGAAATGAACTGCATTATTTAAAATCAAGATTTATTTAAATGCTGATTAAATTATAGGACACTTACGTTAATAGTGTTTAACTATTATTTCGAATTTTCTGATAAAACAGATATGGAACAAATCATTTATATCTCAAACTTATATAAATAAGTTGAAGATAAAAAATTTTAGAGCTCAAACTTATTTATATAAGTTTGATATCTATCTATCTATCTATCTATCTATCTATCTATCTATCTATCTATATATATATATATATATATATATATATATATATATATATATATATATATATATATATATATATATATATATATATTTACAGTTTTTAATACATTTTTATCATTTACAAAATAAAAGCCTTTAAAGGATAAAGGAGAAAACATTTTCTCTACCAGCGTGCGACTTTTTAACAAATCCCAATTATTACAGTATTATCTGATAGTCACTTATATCATCGCTATGAGATAATCGAAAATAGAACTAACAATAATTAACTGCATAATTTCGTTCTATTGATAAATTTATGGCTTAAATTAATTGATGTAATTACTTTTTAGTATACATGTTCCCTATCTTCTCAAAATACTAAATATGCTTACAGAATTTTGATAAATAGAACTTGCTTTGTAAAATGGGATAAAACTAATTGATGTTATCCAATATAGAGAGTGCTGTTGCTAGAAATTTGTAATTTGGCATGAAAATTTTGGCTGTTTTAGTTTGACTTTTCTTTCACAGGTGATGAAGAGGAAAGTCTTCATTTATTAAAATGTGATTACTTTTAGCTGCTGAATCTAGAATTTTGAAATTTGACACAGTCAATGAAGATATTAAATACAATTGTTTTTCAGGAACTAAGTATGAACGAGAGGTAATGGCAAAACTGAAAAAAACAAGTTGAGTTAAATCTATTTATGTGTAAGTTGTATTATATATGTGAAAGTGTTTGTGTGTGTGTGTGTTTATTTTTTGAGTTAAACAGCAGAACACTCAAAACAATTCTAACTAAATTAGAAACGCAACTGTATAAATATCAAATATTTAGCATTTACAACAGTGGAAATACATAGGTCAAATTCAATGACAAATGTTAGTTTATTGTTACTAAATCTCCACTCTCATAAAAGTTAGCAATTTAAAACCCCATGTACACTAAACTCTTGATTACTCGTGGAATTGAAACCGAGCTGGAAGCCGAATGGGTTATGGTTCAACAATTCATGGGTTCGGATCCAACTTTGACTGCTTTAATCCTTAGACTTTAATCTTCCAACTGAATCTTCTTTCATCTTTAGAGGTCTCGGGCTAATTATATACATCACCCTCGTGAGCAAAAATTGATCATTAAGTGACAAACAAAACACACTGTGGAGTTGAAGGACGTGGCCATCCGGATTAATCCATAAAATTATAAGAAAAAGAAAAAATCAACAAAAATTTGCATTTGAGTTTCTTTTCATTGAAATATATATTTGTTCTTTATTGGGGATTGAAATCGTTTTGATTTTAAGATATTGCGCATAATCCAGAAAGCAGATCTCAGATAATCGAGAGTTTATTGCATACAAAATGACAAAGATCACTCTCACACAAAATCACAGTTCTCTTAGGATCATTATACTGAGTAATGAGATACACTGTGGCTTTGAAGTACAAATTTAGGCTAAAAAGTTTTCGAAGGTATACCATAGTAATGGGCGAATAGAAACTCCCAAAAAAGTTGTAAATAATAGATATCAATGTTAAATCGATATTTTTCAGGGTTAATAATATGAAAAGCAGAATTACATACAAATGCGCTTAAATGAAATTTCAGAATTTCTGGTTAAAAATAATAACAAAAATATTCAAATCATTGGAAATGTTGTTGAATTATCACTGTACTTGGAATGATATTTACAAATAAACCCAAAATTTTGATACTCGAAGCTTAAGAAGGTACACGCTTATATAAAGAAGACATTGCACAACATAAGCCTATCTTATCTATAAAGAGAAAGCAGGAAACAACAAAGCTAATTAATGATTATTTCTATGGCTTTTATTCTAATTCTCATTGGTTTATTAACTCATGTATATTTAATTTTGCCTTGAAACTTTTTATTACACAGTAATTATAATTATAGGAAAATTTGTTGTATATTATAGCTAAATATTCAAATTTTGTATACACTGTTACTTATGATATTTATTTAAAATTAATAACAATGTGCAATAAATTTGGAATTTTTTTCTGCTCTTCAGATAAAAGTATGTATTATTACGAAAGGGAAAAGGTGCTGTATTCATATAACAAGAAAATAGACGATCTTTGCCGTTTTTATAGGAGGCCTCTTTTGGAACTAGTAGAATATACCCCCCATTGACGACCAATGCGACATTTTTTTGTCTCCAAATTATGCGCATGTTTTTTAACGCGGAAATTTTCCCGATAAGTTCCAAAAGTATACATTTTAGAAATTTTTAAATTACATAATAGTATACAAAATCTAAAAAAATATTACTAAAAAATGAATAAAAGCTCTTATTTTTGGTAGGGTTTGCCTTTTCTTCAAAACAACAGGAAAAAAAAGTAAATGACAATAATGGACTTACTTGATATGACGTCAATCTCACATGTCAAATATACTCGGTGATATTATTTAAAAATATATAAGAAAAAATTAATAATAAATTAACAAAAATGTATAAAAAAGATAATAATTAATAAACAAAAAGAAATTAGAAAAAAGAACAGCTTACAATGTTTGGACGCTGGCGACAACAAAACACAACGACAAACATAGAACAAAAAGTTTGAATTGAAAGTAAAACGAAAATTTCAAATGCTGTTGCCACTGAAAGGAACCATATATATGACATAAAAATGATGTAAAACAAGAGGAAAACCAAATCTGGCAACAAAAAATCTGAAAAATTACAAAAACTTGAATTGACAGCAGGATAATCAAAACAAAGGACGCCAGATTTGGCGAGAAATGACTTGGGTGGGATATCATACTTACACACACATTTTTTTATTTATAGAAATTGGTAATGATAAATGTGACAAAGGCTTAATTATAGAAAATGTAAATATTAAAATGGTTTTTTGATAGTTTTTTTCTATAAACATTTTATGATGGGTCCCTGATGATAGACCATCAATATTTAGCAAACATAGTTCTATTCTATCATCCAAAAATACTTTTCAATGGGATGTCCTGGTGAAAAAACTTTCACCATGTTCATCAATAATTAAGCCAAGGTTTCGAAAAATAAAGTTTAGATCTGAGTTGCAGACGAAGTTTTCATGATACATAGCAACTTATAACGCAAAAGCATTGCGCCATATCATCAATAAGGTCTTCATAGTTCTCAGCCTTCTTATTTCTAAAGAAACATGAGTTGAATAACTTCCTTGCTGCTTTTTCTGCTGCTGACAGTCGATTTTTAAATCATTTATCATGAAGGATTGTTGTGATTTATCGATAAATAAAGCATTGTTTTATCTTTTTCTCTCTTAAATTTTCAAAATTTTGCCTTGATGTAACGAAGTCACTTCTCTGCTCTGAAATTTAATAAATATTTTTATCAAACCGAGCTTAATTTGCAACGGCAGAGAACACAGGGACACATTGTGAATTCATAAATAACTCGCGTAATATATCTTTTGTAACAAAAATTAAGTTATCCTTGTAGATTATTGTTTATGAATATAGTGATGTTTTCTGTTACACAATTGTCTCATTCACAGAAAATAAATAAATTTTTATTTATCCTAGTTGGATTCCTGTCCCTATGAATTTCAATAAATAATATCCTAATATCCCTATGAATTTCGAATCTTCTCAAATGTGCTATATGAATATAATGTTTTCAACTAACTTACGTTTAGCATTCATAACTTCGAAAGTTTACTTTGTATTTGTAGAATATGCGACAGACTAACTTTGCGTATACGGAGGAGCATTTCTTTGAGAATACGCCTGGTCGAATCACTAAACAGGTTCTGTTGCATTTCATATCTCAATGCTTGAAAGAGATTATCCACGTCACAGCAATAGTACTCATCTTTTTTCTTCACCAAATATTTTACAAAATCTTCTTCTAAAGGAACTTATTTTTATCCTTCTCCAATAAATTCTAACCTTGAAGCCTAGAACGTAATAATTTTGAGTTTCTTTAAGCGAGTGTTAAGTCTCATGTATGTTTGTAAAGCTCTGCCTATAAGATTTCATGTTATGAACACGACATAAATATAAATGGTTGAAAGCCAGGTTTTCGATGGTTTGACCATCAGAGGTTTTTCCCCCTGAATCAAAATTATATTTATTTGGAACTATAGATCATAGAGGGTCTATAAAGAATTAGGGGCACACTCGAGTAACCCATTATTAATAGCAATTAAATAATCCCTTTCTTCAGCTCTCTTTTGTAAATTCTATATATTCGCCATTGATCACTCTCCGTTTACTTTTGCTCATGCTTAAAATATTGCTTTCATCACTTTTCAATTAATATTGTCTACCAGAATCGAAATTAAAAGTAAATCGTCACTAATTTTTTATTAACATAATTTTTCCAATTAATGTGTGAGTTAATATTTTTTTGTACTAACTATAAAACAGCTTTCATAAAATTTTTTGAAAAAAAAATTTTTGTTTTGGAAAAAAAATTATTCATAGCAAAGATTAGCCTGGCAGGCCAAATTCACAACACTCAGGAATTAAAAACTCTTAAGATTAGCCTTGAAACTACTGAAGAATACTTGTAGATCAGTTTTTGTCGCCAAAACGATCACCCACCTGTCGATGGTTTTCACCCAATGAGAGCCTTTTCTTTTGACAGTAAATTGCTTAGAAAAATTATTTTTTAAGGAACATTTTAAAGAATGTGTAATGTAATATAAGCTAAATTAAATTGTAATATTGTTAGTTTCAGAGAAAAATTGGAAACATTTATTGGAAAAAATTGAGCAATAAAATTACTATGGTGTCACTTTATGATAATGAAAAACATCTGCGAACAAGCATGTGACTTCTGCAGTAATTATGACATATGGCATTTAATGATTTATGCTTTTATGATTATTTAATGCAGAATGTAATTATGTAAGATAAGATCTCATACATAGGGCTAACCATGGTCTAGTGTCAGAATTGGGCTCTTTGGAGTGTTAACGGCTGGTTTTAGTCATAGCCACTATGTTGAAGAATGGGAGATAGATGTCCTTTTTTTATTTTCTACATGCAAATCTCTCTAGGCGGGTACTTCCATGTTTTCTGTTTTGCAATTCATGAATATAGCCCATTATCAAAATAAAATGGTTCCGAAAAGCAATCAGTGATGTATATCTCCATGCCTTACATTAGACTTCAGCTGTTATCCAATCCGTTACGCAGAATCAAATTAAGTACTTGAGGATCCAGCAATACTATAGCTATTTAAAGGATAAATGGTACTGAGTTAAATTCAAATCATTGTTAAAACGAAGCATTTACCATGGATGTTTAACTTATGCTTTCTCCAAGAACATTTGTTAAATTTGGACATTTTCCGTGCATTCGTATACTGCGACATATGAATCTAGACTGGCCTACGAAGTGTCCTTCCGGAAAATAAAACATTATTGTTATTGAAAAAGCAATCGTACATCCAATAGCTTTGAATCATTAAATATCTTTTAAAAATTCAAAAAGTATATTTTCTGTCTCTAGTTAACGCAAAGTATCTTCCTCAGTCCATACTTGAGT
This sequence comes from Latrodectus hesperus, assembly GCA_037975125.1. Lineage (NCBI taxonomy): Eukaryota > Metazoa > Arthropoda > Arachnida > Araneae > Theridiidae > Latrodectus > Latrodectus hesperus. The sequence goes on from CM075858.1 coordinate 34,152,210, forward strand.
TAGAAGAGTTTTTTTCATATGGAATCGATTGTCAGCTGCATAATAAGATTTCCAGAATTCAAAATCTTATTTTTGACCATTTTTTGAAAATTTAACTTACAGAAAAAAATTGTACTATATAAAATATTGAAATCTAGATAGAATCAAAAAAAAAAAGTCCTGATTTAAAATCATATCTTAATTGGCAGAAATAAATTTCCACAATTAGGTTTAAGCAAGTCTCGGGAACTAACATTTAAAATTTGCTTCTCAAATATTTAAAGAGATGATTTGTGGACTCAATCATTTATAAACACATTACATCTTTATTAAGCATAAAATTATCTTGTTAAAATTCAATCGATGGAAATATTAGGATTAAATATTGAAATCTAGAATCTATCCTATATGTATAAAATTCGCCGGATTTAAGAGGACTCATAAATATAAGTACCCCATTTATAGTTAATAAAAAGTATTTTTTCATTGCAAGATTTAATCCTCGGGCAAACAATGCCTCGAGTTATTGATACAGAGAATCTTTCTTAAAATTCACGCAGTATTTGAGGATACAAATGGTTAATCTACAATTAACGAAAACTGTTTCTCTAGAATAAAGTTTTGTCATCGTGTGATGAATAAAGCTTAACAGCAATTTTCATTGTTAAGTTTTTATTATATTTACTATTTTCTTGCCCTCCGAGAGAATGTTTCCTTTGCAGTGAGTTGTAATCACGTGTCGCTAGAGATGAAATTCAAGAAACACCAGAACATCACCCTGACACATGTACATGCAAATCAGAAACGCAACATCTATCTGCTTCATCAGCGGTTTGGATTGCGACCAGAACTTACTTCGAAAAGTGTACTAAGCGATGGTAAACCTTAAGACTAAAATTTAATCCTCCAAAGAGCTAAGACTCGAATTTCCAAATATTTTGAAAATTCGAGTATTTGCTCTTTTTGACATTTTTCAATAAATCATGGATTCAAGTGTTCCTAATCAAATAAATTAGGAAAAACAATTTTAAAAAATATATATTTTTTGATAGAAGAAATGGCTTAAGTACAGATTCTTATGAGCTTCTTCCGTTGAGCTGTTTATTTTGCGTATTATTTTTAAGTTGATCAAGAATCATGTCAAACGGGGAGGACGCTCGGTTGTCCAACGGACTACATACCTCTGGCTATGAATGTGAAGGCTGTAATAAGTCATGCAATGGCATTCTGAATGCATGAGCCACACCGATTACTGACTCAAGGCGGTCAATTTCCGAGGAAGTCAAACGGATTGAATGCCATTTCCATAAGAGATCAGTTTCTGACACGACAAGCGTCTGATGAATTGAGATTGAAAGGTCTCAGTTCCCCCGCAGCTTGTAATCATCTCAATTAAAATGTGCTTAGCACTTAATCCTTTCGCAACATTGTATCTTTCTGGTGCAGGCAAATGAGCCATGCCACCAATAATTAGTTTGCCCACGCAGCCACCCGGAACAGAAATGATAAGTTTCGAATTGCAGAGTTTTATTCAGAAACGAACCAAAAAAACTAGCGTGTGATTTTTATATTTTGCTATTAGAGAGAGAGGAATATCTTATTCTTTTTCTATCAAATTCACACTATATTATTATGTACCATCATTACTAAAATGAGCATTATAGTCACAGGTCGCCAACAGCGAAAAATAGCCGAATGTTGCAAAGTTTGAAGATTTTTTTTCCCCGACGCCAAGAAAATTTCCCAAAAGCGATTGATCCTCCAATATGAGCGGATATTAAAGAACAAATTTAATTACAATATAGTAATGATGATTTTTTATAACTAACGCCAATTGGATTCGGAAGGAATTATTAATTCTTAAAAAGATGGATGTTTAAAAATTCACCATTTGACATTTAAGTTAACTTGAATTTCATAATGGAGTTTGTGAAGTTTAAAGATTGTGAATTTATTTATACAATAGAAATGAAAGAGAATTAATTTTTGTTTGATGTTAGATTAACTGTAAAAAATATAGTATATATATATATATATATATATATATATATATATATATATATATATATATATATATATAAGACAAGCAGAATTGATACTGTCTTCATTCGTATTAATATTTAGATAAAATTATAATTAAAAATTATCCATAAAATTTCCCGATTACACTATTTAGCTTATCATACCACAAAATTACGGTTGTGTGAAATCTTTTATATTTTGTCATAATTTTTTTAATTATTTTAAATGCACGTACCTTATTTTTTATATGGAATTTTATGATTCCGACAGCTTTCTTTCAAATATTACAGGTTTATGTTATGAAACTTCGCTCACACATAATAATTCTCTTTTTGTTGCATGCCTTCTTAAATATGTATAAATCCATAGTATTTTTTAAAAAATCGGTGATTTGTTTTTGCATGTCAATAGAATTAGAGCCTTAAATGCTACTGACATTTTCTCCCTTCTTACGTAGTTGCTATAACTCAAAAAGAACCAATTTTCATCCAATTAATGGATGTCAAATTTGCATCAATCTTCACTTAAGTTAATAAAAATTCCCAAAAATTGCATTGTGGTAGTAATTTATTTATCTGGTCATTTTATGATAATTTTGAGCATTTTTAATTTTGTATTTGACCATTTTCATTACCTGATAAGTAAATTATTTACTTTTATTCAGAGCTTTTTTTTTAATTTATTGCATTTTTTTAGAACATTCTCATTTTATCATTCAACATATATAGCTTTGTGAATTAATTGATTGGTTGACTAAATTTGTATCTAAATGACATTTTTAAAACTTTTCGTTATAATATTTGAATTTCATTTCTTAAATATTCATGGTACTTACGTAATATCCCGCTGACCAACAAATTGGTGAAAACATTGTCACCAAAAACAAACTTAACTATAAATAACAAAATTTAAATGACATTTTATTATTTGAATTTCATTATTTTAACGAAAAACTAGATATAAAAGAAGTACTACTTTTTTTGGAACGTTGGCAGTGGTTATTTTAGTGGCCGAAACTCTAACAGCAATCAAAATTGCGACAAAGAAATTTTTTCTTTATGAAGGATTCATAAATTCGCATAAATATGAATCTAAGTAGCGTCTTGCAATTCCACGATGTTCTTTGTTTCGTTATTTTACCAAATCCCATAGTCGTTCGACGTTCTGTGCATGCATCCTAGTATTGAAGTACACAAAGTTAATACCTTGACTGACCTCGAAATATTCGAAATTTGTGGCTATCATTTCGTCAGTTTCATACACTTTCCAAAAGTTGGAAAATATTGTGGATCTTTTAGTGTTCTTTATCTCTTCACAAATTGTACTTGCCTTTCTATTTGTCTCACGAACTCTAAGGCACTTGTTATTTTCTCGACAAATTCAGCCGAAGTTCTACTGTTCTGGCTACAATCTCGCAACTTGTTTTTTCCGTTTCTAAAAGCCAATTTACATAGTTATCTTCTGATTTTTTCTGGATTAGTAGTTATGCGGACAGACTTAATTATTCGTGTCACACACTATCTTTTCCGTTAAATCCAATTGATTTCTACCCTATTCATTCAATGATAATTTCTTCTAAACTTTAATAAAAAATTTGGAGAACGAAAATAAGAAAACTAATCAGAAAAAAGATTATTTTGTTTGATTATGCTCGTGGACGTTCTTTTTTCCATTATTGGCGGCATATGACATTTTGGCTACATTTTTTAAATTTGGCGAATAATATATAAGTATCATATGCATATAAAGTATGAAATAATTATTAATATCTTATAAAACTTTTTAAAATACATTGAAAATTTTTATAACTTTTTAAAAGAATTGAAACAAAATGTGATTTCTCTAAAACAGTGATTCTAAGTGAAGAATATCAAACAAAACTTATCAATTGGTACTGAAGAAAAAAAAATATTGCTATAGAAATTATCAGTTGTGATGTTAGGAAAAAATTGATGTATTCATAGATAGGGAAAAGGGGCAGCTTCTGTTATCCAAGTGGACCGGAGCACCAAAGGTAGAAGGCTGACTTAGCTCCTTACGTGGGTTTGGATCGGAGTTTTCCTTCTCCTAGGTATCTCTTTTAGTCTGGCTCCTACCCAACGAAGACCTGTCCGGCATGGGAGACCCTACCAGTAGCTAAGCTACCGCCGGCATAGCTCTCTGGGTTGCAGGAGCACGCAAGCCCGCCCACCACGTCAAGGTGAAGATACCATCGGGGGCAAGTGAACTTATGCAATTAATGTGGGTCTTGATACGGTTCTTTCTCTCCCTGGGAATGAGGAAATTTGGATTTTGTCGGACAGCCGGAGCGCCATCCAGCATCTTACTAACTGGCACAGAGTCCGTGATAATACAGGAGTAGCTATCTTGGACAAGCTTAGACGACTCTCCTTATCTCGTGAGATTCACTTACAGTGGATCCCTTCCCATGTAGACATTGCGGGTAACGAATTGGCTGATGCCCTAGCAAAAAGAGGTACTGACGAGCCTTTGCTTACTCCGGCGTCTCTTACCTATTCTGAACTATACTCTAGACAGAAAGGCCTTGTTCGGTCTGCATTTGCCATTCCCCCCGTGCACCATTGGTACCAGGGTAATCGTCCTGGCGGATCTCTATCCCTCCGGTGCAGCAGACTGGAACAAACTACAATAACTCGTTTTCGAAGTGGCCACCTAAGATCATTGGCATTTAACAACAAAGAAAAGAAATTTCCAATTTGCGCTAAGTGTTTCAAAGCCAAGCCACTCCGGATCATATCCTTGAGTGCTTGGGACTCGATAAAGAAGATCTTCTGGAGCAACCATTATTGGTCATTGATTTCCTGAGAGTGTACAATATCATGGACTTGGTCTAGCGCTGCTAGACAACAGGGATCAGCAACAACAACACAGGAAAAAATATTTGCCGTAATATTATCAATTGGTGTTTAAGAAAGAAAAAGTTGAGACAGAACTTATCACTTCATGTTGGAATTTCCAATATCGCTAAATTGTCATAGAATTGGCAATTGGCATAGAAATAAAAAATGGCCTAGAACTTATTAATTGGCAGTGAAAAAATTAGCATTTTATACTGAAAAAAATTATTATTTAGAATTTATTTATTATAATAATGAAATAAAAAATCATAGATTTGTTGAATTTGTAAAATATAAAGTAAAAATAAATCTTTCGTTAACCATAAAGTAGTTGTTTCTTTCTTTTCAGTTCAGAACATGATTGCATCTTTTTATAACAATTCTTCATTGTTTAAAATACATATGACGTTAGATAACGTTTCATCTACGTCACATCGTATTGAGAGGGTCTCGTAAATCCGACTTATCGATGAATTTTCTGCCTACCTTCAAATTGTATTCTTCGAGCGGCAGCAAACAAATTGAAGCTCATCATCGAATGTCTGAGTGTCATTGACGATGAGAAAAAATCCATTCATAATTTTTATTAGTAACAAAGAAGAACTTTTAATTAAAATTTTTTCCGTTTGTAAAAGTTTTCAAAATCATGAAAACTACCTGTTGTTCTAAATACTAATTAGCTTTCAAATCTTTAGCGATATTGCTTCCAAAATTAAACACGTTGAAAATAGAACAGAAGAAAAAGCAAAATAAAAAAACAAGGCAAAACATCCTTTGTTATAATTAGTTTAAATCGGGAAAAACGATTTAAATTTTTATCTTAAAAAACCCCATAAAGTGTTTATTTTTTTCGTTCCAGTTGAGATTAAGGCTACATCACTTTATTACAATTCTCATTAGTTTAAAATAACCTTGACGTCAGATAACGTTTCATCTACGCCATACATAATTAATTACGACATCGCACTGAGAAGGAGTCGTAATTATGACTTAACGATGAATTTACTGCCTGCCTTCAAACCGCATTCTTCGAGCGGCTGCAAACAAGGCGAAGTTCACCATCAAATGTCTAAGAATATTGTCGAAGTTCATTTTATTAACCAAACACTTTCTTATATAAGAACAAAAGCATCGCTTAAGAAATCGTTTTCCATTGATTTAAGGCATTAACACGTTAACAATAGAACAGAAGAAAAATCAAAATGAAAGACAAAACAAAACATCTTTATGGTTAGTTTATAAATCGACAAGGACGATTTAAAGTTTTAAAAATTTAATTAATTAATAGAATTCTAAATTAATAATTGCAACATTTGTAAGTAATCTCTTTTAAATCTTAAGACTAATGCCTTGCTTACGCCAATATTAATTTATTAATAATTTTTCCAGTTTTGCAGTCAAATTTTATTTTTACTTTATATATTTATATTTTTGTATTTTTTAAAACTTCCTATGCAGTTTTATATGATAAAGAATAACTAATATTTATATTGTTGATAGGCTTGGAACAATCGCTTTATTTAATATGATGCCGACGAATGGTACGACGACTGGTAGACATGTTGACAATTTTGCTTTCCAAGTATGGTAATTATTTAGAATTCTCTACGATTCTCTTGGACTATTGTTTTACGGCCCCCAAAATGAAAAGGAACTAAGCATTTTATGGGGAGTAATACATCTATAATTAATTCCAACAGTATGTCATTATATTTTGGTATCTAATAATGATGTTTCTACACCATCATCAGACCTTGCTCTTGAATGATGCTTTTCAAAGTTTAAAACAATTAAAATAAAAAATAATAATTTTATCTTCCCCAAGTAAAAATTAAAAGAAATCTCCATTATTAGATTAATAATAATATTTAATCGTCGTACTCGTGTATTGGTTCAAAATGGCAATGGATCAAATAACCAGTAAATGAAACTCAATTTCGTAAAAATAAAGACAGTCCAGCCCTTAACACATGCTATCCATCATTATTCGTCAAAATGAGTATAAAAGGAATAATTGGACCGTATAAAAGGTTTTTCTCTTTTTTTACAGCTAAAGATTCTCATTTTTATTTATTTATTGTTACCCTTTCCGCCGACCCACGTGACGCTGATGGATCACCAGTTAATAAAACGTTGCGGAAATAATTGATAAGAGTATTTTAATCGAGAATATCACTAAAAGCCAACTTGGCGAGTTTTAAACACTACTATTTTATCGTTTATATAGATGGTTGTTTTAAATTAAGAAACGGGTTATTATCAATATGAATGGAATTAAATTTTGCATATCCGAATGATCATGTCCGTTATAGATTAGAATTTACTTCTGTTGGCATTTAATATAACTACGAACTAAGTCAAAGATTAAGTTATTTTTATATCAAAAATAATATAGTATAAGAGGTTAAAGTAACATCGTCGTCATTTATTGATCGCAAAGGGCAAATAATAGTTAAATGTCAATGTATTTCATTAAAAGGAAATTTGCGTGATTAAGTTATTTTTTCAAATACTTTTATATTATGTTAAAATTGCTTATTATAAATTAATATATTTTATACATTAATTGTGTATATAAATCTGAAAATTTTACTTTTCTTAGTCCAATTACTTATCGAATTTTATTTAAGGAACTTTATTTCTTATTTTGCTGGATCTTGTGAAGCCCGGTGACTACTTAGTAGTAGAGCTTCACGGTTCCAAAGCACAGATCTGAGGTTCGATCCTCATGCTAGGTAAAGTTGACTCAGCCTTTCCCTTTAAAGCATAAATAAACTGAGTACTAAGCATGTTTGGGAACTCAACATTAGGGGTTTCACGTTAGGCTGACCACTTAACCGAGACATACGATTCGCAACCCATCAGGAAAATATATATGGTCACTAACTATATGCCCACACATGGACTGTTGTGCTATAGAGTTAGCTTTGATCGATTATAAATCCGTCAGTTTATAATTATATTACAAAACTTCATATGCAGAGTTTTACCCTTTTTTTGTAAATATTCTTAAATTCATCTAAATTCAGTATTTTTTTTTTAAATTGTAACTTTCTAATTTGAGAATCATTTGTTTTTGCATGTAGTTAGAGTTAGCTGCTTTGAAAATACGACAATTTTTTTATACTACTTTTACATGATTTTTATAACTCAGATAGAGCTCATTTCTCTTTCTTTTAAAGATCATATCTAGGAATAGTAATTTATTTTTGTTTAATACATTTGTTATTCGAAAGAATTCAGAAATATTCAATTCGGATACGACCCGATTTTAGGAAAATGTAAATATCAAATACAATGATTACATAACACATGAAGCTAACCTAACGGTAACCCTAACGTTACATAATTCATCACAGTTATTGTAGCCTATAAGATATATTTTTAAATATTTGAGGTGTTTGTCACTTCATTATTTTTTGCTTACAAAGGCTTATTCAAACGGGACCGACAGATTAATAAAGATTCCGAGTCATTACACACACACACAAACATTTATGATTAACCTAATGAACATGGGAATCTAACTAATGAATGTGAAGCTAAAGATCTGAGTATTAAGTATTCAGCTATGAGGTCAAACGTAAAATATTTTAGAGTTAACTTTCTAGAAACTACATTTTACAACTTTTCACTATTATACTTCAAGAAGAACTTAAAATTAAAAATTTTCAGGTTTGAATAATTTTATTCAAACAAATGTTTTCATGATAATATGAATTAAACATATTTCAAGCCACAACAAATTATATTATAATACTTATTGAACAAAACTCTTTATTTATTGTTGACTAGATTTATTTTATTTTTTGAAATTAATATACAAGATATACAAAAAGAGTGTGTGTACATAAATTGTGTAATAAGCTCGCGTGCAATCTTTTGTGATATACTTAACTCTATAACTCACTAAAATAAAAATGATTAATTGCTTTCTCATTTTAAATGTATATAATAACAACATGCGAACAAGATTCAAAAAGCGCTTACATTAAGTGTTTCAATTGAAAAACTTCTAGTAAACATTTGTGATCTTGAAAGTTCATCCGGCTAAGTCAGATTTTATCATCTTAAACATGAATTCAGAAGATAGAACGAAAAGAGTCCAAGTCAGTTGTTCATCTGAGACCATAAAATTTGTTCGAGAATCCTTATTAAGTTATTTGAAGAGATGTCACTGTCATCGAATCATCTCGCACAAGAGTTATTCGCTAAAAATATTTTTTAAAAAATACATAAAAATTTAAAAAATTAACAAATGGTTAAAAAACGAACAGGTTTTATGCAAGTATCTTTTTAAATCGTCTTAATAGAGTGGTTGGAGTGGAAAAAATAATGAAACCTTCCTATAGAAAACCACTGATCGAAACAGTAAAATAGACCATAACTCAAAAAACACAATTTTTATTTTAAAGTCAATGCTTGGAATAATCTTGGGTATGCACATTGTGAAAAATGAACCCATTTTTTTAATTACGCAAGCATTATTTTCCGAGTATAGCTTAATTTTATGATATCCAATAAAATTAAGCTAAACTCAAAAAAATCACAGGGAAAAATTTTCATATTGCAATCCAAGCAAGAAAAATTGGAGATACTCATAAAATAAGAGTTTCATAATAAAATAAATACCTGGAGAAGTTTTTAGCATTCACATATCATGGTGAATGCAAACCTATTAATTTAATTACATAATCGTCATTTTCTGAGTTGGCTGTTTTGATTTTAAAAATAAATATTTATCATACACAGATATTCAAAAGGAAAGATTGGATATAATACCGAAGATAAAAAATTTTATAAGAAAATAACCTGGGATATAATTTGGCATTTAAACCCAGAATACCCAGATTATCAGAGGCAACAGGCTAAGATGGCTTGGCCTTGTCTGGAGAAGCCGGGAAAACAACCAAAATAGAATATCAACGCTTAAGAACCCCGAAGGATCCCGTGCACTAGGAAGACCACCAACAAGATGGCTCGTTGACACTGAAAATGACCTCAAGATACTGAAAGTTAGGAACTGGCAAAGCGTCGCTCTGGACAGACTGTGCTGGAAAAGGCGTGCTGTAGAGGTAGCTAAGACCTGTAATAAGTTGTTACGCTATTAAAGAAGGCTAGTTATTTTTCGAGTTAGGCTCATTTTCAAGATTTTGCATTTAATTAAATGTTAATTTCCAAATTTTCTTATTATTTATATCTCAAAAAGTGGATAAAACAAACAAATAATTAAACAACAAATAAATCTTATTTTCCAAATGGGATCGTGACGAATTTTAACAATTTATAACTAATTTGTAGCAAAAATAGTTTCAAAACATTTCAGAATTCAATATTTTCCTAAATAACTAAATTAATTTTATTTCCCTAAATCGAAAAAGTTTGTAATCATTTTTGTTGTTGTTGTTACTTATCCTCTAAATATCTGACACATGTTCGATCACTTCCAGAATCAATTCTAATTGGTATTTAAAGAATGATTTTTCATTCATTTATTTTAATGTTCAAGATTTTAAAACAAATATAGTACTGAATGATTGTTTTGTAGTATTTCTTTAAAATAAGAAAGATTCTTGAGAAAATAATGAAAATATTTTATTAATTTAAGTATGTTATTACAATTAAATCACTTTATCCATCAACAAGACAAAGCTGTTTGTTAGTTTTCACATATTGGAAAAAACTAATTTATATGCTCTGTATTTTCTTCTTTTTCATTTCGATTGTCGAAAAGATAGTTTTTACTTTATAATTGTCGGTAAATAAAATTTATCTCTTTTAAACTATAAAAAAATGTATACTTAAATCAATATCATAGTATAATTACATATTTTCACCATTTAGATATTGAGCATGCAATTTTCCAATTGGTGACAAACCCAACCAAAGATTTGCAGTGAAAACCTATCCACGTTAAAAGTTTTGTAGAGTCCAAATCTTTAGCAGGATTTTTTTGATATAGCAGGAGAGAGAAAAAAAGATGCCAGCTCAAATGTTGACTTCATCACTTCAGTGTTTTTAATTTACGAGACAGTTGACTGTGAATAGAGGCTTCAATCGACAGAAATAGGCGGTCCGGAAATGCAGGGCGCTCCGTGGCTGGGTGGTCAAAGCATCATTCTGCTAATAGCTTGAGAGCGTAGGAGTGTGGGTTCGATTCCCACCGTGGCCCTGAGTGTTTTCATCGTTATCTTCTGTAGTTGTACATCTGTCATTGTGCTATTTGTCCTATTATCGACGAAGACTTACAAGCGGATCTCAAGAATCAAGCATACAAGTCTGAATATATGTAATGTAATATAGAAATGCAGTGCAATAATTTTACCTACAATAAAAGTACACCACGATAAACTATAACAAAAAAAATGTTACTATAGTAACATACTGATTCATCTCAATATATTTTAAACAAGTTTTTCATTTTTATTAATGAAAAAAATTACACAGACGTATGTATTAATTATTTTCGTTCAAAATTATTAACATTTTCGTTAAGCACAAACGAAGATATATTACATCAGAAATATTATTTAATTTGTGCATTTTTATACTTGCTGTCTCTCTCTCTCCAAATTAAATATTGAATTATTCCTTCATTTATCGGGCAATTTATATGATGAAATTCGATTAAAAAATAATTCAGAAAATTTAATTAAGTAAAGATAAGGCATATGTGCAATTTATTAATGTAAATATTAAGGCATTTCGTTATTGTAATAAGTTCAAAAACATTTACTTATGATTTTAAATTTAAAATTTACTATTTTGTTAAAATTTTATTATTTTTAATCAATATTAACAAAATAAAATAATTCTGTAAATAAAATTCTCTTTAAAATCACAAAAATTTTTCGACTTAGAAAATTTATGTTGTATTTATTTTCTTGAGAAATTCGGCTATTTTACGCTGATTTTTTTTCCATTTTATATCGTTAGATTTCCATATAAAATATATATTCTAATTTAAAAAGAAGTTGAGAAGCATTTTTTCGATTTTTCTGCTCTTCTTATAGGTTTAGATAATTGTAGCACTTCAATTCGGTATTATTTCGGCATACCGCTTTCTGAATCGTTGTTTTTAATTTTTTTTTGTCTGTTAAATGATTTAAAATTTCTCCGTCATATATTTCTTGGAATTGTGTCATAAAAAATTCAGGAGTTATATATTGCATTTTACAAATATGCTGTTTTTATGTAAAATCTTCAAAATGAGTCATATCATATTGAGTGATCATTGCGTGTTCAATAGAAAAAAATATGTCTGTTGTGTGTATCGTTATAATATAGTGCTTACAAATAATATTTTGAATTTAAATAATGTATAATTTTCTTAACTATGCGTTGCGTATTTATTATTTTTTCTTCCCAGATTGAAACCTGAAAATAGAGCAGAAACTGGCTTTGTTTTTGTAATTAAAAATTGCTTGGCACCGGTGCCATTTAATCCATGATGCCAAATTCCGAGATTGGTGATTTTTTGGCGGATTTTCTTATGTATGTGCCTACCTCGTTTTTATTACGTCACTTATATGGAGACCTATAAGAATTATGCAGAAAATTCTATTTTGGTAACTCTAGTATTTGCGATATCGCGCATGTCACGATACGTCATCTTGGCAACATTTCTTCATCGCCCAAAAAATTCAGAATTTGGAATCATGGATTATACGGCCGCTGTGCCAATTGCTTTTAATTTAATCACAAAATTACCAATCCATTTACTACATGCAAAATTAATTTACATATGTTATTTCAAGTAATTTCGTGTTTCTAACAACATGGTTAAATACCCAAGTTGGAGTCATAATTTATTAAAGTAATTAAATACTTTTATAAATTATGACTCCAACTTGGGTACTTAACCATGTTATTTAATTAAAGTAATGAAATAAGTGATAATTTAGCTAATTTACAAAAATTATTCAACCAATGAATACAACATCTCTTAACGAAATTGAAACTCATAAATTTTGTTTGAAATAAATAAAATCTAGAAGAGAATATTTTAAGAGAAATGGTAACGTCACCACACCATGTTTTTAATTTAAAACAATATTTAGCCACATTGAAGCTTGGTAAGGAAAGAGGACGTTCTTGCGACTGTAAGATGCGGGATTTTAACTTGACGAATCTAAGACAGTCTTGCTGAAAGAACAATGCATGTTAAAAGTTCTAATGTCCTTTGCTGTTGGGACTAGATTTAAAGAGGAAGGTCCTATTCATATAAAGATTTAATCAGTTGATTTTGTTACAAAAATACAAGTATCCTATTAGCTTAATTAAAAGTACTAATTTTTTCATCCTAATAGAAAATTTCTTTTCTGGAAAATTTTGTTATAAGAGATTTATTTATTAGAATATTCTACTGTGCTTTGAAATCGCACATATCTTTTATATGAACTTTAAATTTTTCTTTGATTAGAATGCATATGATTTGAAGTATTCAAATAAACGATCAATATTCTTAAATCATACTCATTAAGTGGTCAAAGTCCCACATAGTACATAAAAACTATCATGTTTTCTATTTCTTTCCCGAGAAAGATGTCAATATATTTTTCTGTACCTTGTGCATCTGCTCCTTTCCTTTTTTTTTGAATCGAACAACACTTGTTAAAAACGATGGCCTCATTCACCGAGACCTGCGCCGCTTGGGCTTAATTGTTTCTGAGAATGTGTGTTCTCAGAACTGAGAAATCCTCCTAGCCGTTGTCATGCGTCTTTTACCTAGATACAGATAATTGCGGTAAATTATTCTGCGGTGACGCCGTTGCTCGTGTGGGGTCCGGAAATCAGGTAAAATCAACGCCACAAAGCTTTAATTTGGAAATTGCATCAGTTGACAACTAATTTTTTTTAAAAGAAGAATGAAAAAACAAAGATGCACTTCTTCTCAAGTTAACAATAAAGTTAATGCTCTTTTCTCAACATTATTAATGATAATATTTCTGCTTAGGTTGCTAATTTTAAGTGGAATATTTCGTCGGAATATTTCTATTTTGCCGGTGCAGTCGATAACACAGCTAAATAGTCAATTTACCAATAAAAACGCAGCATCACTTACTGCAACCTTTTACCAATGTTAAAATGTTATAGAGGCATACATTTGTAAGCACAAAATACCCTTTTTTTAAAAAAAATCTGTATTCCGTAAGCGAAAGCCTAAAATAACAGTTAAGTTAAATTTGTAATCGCAGAACGAAATAGAATTATTTGCTGATTATTTCTAATTCATTTAGTATTTAATTAGACGTGATACTCTTGATTGATTTAAAGTAGTGGCTTCCAGAACCCAAATGCGTGTAACAGGGGAAGGAGGGATTATTTCTTGTGAGAGATAAAAAAAAATTGTTTGAAATGATTAATTTATGAAACCTTCACTTTAACGTCACCTTTTGTGTTGTCAAAGTAACATGATGAGCATTCTCCCCCAATTTTTCATATTTCTTTTATAAATTTTACATTTTTCCATTTATATGCATCAGTTTTACTTGAATGAGTTTGCGAGTTTAATTTTTTTAATGTGAACCCTAAAAGTTTAAGCAAATTTTAGTACGCAATGCAGAGTGCAAATATACAAAATAATAAGAACCATTTTAATAGTTTGCTTATCTGTTTTGTTGTTCTCTTGGCTATCATGCCAAGAGAATTTTGTTTTAATTTTTCCAAATTCACTTCAAAGAATCAAAAATGTTTTTAGAATTGGATGACTTATTTTTATATGCATGCTAACATTTCCAGTGAAATTAACATCGATACATGTTACTTTGTTATAAAAAAAATGGCGGCTTCATAGCAATTTTTTGGACGATTTCCGTAAAATATTTGTTGATGAGAATGGTACAGAAAACCAAAAATTACGGAATTTTCATTGTCATGCGATTAGTTTTATCTGAATTGCTTTAACGATAAAGATTTTGGGTATCAGAACCTCACAAACAGATGTTACTGCGTAAAGAAGTGACTATTCCAAACAAATTTACATTTGCTAAACTTTATAATGAGAAGCGAGTAAATTGACAATTTCCAGTGCAGAATATCTTCAATCCATTCACTGAAATTATTTCTACTAATAAACTTTTGTTGCCACAGTATAATTTCCTTCTTCATTTTAATTAAAACACACTATTTCCGCTTATTTGAGAAAATTGCATTTTATGTTGAAATGTAAAAGAGGAAAAATCTACAATCCACGTTTTTTTTTTTTATTTTTGAAAACATTTTGTAAATTAAATAATTACTATTAAATTACTGAATAAAATTAAAATTTAAACGTAAAAACTTTTATGTAAACAATTTATACTTGATTCTTATCTCGTGATTCTTTATTCCAGTGTCATTTAGTGAGGAATTTAATTTCCTTTAGTTTATTTCTCTGAAGATGGAAAATAACCTAAGGTGTTAAAAGCTTTTAAGAACATATTCAAAAGAGAAAATATAAGTAAGCCGAATCATCTTTTTAATGAAAGTATATTCAAGAGAGCTAATAAAAAATCTTTAATTCTATTTTTATAAATCATATTTCATGCTTTTAGCTTTACGGGGAATGATTTTTATATTCAAATATTTTTCTGTCTGTATTGTAGCATACAAAAAATTATAATATATAAATACTTTTTCAATATTTAGGAGTATATTTTGGAAAATTAAAGAAAATCAATATTCAAAAATGAATGAAAGTTAGATGAAAAGGATATGATATTCTAATTACACGCTTTTAATTGCCTATATTTCTAAAATAAGTTTTCAATAATAAAATTAAATTTGGTAAAAAATAAAATATATGATATAGAAAATAAGTTTTTTATTCTTCTTTAATATATAATATTGCATGAAATATCAAAAAAATATTATTTTTTTTAACTATACCAAGTAAAATAATAATATTTTAACGAATTATTTATAATATTTTTTGTCGAGTTAACTATTGTTAAAATAATCTGTGACTGAACAGGTGGTAATTGAAATAAAATTCGTAGAAAATAAAAAAAAAGTAGCACGTTCTCATATGGAATGTGTCCGCGAAACCAAATTATGTTTTTGAATTATAATGTCCAACTGTAATGAATGTCCTCATGTGAATAGTAACTGTTAGTGTCAACAGATGGCACCCCTTTAAAATATAAACTAGAACAATTTCGTTCAAAAACTCACAAATTGACTACTGTGAAGTAGAATTTCCTCTTCCGTGCTTGAAGACTCAGATTTCAGAACATCTTATTTTGTTTCCACGCCATCCTGACATTTCTTTCCACTTTTAATAAGAGTCCTATGCAACATTGCGGGGAAATATAATTAGCTAAATCTTGTTCTATATATCACTTGTGTTTGTATTTGTGTTTGTGCAATAAAAAATAAAAATCAAACAAGTATGTATTATATATTTTCTGAGCTATGTACTAAATAGCTAATATATAAGGTGATTTTAACATAATCTTACAAAGGAAAATAGGGCGTAGAATAGCCCGTGGGAAGCATATAAAACTTTATCTCTAACAATTAACAAGTTGAGATTAAAAGAAGGAAAGGTTGGCACTTCAAAAAATTTTGATTTCGATAGTATATAGATATAAAATTAGCATAAATTTGAAAAAATAGGAACTATCTTCTAAGACGAAACCATTTTCGTTAATATATATTGGTGCAATCGTGAAATTCAAGTGAAGTGAAAAATTAAATTATTATAAAAATATTTAACAATTAATTTCAAAAGCATTCTTCTATCCCCCAGTCTGTCAAATTTACCAAAAACATTCTCAGTTGAATAGCTTTCGGAGAAACCTACAGTAAATCATATTTGTTTATATATATATATATATATATATATATATATATATATATATATATATATATATATATATATATATATATATGTATATATATATATATATATATATATATATATACGTATATGTATATATATATATATATATATATATATATATATATATATATAAATAGTTGTAGTGAAAAATTCAGTACATTACTTTTTTAGTTTTTAAATTGTCATTCAGTTGCCATGCAAGAAAAAAATCCCGCAAAAGTATCAAGGTCAATGCAGATTGAAAATTCAAACATGTTAGCAAATGGAACATGTTATATGGTAAAATATTAATATATTCGTACTCAAACTTCGAGCATAATATATATATATATCATTTCTTGCATATTTCGGAAAAGAAAAGAGTATGTGAAGGAAAATATGTGACTCATGTCTGCGACTAAAATATTCATGAATTATTAATTAAGTATAAAACTCAAATTTGCTGCTGAAATAAATCACTTTTACAATCTATACACGCCATTCTTCGTTTTTAAACTGAACTAACCATGGTTGGGAGAAGAAATTCATCGCTTAGTTATTATTTGATTGAGTCATTTTTCAAGTCTTACAAACTTGAAAACTTTCTTTGCGGTAAATCCCTAATTTAAGGAAATCTCAAATAAAGATGTCTATTGGATTCAGATCTGGCGATCCAGGCGGTCAAGGCATTGTTTTCCTGTGACTTATCCATCATAGAGACACTGTTGATTTAAAAATTTCTGAACATTCAATTAAAGAATATGTTGGTGCATCATTGCATTCGAAAATAATTTTTCGACACTGGCACAGATAAGTGTATTGTTGCTAAATAGTGTTTTAAATTTTCATCAAATTAAGCGGCTTTTCAAGCCATTTAGACTTATCAAACTGTCCTCATTCATTCCAAACATTTAAAATGAATGGGGTTTAGATCAATGAGTTTTACGTTATAAAGTGATTTTAGTGGACTCATCTATGCCAATTATGAAATTTAAACTAAAACTCAATTTACGAAAACGTTAGAAACCAAGAAGAGTTATGTTGCAACGTGATAAAACTATTATTATGGAAAAAAGTAATAAGAACCAATGCTGATGTAATAATTAGCTATTATTCGAATTGACTCGTTTTTGTGTCCAAGAATGGAATGCATGTTCAGAAAGATCTGCATATAAGAGAAAATTCCTATAAAGTAAATCTGCATATGCTCCATTTAAAATTGTGAATTCTCATTTTCTGATTTAAATGTTTGTTTTTTTTAAGATATACTGGTAAGTTCTCCTTAACCATACTATTGTATTGAAAACACCCAGTAAATTTCGCCAAAAGAAGCCCAAGACATTGTTCATTGAAATGTGATATAAAAAATCTGTTTGACTGGGCATGTTCTGAAAGATTTGACTGTTTATAGGTATAAGTTTGCTTAGGAAATTAATAGTTAAACGCGTTTTGGCGAATATTTAATTTTTCATTTTGCAAATTTTTGCTGTATTTAGTGGTTATTGAAACAGTGTCACCTTTAAAGATTATTTCTGTGTTTCTAAATTTATGTTTTATTTTTATTTATATATTTTCAAAATCTCGGAAATTTTATCAATTCTTAGAAATGATACATTTTTGCTTTTCTCAAAATAACTCGTTTATGATTAGAGCGAGGATAAGATTAATTTAGTTTTTTTCTGCTTCCTCAAAAGTAAATATGAGGTGGAATACCACTTCATATTTTCTTTTTGGTAGAACGAACACCCACACATATTGTATGCATATCACAGGCTAAAATTCATTATTTAATTTCAGTACTTCTCAATAAATAGGGCAACAAATTTGTTAATTTACCACACTTTATTTGTTTTACTAAAGAGAGATTTTTAACACAGTAGAATATAACTAATTGTGGTAAAATGAAATTAGTAGCCTGAATTGTTCATAATAGAAGAAATTCAATATAATATATAACACATAATAAATTGAAATATGTGCATAGAATAGAGTTAATAATTGAAATTACACATTCCCACGAGTAATATCCGTCGTTAACTATATTCCCTAAGGTGCATTTAATATTCTAAGAAGATATCGAGTCAGGAGAAGGTTTAAACAATTTGTGCATTAGTTTATGTGATTATTAGAGTCGTATATGTTTGGCAGTTGATAGATCCTAAGTAAAATTCTCAGAAAATTTATGATATTATTTTTCGGATTTCATGAGATGAAATAGTGAACAAATTTAATAGTGGGTGTATCTTTTTCTGTGACCTTTAAAAATGGCCCATTATCTATGAAAAGTATTCCGGGTAAGTTATCATACGCGGAGAACATTAAAAGACATCACAGCAATTTTCGGTCGTTTGGCTAAGCGAAGTCAAAAAAGTATCATTTCACTTGAAGAACATAGGAACCAAGGCTTATTTTACATAGCTCAACCACTTTCTCAATACAAAAAAAAGCAAAAAAGTTCTGCTTGTCCACATTTAAAATCCGGAAGTTTTCAGGGATGAATTAGATATTTCAGTATATCCAGGTAATTTTTAAATTAGTAAAGAGTAAAATAGGTTTTATGTCCTTTACATTTTTGTTAAACATTTAAAAATCACATACATTTTAAATATATTATAATAATAGATTTCTTTTTTAAAAAAATTGATGGTTTAGAATGTTTATTTTCACTTACTGTTAAGGAAACGGTTACTAATTTTTTTAAGTTAATAGAAAGTGCTAATTTTCTATTAACTTAAAAAGTACAATGAAAAATTTTAAACTTATGAAATTGTAAAATAAGAATCATATCAAAATTACTTGAAGGATTTATCAGAAAACGTCATTCTACCATAGCTTCGAGAAAGGGGAAAAACAACTGGCTTACCAAATCCCTTCGTAGTCAGTGCTGATGCAGTAATAGAGACGTCTTCTTTTTGCCCCCTCTTCGATCTTCCCTCCATTTCGCCCCTTAACTATAGTTTCATGTTATTTGTGGGAAAATACCACCTGCGAAGCATAAGAGGTGGCAATTTGTAGAGTGCAATCAAAATGCACTTGGCTACGTTTTCTTTCTTTCTTTATTTTTTCTTTTAAAACTAACTGACGATTACTGGGGAGTGACAATAACAGGAACCGCGGGAAAAAAGAAATGAACAGCAATCGCCCTTAATGTCTGTATTAGAGATCATCACTCACCAGATGGAGCTTCAGGTTTATGAATCAATCAAGCGATATCATTTTTCCAATGGGAGAAAAAAAAAGAATTGAAAACGACTACATATTAATCTGCGATTTTGGTGTCAGCTAATATGTGTTTATCGATGCAAAACGGATGTTGAACAATCGAGGAAATTTTTTATACTGGAAAGGTGTGCTTATGTTAATTAAATGGAATTAACTGCTGTTCTGAAAGTGTCAGGGATGAGACTTTAATTCAAGTTCTTATGTTGTACCGGAAGTGTCATTCTTAGAATAAGCCAATCTTTTACATGCTAACCTTCTAGCAATACTATAAAAAAAAATCATTTCAATTGTGATATCTTAATTAGGTTGTAAATCTATAAGGAAGGAATCTGAAAACAGGTAATCAGAATTCATAATAAAAATTAAAAGCAGTAGAAATATCTTATTTGCAACTAAGCACACAATATTTTATTAAAAATATAAACTAAGTTTTTTAAAAATTTTGATCCAAAACAATTTTTTTGCAATAATTTATAGAATAATTTTAAAAAAATCATGTCACATCAAAACAATATTACACATATATGATGATAATGCAATGAATAGTCATAAATGCATATTCACTAAATCTATTAAATAAATAACTAATTAAAGATAAAAATTATTAATAATGCTTTGACAAAACAATCACCAAAAATATCTAACATATTGAAAATCAATCAGTCTCATTAGAATTTAATAAGATCCAATAGATTTTATATCAAGAATGTTGAATTAGTTAATAACATTTATTATTCAAATTGTATAGCAAGTACAGATTTTTTCAATTTTTTTCCATAAATGCATATATTACAAACATTTATATATAATCTGAAATTAGTAGTTATTAAAAAATGCTGCTTTTAATGTCTCATCATACATATAAAAACATTAAAAAATCTTATTAATTAACTTAAGACAGTTTAAAGAAATGTAAAATGAGCTTGCAAAGAAATTGTTGAAATGACAACTGTTTAAAAAATATATAATTTAAGAATATTTATCATCATAATGTAAATTATGCATGTCTTAAAAAAATAAAAAATGTTATTTCTAATCTTGAAATACATTTTACTTTTCTTTTCCATAAATAAATAAATTTTGTTCTCGCTTCTCATTTTTCATCAATAAATTAAATGGAAATTATTATAATGTTTCAATGATTTTTTTTTTTTTTTTGAGTTTAACTGAATATACAAAATTGGATACATTTACTCAAATTTCTTAACGAAAATGTTGCAACAAATCGGATAAAAACAGCGATAATTTTTTTACTCTAAGGCCTCTTTCACACTAGACGACTTTTGTCGTACGATAAAAAGTCATTCGTTATTTATCGTGTGAAGTTATTAAAAAAACACACAATAGACTGCTCTTTTTCAGTCTGAGAAACGATATTTTATCGGGGACCAGTCTATTGTGTGGTTTTTTAATAACTTTTCACAATAAATATCGACTGACTTTTTATCGTACGATAAAAATCGTCGGCGAGAGAGGCCTAAATAAAGACAAATTTATGACACTTAACATTGACAAATTCTTCCTACATTGAGTTTCATTATTTAAAAATATATAAATCTGCTACTTGTTAAAATGTAGTTTTTACAATATAGCTAACAAACAATATAGTTTAAAAACAACTGCTTATGGTAATTACTTTTTACAAAATTTTGGTACACAGAAAATTTTAGATATAAAAATGAATTTATATATATATATCATTATTTGCCAGCAAAATTGAGATTATGGAGTTTCTGTCTTGTAGTCAAAAATCCCTCACATGACCAAGCTGATGGTTGACATAGTAATGTTAGTAACAAGAAGATTACATGTCGACCATTCTGTGGTAAGTTTTTTCTTAATATTGGCTTATGTCCTCGCAGGCTTATAGCTGGTCAGCCAACTTTTTATCGAAGACCAATGTTTGAGAAATGTGCGCATCATAATGGACTATAATTTTTTCTTTCTATTAATGTTATTCGTATATGCTAACCAGACATTTATGCTAGTCCCTCCTAAGTCTTCATAAACTGCTGTGAAATCTTGAGTGACAAGAATTTCTTTCCGTAAGTTTTAATTCACAAAAATTTTAATTATATTCTTTAACCATACTCCTTGAAACTTTTGAATAATATATTTTGATTGAAGAAAAACACTAATTACGCAAGTGAATAGTGTATCATCAGTAAGGGATTAAAAAAAATCTAAATGAAAATACTTACCGTTTATCAACGGTAAGTATTTATTATTATCTGTCATTCAGGCATACACGCACATATGCACAAATATTAAAAATATGGGAATTTTTCAGAATTTGTTTTCTAATTGATAAATGCATATATCACTTAATTTTATTTCTGAATAAAAGACAGCAAGTAGAAATACAAATATTCCTTAATTTTCATGAATATGTTTATGTGTTTCCAAGTATCCAAACATTCCATAACTTTCGATAGTACCGTTGTGTTAACACTATTAAAATAAACAGTATATAAGGTGAATTATTAAATAAAACGCACCTGAAATGCATGCTTAATTAATTTTATTTATCCATCATTTTTTATCAATTGTTACAACATTTCATCAATAATAGGGCAATTTTTCCTATTGCCACTTTTCCTGTAGCAAAAGAATAAACTTCATAGTAAAATTAATTTAAATATTAATTTATGCAAAATTCAGCACCAAAATGTAATGAAATTCATTTCAAATGTAAAATTATTGACATAAATCAAAACTAAAATTTAAATAATCTTAATTTATTGCATCTTATTATTTAAAGTTTGATTACAAATATGGTAGGTTATATAATTATTCATTTTTTATCGTTTGTTATATACCCGCTATATCAAAACACTGAAAATAAGATATGAAAACGGGGAATTTTGTTCTAATCTCTCTTTCCATTTCTTGTCAAATTTTTTAATGTTATATTCAATTCAACAATATATGCTTTAGTTATACATTCTGCTCAATTTAGTTCTCGTAAGTACAAAGTGACGGTAAAGTAAAATAAACATACTTAAATCGTTTTGATATAGTACTTAAATAATTAAAATCTTAAATCGTCCTTGAGATTGAAGTTTGCCCATGAAATGGGTGTTTTTCTTTTGTCTTATTTCTATTCAATTTCTTGTTTTTTTTTTTTTTTTTTTTGGTCCTTCTGTTTTTCTTCTTTTTAGAATCGTGCTCATGGAGACAAATAAATAAAAAAAACTCATGTACATTATTTCAGGAAATTCTTAAAACAATATTGATTAACAAAATTTTAATAAATAGTTTGGTTTAAGCAATAATTATTTTTCAGTCTAATCGTCTGTCCTGTTTGCTGCGAATCATTTGATCATTACATATCATTTACAACCATTTGCTACTATATATTTCATCTGATGTTTTCCGACAAAATGAACATGAAATGACACTAAGGACACCAGTAAACCTGGTATCCGGAACTGAAACTTGGAATTGGTTACATAGAATTTAAAAAAAGAACAATTTTAGTACATTTTAAAGGAATATTCCTAAAGCTTTTAAAATTGAAAATTATATAGTGAATAAGTGTTGAAAACTATTAGAAACATATTCCATAATATTGGCATCTCTGAACGAATCAAACAACCACTTCATGGTAAAAAGTAAATAAATAAAGCGCGAATCATAATAGGTTTAGTAAATAATTTGATTGTAGATGTTTTTAGGTGGTTAATTCTCACTTTAAAAAAGTCCATAATCCAGTTCTATGAGTACTTTATGAGCGACAACTATCACAATGTGAAATCTTCCTTTTCTCTCACCGAGTGAGGTCGGGTTCGAATCCCAAATAAAGTTTGGATGTTAAACGGGGAAGAAATTGGACTTTCCACATGTAATGGATCCACGTTTCAAAAGAAAGCAGAGCACCCTTTTGTTCCTGTCTAGAGTCATTATCCCCGTCAATAAATGTTCTCTACTTCCAGATAGAAACACGCGACAAAAGGGAGGGGGGTAATGGAAGATATTGTTGACTTTAATGTATGCTTTACATCTCTACTGGAGGACCGTTGTTTCCAGTGGAAAATATGTATTTAGTTTCGGAGATCGTTCGTTGTTTCGAAAAATAACGATATTTATTATTGTTACACAATATTTATGGTTTACTTACATTTACTCAAAACACTGTTTCGCATCACGAAATGATGTTTCACTCATAAGTCAATTAAGAAATATCCAATAAAATATGGAATGTTTGAAAATTCCATTTAATTAAAAAGTTATAAGTATTGTATTCGGTATTCCTTTTATCGAATTCTAATACATTTCTGATTGATAGCGCAGTGGGAAAACCGCAAACAGGGTCGCTGCCAAAAATGAAAACAATACTCAAAAACCGAAAAAATTATGAAGTATAGCTATTTTGATTTTAAAAACATTAGTGTAGATGTAGAAAAAAAAGGGACTTAATACCATGCATACTTTTCTTTACCTTCAAAAGTT
Source organism: Latrodectus hesperus (assembly GCA_037975125.1). Lineage (NCBI taxonomy): Eukaryota > Metazoa > Arthropoda > Arachnida > Araneae > Theridiidae > Latrodectus > Latrodectus hesperus. The sequence goes on from CM075858.1 coordinate 34,176,546, forward strand.
CCCCATCGATGACAATTTTAAGAAGTGGAAGAACCACGCGCCTCCGTTCTTGAAGCAAACAAATTTCTTAAAATGTGTGCTTCACTTAATAAGTAATTTCACAGTTAATTCAAATCAACATTAATTAGAATCTAAGCGTATTACAAATGCTGTAATCAAAATTTTGATGAGAAACATACCATATTTTTTATGTTAATCGAGAGAATTAACATCCTGATAAAAGTTCCATTGCCTTCCTTGCGACCGTTCTTAGCTCAAAGGTGGACAGAGATAAAAATGTTTGTGCAAGAATAAGGTTTTTATTTACATAGACTAATTGAATAGATAAGTTTAATAATGAAAAATATATTAGTTATCTTTAGGATTAAAAATATTTATAATCATATGCTTCATAAATAATCTATTGAACTTCAAATATATTCAAGGTATATTCGCGAAATGCATTTTTAATAATTAACTTCAAAATCTTATACTACGCCACATTTAATCTTAAATTGTAGATTAAGCTTGTAATTTATGTATGAATCATTTGTTACATTTAAAGGCATTATATAAGTGTGTATCACAAAGTCCAAATTTCAACTCAATATTTCAAGAAAAAATTTTTGTACTTTCTTTCGTTTATATCTTTCGAACTGTCAGAGAACTGATTTTTAAGAGTAGATATGAGCAGAATTTACTCATGAATAAACTTTATGATATATATATATATATATATATATATATATATATATATATATATATATATATATATATATATATATATATATATATATATATATATATATATATATATATATATATGTTTCTCTTTGCATAACTAAAGTAAAGAGAATAAATTCATTTTGCGGTTATCAAATGAAAAATTAATAATTAGTTTATTTCAATTCTTTTTTATTAATTTATTAATAATTAATTCTTAAATTCAAACATTTAAAAATAAATCCTAAAATTTTTGCTTCGACTCAGTCTTGAGAAAAAAGAAATAACAATACTTATTTATGTGACACATTGGAAACAGAGAGTGTTTTTGTCTTTATGCATTTCCCCCACTTTTCTGGAGAAGTTCTAAAACTATAAATCATTATTTATCAACCGCCATTTTTCAAAAGCAACCACTTTTATCATTCTTATTTTGGCAATGTTCTGTGCCTAAGTTGTTGAATACCATTCACGGTATAAAAATAATAAAAGGTGTCTGACTACAACCATCACAGATTTCGAACGTTTTGAGGTGAGCTTTGATTTCGATGACTGATAAAAATTAAGCGAAGTGGACTCTCTGTCGGACATTGAAATTCCAGACGTCACTTCACTTCTTTTCAAAATATTTCGAACATTTATCTAATGAAAGAACACAATTGAGGTGAAGAATCAAAGTTGGGGAAGAAGAGATGGGGAAAAGAACAGAGCACCCGATCCTTTTTACCAGAATATTTCGATTCGAACTGTTACGAATATAAATCATTTGGACAGCACGATTCGTCTTAGTTTTACACATGTGGCGTTTATTTAAAATTCGACACGCAAGTATGTGTTCGATAAAAGAAAAAAAGGAAGGAAAAAACAGAAATTATTTGGAAAAGAACTGCAGTGTTATCAAAAGGTCAGTTGAAGTATTCCATAAGACAGAATATTAACAAAGCTTTAAAAGACTGAAACAGAAAGAAATCTCCAAATTGTTAGAAGTAGTAACCTTAAAGTCAAACGATAAAAGTGACACTTCTCAATTTGAACATTCAAAACATGTATGTTGTTTTTGATAAGCAAATAAAAATCATTTTAAGAATTGTGTAAAACATCAAGGAAGTATATAATTTATAGAAAGTATTAAATACCTAATTGCCTACATATCAATTAATTGAAATCTATCTATAACCAAATACTGTTGTCACTCGAAAATACGAAAATTTGACCAATAAAAGGCAAACTTGAATCTTGGAAAATACTGTATATTTTCAATTCTAAAAAATATTGCGGTTGATAGCCCCGTTTTTATCTTATTTCACCTAAAAGAATTGTTAGTTTTTGTGCATATATCTAGTTATTTATATAAATAAAATCCTTTTCTTGTTTGTCAGTCAAAATTTTGTACGGGGTTCGATTGAAAATCGAATCATGGAATGGAACGGAATAAAACTTGTATTAAGATATTGGTCCTTGGCTAACTTAAGAGATGGGCTCTATTCAAATCCAGCACTTGTATAATTTCTTTAAACCGGAATTAACAATGATTTGAATTAATTGTAATGTTGCTTATATATACACACCTTTCTGGAATTATGTTCGCTTCAGAAAAAGAAGTTCAATTCTTTCTTACATTTTTAAAATTGGTATCTAGAGACAACCTTTGCAATCAGAAAAAAATATGCATGACATTGGATCCCAACTTCTTATCACATCCCTACAATTTCACCATCTAAAAAAAATTATTATTTATATTTTCTTAAAGGTATTCTCATTAGCTATAGAGAAAGCTTTCACAAATCGGAAATGCATTAAAACGATGAGAAAGGTATCCTAACTGCAATATATCTGACTTTGTTAATAGAGAGAATTTTCGAGTGCCTCACTGTCAGTCCATCTAAGAGAACTTCATTTGATTCGTTTTGTGTAATCCATTAGCGGAACTTCATTTCATAGTGTAAAACGGTATTTTGAGAACAAAACTTAATAAATAAAAAAACATGATTAAAAGGTACATAGTTATTTTTTTCCAGGTAACAATTTTTGGACACAAGTATTCCTTTTTTATAGAAAGCCAAAGTCCTTGAAAACATTATAGGTATGTAATGCAAAATGAAGTACTCATTTATAAATATATACTTAATAAGATTTATACATTATAAATATTTAGACATAATAAACAGCAACAACAAATTAAAAGATGATTGCTTTTCTTATTTTAAAATTGTAATAGTATAAAAGAAATATTACATTCTTTAGAAGAGACCGTCGATGCATGTGACATTTGCATCAGCAAACTTTTTGGACGTATTTTCAACAATTTTGCTACACAGCTATGTGTATTTGTGTCTGTGGCGATCGCACATACATTTAATCCAGTACATTCCACCAGATGGCAGCAAGAGATGTCAAATCCAACATAGACACCAGATGGCAGTACCGCACCAGTGTTTCAGGAAAAAAAGAACGAACTGTCAGTCAGACTGTTAACTCCGACCGAAGCTGTCGTCAATCTCGCGCATTATATGTATTACATTTTGTATATAGTGTTAATTAAATAACGTTTATTTTTATAACCTTCTGATGGATCTTTTTCGTTTATTGGCTTTAGTTTTAAGATGTTATCAGGCCGATATATCGTGCATACTACAATTAGCCAAATTGGTGACTCTTAGAAGATAGAACACGTGTTTATTCTCGAACCGAAAAGCATTTGCTTCCACGGACAATTAGTTATCCGTTTCGATCGTGTAGCTGCCTTCTAATCTGATAATATATCATCTTTCAGTGGCTCGCCATATCATCGTACATGAAATATTCATCATTATTTCGACTGAAAATCAAGGAATTTGTGAATTACGACAGATCGCCTTCACCGATGAAAATACTCGTGCTGGTGCCAAACTGCTTTCGTTTTAGCGGACAATACTGTTTTACTGAACGTGTTTGTGCTCTACTAAAGGTGCTTTGTGCTTTATCGTTGCCGACATCGTTATTTATATATATTTTTGTGTTTCTTACCGTTTGAATTCCAGGCGTACTTCAATCATCTTAAGTAAGCTCGTTCTATTCTTTTCATTTTTTCATTATTGCCATCGGATTGTTAAATGCTAATTTATTTCATTCCATATTTTGCTATCCATCTTTATTTATTTGATATGCCTTGCTATTTTTTTCTATTCCTTTGTTTCATTGTGTTATATTACAAGTTACATATTCGCATTTTCTATTGATTGCTTAAAATTGTTGCTTTTTTTAATTCATAATTTTTCATAATTGTATTGCATCATATGTACTTATTGATAGCAGTCTTAATTTCCTTTCCTACATTTTGATTACCTTTTGATCATTGTTGTTAAGGTTGTCCCTGGGAAATTCATTTGTTTCTTGTATAATTTCTTGTGGCTCATTCCTATATTTCGTATCACCATGAGTGACGACGAGGTCGAAAAACAGGCTAGTGTGTCTCGTGTTTCTGTCAAACCCCCACCATTTTGGAAAGCAAATCCAACCTTATGGTTTGCACAGCTCGAGGCACAGTTCTCAATTTCTGGCATTACTGAAGATTCAACCAAATTTAATCATGTAATTTCTGCGGTTGAATCTGACGTGCTCAATACTGTCTCTGACATTGTCTTGCAGCCTCCGACCAAGGATAAATACAAAAACCTTAAAGCTCGTCTAATAGACTTGCATTCAGAAAGTGAAGAATCCAGACTCCGCAGACTTTTGCAAGGTCTCGAACTTGGCGACCAACGCCCCTCACAATTGCTTACCCGTATGCGTTCCCTTGCTGGCGCAACGGCAGGAGAAGCTATTTTACGATCCTTGTGGCTTTCCAGACTTCCTACAAGCACGCAAAGCATTCTCGCTGCACTTAGTGATGATCTCCCTCAACTTGCCGCAGTAGCGGACAAAATTTCAGACCTCACTAATGCTTCAACCATAAATTCCACAAGCTTGCAACCATCTCCTCCGACGAGCACCCTTGAAGCACAAATATCGCAATTGACTAAACAAGTGAGCGAACTCTCAACCATTGTTCATCAAAACGCACGTTCTAGGCAAAATCAGCGCCACTATAGAAGTTACAGCAGGCGACGTAGTCCATCCAGGGGACGGAACCGCCAATACAAAGTAATTACAACAAAGTCCAATAATTTATGTTTTTACCATACAAATTTTGGATCAAAAGCTAAAAAGTGTACACCACCTTGCTCCTTCCGTCAACCGGAAAACTAGCATCGCGGTCACAGGTGGCCACGATGGCTGACCGCGGCACTTCCCGAATTTATGTGGTCGACAATGCTCTAAACATGAAATTTCTTATTGACACTGGGGCTGACGTGTCCGTCATTCCTCGCCCTAAGAATTTTAATACCCAAAGAGAAAAACTGACTTTATATGCAGCTAACAACACTCCTATTCCAACTTATGGAACGAAGTTATTAACTCTCAACTTAAACCTACGAAGATCATTTTCCTGGCCTTTTATAGTCGCTGACGTCTCAAATCCTATCATTGGTGTTGACTTTTTGAGACACTTCAACTTACTTGTCGACGTCCGGCGCAGGCAACTTCTGGACCCCACAACCAACATCTCGGTCACAGGAAAAATTTCTACGGAGCCACTTCAGAAAGTTATGTTAATAACTGAATCTTCAAAATACCACAAACTTTTGTCTGCTTATCCCGCTCTTCTAAACACCTCGGGTCTCAATGGTGATAGGCCCAGTTACGAGGTATATCACCATATTGAGACCACCGGCCCTCCAGTTTTTTCCAAGCCCAGACGTCTCAGCACCCCTCTCCTAAATTCGGCAAAGGAGGAATTCCAATTCATGCTACAACAAGGCATCATCCGTCCATCCAAATGTCCTTGGGCAAGTCCTTTGCACATGGTTCCAAAGAAAAGCGGTGACTGGAGACCTTGCGGTGACTACAGACGACTGAATGCTGTCACAGTTCCGGACCGCTATCCTGTTCCACACATCCAGGACTGCACACATCTGTTAGCTGGGCGAAAAATTTTTACCACTCTCGATCTCACACGCGCCTACAACCAGATCCCTGTTTTTCCTGACGACATACCAAAGACGGCGGTGACGACACCTTTTGGACTCTTCGAGTTTGTTTTTATGCCATTTGGCCTCCGAAACGCTGGGCAGACCTTTCAGAGATGCATTAACAATGCTCTTCAAGGTTTAGACTACTGCATTGCCTACCTTGATGACATCCTGATCGGTTCTACAAACGAAGAGGAACACATTTCTCACTTGAAAGAAGTCTTTAATCGCTTGCAACACTTCGGTTTCACACTCAACCCATCTAAGTGCATCTTCGGCCAATCAGAAATCAAATTCTTAGGTTGTCTGATTACCCAAGACGGGGTTCGCCCACTTCCTGAAAAAGTTGAAGCCATATCATCTTTCCCAAAACCCCAAACTGTGGCTGAGCTTCGACGTTTCCTGGCCATGATTAATTTTTACCGAAGATTCTTACCAGCAGCCGCCCGCCGACAAGCTCCTCTCACTCATTTCCTAAAAGATAGCAAGAAGAAGGACAATCGCCCAGTTGTGTGGTCCGAGGAAGCTAGCGCAGCTTTCGAACGCTGCAAAGAGGACCTGATTCAAGCCACTACATTGTCTTATCACGCAGATAATGACAAACTCATTCTTGCAACTGATGCTTCAGATATGGCCATTGGCGCCACTTTGCAAGCTGAAACTCCACACGGCATCAGACCCCTCGCCTTCTTCTCAAGGAAGCTCACTTCTACGGAAACTCGATACAGCACATACGATAGAGAACTTCTAGCCGTCTATGCAGCTGTGAAACATTTTCGACATTCCTTGGAGGGACGACAGTTCCAGATCCAGACAGATCACAAACCTCTCACTTTTGCCTTTACTACAAATTCCTCATCCTCTCCAAGACAACTTAGGCAACTGGATTTCATCGCACAGTTCTCCACCGATATTAAACATGTCAAGGGATCGGAAAACGTCGTGGCAGATACCTTATCACGCATACACGACATTACCATTCCTTCTGCCATTGACTTCTCGTCCATCGCAGCAGCACAGGAGAATGACCAAGAATTACAGGCACTTTTGTCGAATCCTAGTGCCAGCAGTCTCAACCTTCAACCCTTGAAGTTAGACCCACAAACTTCAATCTTTTGTGACACATCTCAAGGCACTGTTCGCCCTTATCTACCTGCATCCTTCCGGCAACCTGTTTTTCAGCAACTCCACAACTTGTCACACCCTGGCATACGGGCGACGAAAAAACTTGTTCAACAGCGATATGTACGGCCATCTATGCTCAGTGATATAACTGCCTGGACTAAGGCATGCCTCTCTTGCCAAAAGTCCAAAGTTCAGCGTCACACAAAGAGCCCGATCCAAAAAATTCCTGTGCCAGACAAGCGTTTTGCTCATGTCCACATCGACATCGTTGGACCACTATTACCATCAGAAGGCTCAAGATATATTCTGACATGCATAGACCGCTTCACTCGGTGGCCAGAGGCAATTCCCATAGCAGATATCACTGCTGACACGACTGCCAGAGCCTTCTATAATCATTGGATAGCACGTTTTGGTGTTCCCGAACTTGTTACTACTGACCAGGGGCGACAATTCCATTCTAATCTCTTCAAAGCACTCACCAAGTTACTTGGAATTCAGCGCATCAGGACGACTCCGTACCATCCGTCATCCAACGGAATCGTGGAGAGATGGCACCGCAGTCTTAAGCAATCACTCATGTCTCATATGTCACAGTCACAGCGTTGGACCGAAGCCCTGCCGACTGTCATGCTCGGTCTATGTTCTGTTTTTAAACCAGACCTGCAATCGACTTGTGCAGAGATGGTCTATGGAACCACCATTCGCCTTCCAGGTGATTTTTTCAACCCAGCATCGGTTAGGCCATCACCGGATACTCCTGACCATTCATTCTTACAAGATCTTAAAGAGCAGATGTCAAAGCTGTCACCAACCCCTGCATCGAGACACCTCTCTTCCACGCCTTCCTTTTTGTACCGTCAGAACTCTCCTCATGCACTCATGTTTTTGTGAGGCATGATGCTGTCAAGCGTCCTCTTCAACGCCCTTACGATGGACCCTTTAAAGTCATCACTCGTCACGAGAAAACTTTTCTGCTGGACGTCAACGGTTCCCAAACCACCATCAGCATTGACAGGCTGAAACCAGCATTTCTTCTCCCACCTTCGTTCAACGAGAGTTCTAACGAGCAACAAGATGTTCCACACACTCCAAGTCCTGTTCAGAACAATACGGCTGAGACGTGTCCTGTTCCCGCTAGCAACCAACCTCCAACTGTCATCACTCGTTCAGGTCGTCGTGTACGATTTAATCTTCGATACTCCTCTTAATCGTGCATCGCACTAGGGGGAGTACTGTGGCGATCGCACATACATTTAATCCAGTACATTCCACCAGATGGCAGCAAGAGATGTCAAATCCAACATAGACACCAGATGGCAGTACCGCACCAGTGTTTCAGGGAAAAAAGAACGAACTGTCAGTCAGACTGTTAACTCCGACCGAAGCTGTCGTCAATCTCGCGCATTATATGTATTACATTTTGTATATAGTGTTAATTAAATAACGTTTATTTTTATAACCTTCTGATGGATCTTTTTCGTTTATTGGCTTTAGTTTTAAGATGTTATCAGGCCGATATATCGTGCATACTACAATTAGCCAAATGTCTAATCCTGCTGTAAGAGTGTTACCAGTTGGGTTGTATATTTCGGACGCTGTTTTCAAACCTATGAGTATCGTTCTAACTCATTCCACGTCTTCTCTGTGAGCTAATAGTTGGTTATACTGTTCTATGGATACTCTGTCTTAACAGACGAGAAAAGAATGTAATTCAGTATCACGAATCCACTGCCTGACACATAGCCTGATGCAATGTCACTTTGAAGTAACATTCAGCAATTCTATAAAATAGTTGGGGCGTAAAAAAATTCAAGTTCCAAAATTTTTAATTAGGTGATCAATTTACTAGAAATAATGTGTAAAGGTCCACATCATACTAAGGAAAACACAGCCAAATAAATTCACCACTACTGCAATTAAGAGTTGCGATAAATATGAAAAAACATATTCTTTATGCATTCGTTATTTCCTCTGTCACCTATCAGATTGGAAAAGCCTGTTACTATGACTTGTCGCTCAATAAAACTACTTTCCAGTAGGACATTGGACATTGAGACATCCATTGTAAATATATTTGGAGGTTCGAGGTAGCCTAGTCGTTAGGGCATTAACCTTCCTTCCGTAAGAGCGGTGTTCGATTCCCAATGCCGCCATAGGCCCATCGAGTACATACGATATACTTGCTCGTTAAATCTGTGGAATCGAAAGTCCTGTGGTCGGTCATTGAGCAGTTACCATGGGTGCAATGGTCTGGAAAAACTTCCTCCACCTCCAGATTAATGTCAAAATTGATGAAGTGGATCTTCTTGTGTTGCCATCTATCGGAGGAGTCTTACAGCAAAGACTTACTTTTATCTTCTTGGTGCTTTGGTTTAAAACAAAAGATGCACCCTTCTGACTTAATTTCGCTTAGTCATCGGTTAGCGAGCTTGGCTTGTCCAAGTGCTATAAATAACAACAACATATACTTGGGATATCTATCCATTTCCATTGAACATCTAGTTGTGACATTAAAACATTAAATGGATCCTCCAACATTGTTAAAACATTTGGTTTATATGCAATAATATATCCGTAGATACTGAAGTGTACCTTTCTTTTCACAAAATACTGGAATGTATCATAATGTCTGATGCCTGATGAAAATCACAATTGGGATATTTAGATTAGTTATCTTGCGTTCCTACGAACGCTCATGAAAATATTAGGGGACACTAATCCCGTTGGGATAACTTACGGACACAAATAAAATATGAAGTTCGTACCCTAATCCACTTAATTTTCCACTCCTTCTGACATCACTCTACCATGTCTCAGATAATTCTGTCATAATTGATCTAAGGGAATTGACACTAATATGACAACCAACTACAATACCTCTTTCAAAATCGCAAAAGTCCTTTCATTTCAATATACTAATGAATTTCACACAGGACTAACGACGTTCGCGTTTCTATTTTCTTCATTTAATATTTGACATTCAAACTTCGTATTTTATTTTCGCAGGCCACGTGGGAGCACTAGATTTGTATAAAATCAGACATGCAGTCAGGTATTATGCAAATGCATATAGTTCTTTGTCATTAGTGTTTTTATTTATTTAATTATTTATTTTTCAATTGCAGGCAAAAACAGTTTTGGCTTTTTCTTCTTTCTTATACGCAAGATAATTAGGCTTAGGAACAGATCTGTTAATGCTGCTTTTTTCTTTTCAGAATTCAAATCACGCTTCAAATGAAATTGTCTTGCACTTCTAACAAGCCTACCTTATCTTTTCCTTTTTCTTTTATGTAAAATAGTACAGAGCTTTTATTTTCTTATATTAATTGTTCTCTCTCACATTTCAATTTTATACTCTTTTAAACAGAGAATGAAATTCCGATCCATTATTTTTCTCAACTCATTTTAAAACATTGATATTATATATTTTTTTAAAAATATCGCGTTGAATCCAATCTGATTTTAATCAAATCTTTTTCACTCAACTAAACACCAAAGAAAGTCGTATTTAAGATCGTAACGGATTTAAAACTTATCAAGCACTGAAAAAATCACTCGATTTTTATGTTCTGTGTATATTCGGTAAATATAATTTTTCATATTTAACTCTTGGTTACGATATTTAATAACAGTTACTTATTTCAACTTGTCTGATATATAGTTGTTTTGATTATATTTACTTTTTCATTGACGTTATCTGTGCTGTTTATATTTTTATTCAGAGAGTGTATAAACACACACACACACATATATATATATATATGAATGTAAGTATATATATATATATATATATATATATATATATATATATATATATATATATATATATATATATATATATATATATATATATATATATATAACAATACTCACAGAAAAATTATTTAAGAATTATTTAAATTATATATATTGACGGAATCAGTGAATAATAAAGTATTTGGGAATATTCTTACTTAATATATACATGTGCGTGTGGGTAAGAATATTCTCAAATACTTTTAATACGCTATTATTCATTATTTCCGTCAATATATGTAATTCAAATAATTCCTTCAGTTCTTGTAAAAATGCTGTTCTCTTTGCAGCTTTGTTGACATAAATAGCAAAGATTAGAATTTTTCATCTGATTGGACAAAACGTATTGCTTATTTTAAAATACTGGATAAAAAATATTTTTAAAAAATGTTCAAGTATTTTGTTTTTTAGGCTCTTGTAGTTATGTCTCACTATTCTTTCCAATCTTATTTTTAATCATAGATTCCTAAATCATTGTTTGTTCATTTTTACTTACAAAACTCATGCATTTGTCATGAAAAAGCGCTATACAGAAGCAAAGGTATTCAATAATAACTACATGTATAAATAAAATCCTTTTCCAATTTGGGGCGTCAAATTTTTTCCTGAATTAGATTATGAATAGTTGTCTGTATCAGAAGGTTAGTTTGGTTAACTTAACCAAATTAACATTCTGATCTTTTAAAACAAACCATAGCTTATGTTTTATATCAAAATTTTGAATGCAACACACAGTTGTAGCTTTCAATAAAACCATAATTAATATTGATTTGAATGTACTGTAAAGTTGCTTACGTCATATTGCACATCATTACGGAACTCTGCTAGTTTCAAAAATAGAGACAATTGGTCAGTTTTTTATTCCTTTTAAAATTGTCTGCTATTTCAGGCAGGTAAAACATATGTAAGGTATAAATGTCTCCATTTTTACTTTACACAATATGTCTTTTAAGTAACGATATTTATACTATTCGACTTTTTTTCGGTTTTTTCCCACTGTTGCAAACGTGTTTTCGATTTCCTAATATGCCAGCCATAAAATATGCCTTGCAACGAAGATGATGCAAATCCCTACATCTGCATTTTATAGTAACTGAAAGGAGCATTCAAGTGTTCCACGAAGCATTCGATTTCCCTTTAGCTTATCTAAATGTGAATCCTCGTTTTGTGGTACAAAACAGCGTTTTAATCAAAACTAACTAAATGGAAAATATCGTTAAAAATAATAAAAATATCTCTTTTCCTTCGAAATCTGGATAGAAATTTTCTATTGGATGTCCAACCCTAGAAGCTGGCATACTTAGACAGATAATGTGACATATTTCCTTTAAAATAAATAATGAGTGACATTTTGTCATTGATAAAAGACAGCTGGATACATTTTTCCCGATTGCCGAAGCCAATTATCTAAATCTGAGTATTTATTAAGAGTAATTTTTAAAAACACATATAATGGGGAAAATATTATGTCTGAACATATTTCAGTAAAAAGGAATGATTTAACATTCTTAACTATTGCAAGTAAACATTTCTTAAGGTAATCTTCGCAGACCACAGGAAATGCAAGGGGAATAACTAATAAAGGCATCGTTAATTTACTAGAAGTCGTAAAACTTGTTGATTCTTCGAAGGATTATCATGAAGGGTCGACCACCCATGGGTTGGTTATAACTTGAGCGATTTCATGCGAATTTTTATACTCCCTTTGTTTTGGGAACACATAAATATTTATATATAGGGCTGTTTGTTACTATTTCCGGCTTAAACGCATATTGCGTACCTGTGGAGAAGTAGTAAAACTGCCATAAGATTGTCTTCTAGTTTATTTAACATGAGAATATCACATGTTTCGTAATTTGGACCCATGATAAATCAGATTTGTGAGAAAAAATCTCATTAACATAACCAAAATTCATACACATATTTTTATCGCTTATACCTTAATTCCCATGACTACTTACGTTTATAGATTTTTAAAGGTTTAAATATGACAAAGAAGCAGCCATAAGTCAATTAAGAAATTTTATTTTCCAACCATAATAATAAAAAAAGACGTAAAGTTTCTAGTTTTCGGTGTTGAGATTTTCCCAATCGTAGTGTTGCAGACAGGGAGTTGTTCTATCCATCTTAATAAAAGCAGGTGATTTTTGAGAGAAAATATTTTCTTCAAAAGCTTCCGAAATTTAGCGGGTATGTAATCATCGTCTTTTGAGTGGAAATTCTGGGACTCGATCCACAGTGTAATAACATGAGTTTTTTTTTTTTTTCCCTACTTTCTGTATGCTTGGTAATTTTCCAGGCTTTTCCCCTTCTACACATGATTATGATATACTTTCTAGAAAATTTCTGTCGGAAGAATAAAATATACGAAATCTTCAAATATTTTACCATAACCTTCATCTGTTAGGCTATCCGTTTCCCGTTGTTAAATCCAGTGAACATTAATTCATCGTTATCTAATGGTAAAATCGGGCTCTTGGGATTAGGAAATTCCGAATTAAATTCCAGCAAGTGTTGAATAAACGAAGAGTTGAGTTGCGTCTGCACTTTCTGAATATATATCTGTCTGAGTGGATATAATTGTGAATTTTCCGAGTCTTTCATCCCTTTTCACCTATGAATAAGACATTTTATCTAGGAAACTTCCTGTTGAAAAGCAGTTTGTGGGGAATGTCCAAATAATTTACAACAGTTTTTATCTATTAAACTATCCTTTACATTGCAACAAAATGTAGCGGACGAGCACACCGTGGCCTAGTGGCAGGTGGCACTTTGGATTAGAAATTCCCGAATTCACTCCCAACTATTTTGGAGCAACGGGTAATAAAGTTGAATTTTTTGCTTGAAAGTCACTCGGGATGAATGCTTGGGAGTTTTCCGAATTTCCTCCATTGCAACAGGTGAATAAAACTCTCTTATTTATGAAAGATCCTCCTATAAGATAAGAGACGTCGGATGTCCAAATTCCTCACCGGGTGGTTGGTTATACACTATATTTAGGGATCTAATTTATTTTGAGAAGGATGCATTTTATAATATATTAATATTTTTAAAAATAAATATCACGGGATTTTTTTCCCTAGGTAATCAGTTTTTACGTATTTTAAGTTTAAACGATAATAATGCAAATATAATTGATCATTTCTCACTTCGAACCACATTTTTTTAAGGAACAATAACAGTAATTATATTCTCATTTAGTAATATTATGTGAATTGACATAGTAGTGAGTCATTCGTGAGCAAATGGTCATCAATGATAGTTAGCTGAATTGTTTGCAATTATTTTTATTGGACCTGAATATACGAGTTTTCCTGATTGGGTTTAAGGTGCTTAAAGCACTTCAAAATATTAGATAATTGATAGCTAATAATTAAATTTGTAATTCATGTATTTATAATATATATTAAAAAACTGTTTAGTTATTATCAAGAGATATAATCTTTCAGAATTGGTAAATTTTTTTTTTTTTTTTTTGGAAACAAAACCCTCCTTCATTGTAATCTAGGGAAGATAAATGAATAACTCTATGGAATATAAAGCAATAGTAGATGTAAGTTCTATTTTAAACTCTGTTTTATTATTTTTTCAGCTGTTTTTTGTACTTCGGAATTCACCTTAAACAATAAGTCCCAATCTAATTAGCCCTAGTGTCCATAAAATGGACACTAAGACTCCAGATGCACATAGCTTTAGGACCAAAAATAGCGTTTTCGAAAAACAACGGTATTTGTATTTTTTTAACAATTTATTTAACTTTGTTCAAGACACTGCTTAGCTCTACAAAATGAGTCTCACGTATGGATTCTATTGAAAGTCGAAAGAGGCTTGGAACACTTGAAATTTCCCTTTATATTTACGACGTTATTAAATACTGAAATCGGTATTCTTTTCATCGCGGTCCAAAACTTTTTTTGATGTTTTGGATCGAGAATGTGGTAGGAAATCACGTCCTATGTTTTGGACTGACCATTGAAACAGAAAAAACTTTCTCTGCAATGGGCAAAAAACAAATGAAATGTTTGTGAAAATGTAGAAATAAAGGAAATATGATACAGTATATATTTTTTCTTCATCCAGTGGTTACGCATAGACGACAATTTTAAAAGAGGTAAAAGACATTCCTCAGTTCTTGCTGCGAGCATTGTGGAATAAACAATTTTGCAGTAAGTTCTAATTAGCTTTAATTCGAATTTAAATGAACTACTTATGAGGGGGCCGGTATACTTTCTTGCATTTTGCCCAAAGTTGAGCTCTACCAATTTGACGAAGTAAACACGACTCCTTACTTTCTGCTTATAAGAACGACGGTCTAATCAAGCAGGTCACTGAGGCCTAACTAAGGATGAGTGTTGTAATTTAAATTTCGAAATGAAACGGATGTTTTAAATTAGGCAAAGATCAATATATATTTCAGTTTATTGTGTGCAACCTTTCTAAATTCAGTTTAAGAACTAAACTAAACTTATTGGCTCTATAGCCCATATAGGGCCAAGGCCTACCAGTACCTGTATCTGTTTTTAAGACCGAAGGCCCTGAGATGCGAAGCATATTCTACTGACTAAGTTGTCATTCTGAGAGAAAACCTCCAGGGCTTAGTTCCCAAGCATGCTTGGTTTTGGTACTCAGTTTTATTGACCCACTGAAGAGATGATGAGCTGATTTGACCTTGCCCAGCCCGAGGATCGAACCTCGTGCCTACATCTTGGGATTGTGAAGCGGTACCACTACTCCACCAAGCTTTCTTTTAAAATTCAACCTTGGACAAAAGTTTATATAGCCTATAAGAAAAAAGATTTTATTTATTTAGATTAGTTGTCACAAATTTTTTAAGAAAAACATTTGATGTTGCTGTATATATAATCATTTATATAAAATTATATTCCTGTCTTTTTTATCTCTCATTAAAAATAGAGTGTTAAACTTTCGAACTTTTTTCCTAATAATTCTATATATTTTTGGCGTAAAAAAATGTTGGCTTGTGTTTGATTTATACTTCATGATCATTTAACACTATAAATTTTTGGGATTACTTAATATATGTATGAAAAATCTCGATAGAAACTACGAATTAGAGAAAGAAGAATGATAACCTCTTGATAATCATCAGAACAGTCCTATCTCTAGATAAATCGTGAAAATTTTCACTTTCATATCTTATAAGGGTTGTCTTTTTTTGTCGTCTGATTAGTGATGGAAAAAGTACAGATAAATATTTACATCTCTAAGTCAAATACATTTATAATGATTATAATATTTACTCTCAAGAGGACATTGCGTTCACCGTTTTTTTCCACATCCCTGACATCAATCGTCGAAATGTCAGCCAGGGTATCGGAGCTGGAGCGCTGACGTCCTGCTGATTATTAGCAGACTATTGCTCTTCCGTGTTTCGCTGATGGGAAGTTTAATTATTAGTTCTTTGATTAAAAGTGGATAGAAATTGAAATAATTTTAAAACAAATTTTAAAATTTTGTAGATTATTTAAATTTTTCTTATACGAATAAAAATAAAAGAATTAATTTAATTTCCGCTAGTTCACTATCTTCTCAGTTGCTTATGTGACGTTTGTTTTCATTGTCTTTTACAATGGTATTTGCGTACTTTTTACGTTGGATAAAGGGCTTTTCTTTGACTCAAAAGAAATGAATTTGAGTGTGAGTTCCCAAATACCTCCTAGATACCAATGTCCTGATCCAGTTGAACATTGGCTAAAAGTCAAAAGTCAACATTGACTAAAAGTCAAAGCCTATGCACACTACACATTAATAAGTGAAGATATTGTATCCCTCCGCTAAATTGTAGCAGAAGTTAGGAAAGGACAGATTAGTTTAGATATAAATGTCGTCAGTTGAACGTGATTTAAAACTATGTATATGCTGTTGTGGGCTATTATTAGTAATTTCAATCAGTAGAAATGGATTACCAAAAATTAAAAAATTTTTATCATGAAAGCAGTGTTATATAATGTTAATATAAAAAAAAACTTTTCTTAAAAAAAAACTTTAAATAATATTTTTGAATTTAAAAATGATTTTAAAAATGAATTAAAAAAAGTTTTTCAATTTTCTTAGTGCTGTTGTTGTGTTTCAATAAGAGTTGGTTCATTGTCGAATCATTATTTTTTTTATAAAGCGGAAATAAAAATTCGATTGTGGAAATCAAATTTCTTTTTGACAAGAATAATAAAAGAGGACATTTTTGTGAATAAAAAAAACGTCTTTAAAAACAATAAACAGGGAACTTTTTTCATATTCCGAATGAACACCCTCTTTATGAAGCACCACCTCACATGCGAAACCTTTTCTAAGGTCCATTTCCCAGCACATTGTATCATGACTAATTGTAACCAGTGGGAAAGGGAAAAAAAATCTTCAACAGTTTCATTTTACGTAAGTGGGCCATAAGTTACAACCAGCTGCCTTCCCCCTTCTTTCACACAAATGCTATTAATTCTCCAAGTGGTGGCTCATTGTTAATCAGCGCAGGCAAAAATCCCTTTAATTTTCCCCAAAAAAACCTGACTCGATTCGCTGTGCCCGAACGAAACTGTGAAACGCGATCTTCAAGGGGAAAAAGTATCAGGACAGAAGAAACAGAAAATAAAAAAATGGCAGTTTGGAAAGGGGTTCTTGTTGGAGTCGCACTCCACTTGGGTGGTCCGGCCACCAAGAGAGACCCATGGCTTAGCGACCTGGGTGGTCCATCGACTTCTTCCCTCCTACCTCTACGCTACAACACCCTTATCACTGACTTCAATGTTGATTTCTCCGTCGGCAAGCGCCATCTATTGATAAATGGCCAGAAACAATTTTCAACTGTTTAGCTAAACTGCAACCGTAATCAGGAGAGTGAAGGAAGACAGCGCTTAATTTGACGTATGAGGTACCATATCTCAGTCCACTTTCCTCCCCCCACTCGCTTTTGATGAATGAGCGTTATTTTGTTAGTAATTATAACGTGTTTGTAATTGTTTGTCCACGAATCAGTCTTAAAAGGCATAATCAACCGATATCTGGAAAATAGATTTTTTTTTTTAAATCCTCGATGGAAATTGGTTTGTTTATTATTTATTCATGAAAGTTGGGTCTCTGGTTTTTAATTCAACTTGAATAGCTGCGGACCGTTGGCAACAGCAGTAACACGCCTCTTAAGGGAAGCTAATTTGAATTCAATGTAATTACTTCCCCCCCGAAAAACTAACTTCAGATTCCGAGAAATCGTTCCTAAAGGGTTCAATTTATTTCGTTTTGTTGTTTTCATTTTTGTGACTTCTCCTTAATGAGTTCGAAACTTTCGAATAACAAATTGAGGGGACAGGGAGAAGCACAAAGCAGAATTTTAATAGAATAATTTATTATTAATTATGACTTATATATAATTTTCCATTATTTATTTACTTTTTAATCGTCAACAGAGTTAAAGCATGACTTTGAAATGCCAGATTTATGTTTTATGGCTCTTGAGATGTTCTACAAACCATTTATTAGATCTAACTGAGTTCGGAACCTCTAATTTAGATTAATGATCATAAGGTTGTCAAGATAATTAATAATATACACGAAAACATTCTAAATAAATCAGAGTTAATTATAAAAATTAGTAATTGCATATACGTTGAAGAAAAAGTGAAGTTGTTGGAAAAATATTTGTATATTGGAATACGAATAAAAATTTGTCTTGAGAATAAGGAATTCTATAATCAACAGATGGACAAATCACGACACACTTACACACAATGTGGTATGTTAGTAATTTAATAGTTGCTAGAGAAAACTTACTGAAATTTCTAAAAACAATAAGATCTTAAAGCAATTTGTAACTAGCCATAAAAAAAATCCCAGTAAGTTATTTTTACTGCAAATAATCTAAGCCGCATTCAATTTTGGAAATTTAAGTTTAATAATTTTATGGATTTCCATAATTTAGCTATTAACACAAACATTGTAGGTTTTGAACAACATATTTGTGATAAAATTTTTTCTAATATGTGAACATCATAAAATCAAATTTTCGTTTAAAATGAACTGATGTGAACTTAAATCACCTAATTTTTTCTCTCAACATCTTTTATCCTAATTTTTATATAATTAACTTGATGCAAAAATAATAATTTAAAAGACAAGTTATATAATTCTGACTGTTAACACACACATAACTATCTAAGACTGTTTTCAGTTATTCATTTTTGTGTTCATACATTACAGACAAATATTTAAGAGTATTTGTTAACAATAAAAGTGATTGCACTTTTGTTTTATTTATTCCATTTTTTTAAAATCTACATAATGATGTATGTAAAAAATAAAAAAATGCACTACTTTCTTAAGAAAACAATGATATATGTAAAAAAATCAAAAAATGCACTACTTTCTTAAGAAAACTTTAAGTCAACTCACGAATTAATCTTTCTTTTTTTATATATATTTAGAATGTTAAAAAAATAACCGGAAATGATTTGTATACATATTTTCTATTTTTTTAAATATTAACTTTTCCTCGAAAGATCTGAATAAGCAAATAAATATATTAAGACATGAATGATGTTGATATTTTTTTCTGCCTTTAATATAACTTTTTAAATATATCAAATTTAAAAAATATTGTAACAATTCAGAAAAAAAATATATCTGTTATCTGATCAGATTATACACTAATCGTTATTTGATTCATCCAAAGATTATTGTTGAAACATTTATTATTTACGGCACACAGATTTGGGGCTGTGATTTCCTGAAAAAAAAGCAGTTACTTTTCGGAGAAATAAGGATATTTACTCAATTTTATTAAAAACGGTGTTTTGCTCCACAAGATGTGGTCTTACATATGGATCAACTGAAAATATCGAGTGGTGTGGAAAATTAGAAGTTCATAATTGTTATGAAATTATTAAATATTGAAGTCAGAACTATTTACATCCGAGTTTCAATGTATTTCCGATCGACGGCATATTAGGAAAGGCGAAAACCAGTTCACTGCAGTGGGTAAAAACAATTTAAAGATATAAAAAATATAATAATTATCTTTATTTTATAGAAAGCTGCCTTGTTAGAAAGTAGAAAGAATGTGGGGGATCCAATAGCTTGCATATATTTTCTCTGCTACCGGTAGATAGCAATTTTAAAAAGGGTGAGTAAACACCCAGCTCTGGAAAAGTGTTGAGGTTCCAAAATGATACAAATCGCTAATGCGTAAGCAATTTTACACTGCGTTCAAGTTACCAGTAATTAAAATTTAAATCAACTACAAACGTTGTAAACAAAATTGGAAATGAATCATAACTTTAATTTTAAGTTAGCCGGAAATCAACATTTTAGTATATACTTCATTCTATTTCCGGCACCTATTCTGTATAACTATATTCCAAAGCCAGATAAAAATCTGGGCAACACAAAGAATAAAGATGATATTCATATCGATCACTCAAAGCAATAGTTAGGTAGGTACGTCTGGTAAGTGAGGAAAACCATCACACACAGGTACTAACGGAAAGCTAATGCCTCAAAGGATAGCGTTCATTTTAACTGACTGCTCTCATGGATTTGATTCTTATCGCATGCTTTAATATCTGTAATAGTTTGAAATCTATTTTAAACTGTAAGTTCTGTTTAAATAAGTCTTTTTATTGTAAAAAAGTGATCGTAGATTTAGGAACAAATAATACAACAAAATAGCCGTTTCATCCCTTTGAACTATTTATGTAATGTTATAAGTGAAAAATATTCAGAACTTAAAATTAAAATTTTCAAATAGCTTTGTTTAACTAACGTATCAATTATATTCCATCGTATCCATCAATTAAAAAATTGTTTCTTAATAATTATCCCTCTAAAAAATTAATTGTGTTCAAAGTGCGTAAACAATTCTTGAGTGCATGACTGAAAATAGACTGCTTATTTCCATCCATTGTAGCATACACTGTATAAAAATTTCTTGGAGGCCCTGTATATATTAGTAAATATAAAAAATCCCTTTATTTATTTATTTTTTTATTTTTATTTTCACAGAAACCTTATTGAAGCTAAATGGAGTAAAACAATGGCATATCGTTGTGTTAACTTTGATTCTACTTTTAAATGACGGATGACCATAGGATATTCTGAATACCCTTATGGTTTTCAATATATCATACAGTTCCTAATAAGGAACTTTTAAGTAAATATCGCCAACAATACTTAATGAGAATCGCAGACGGTGGTAAGTATCGGCGAGAGATAGTTGTTGAGGGTCTTTATTTAAGATACCATAAAACAGACCATTAAAAAAGATGCAATTCATCAGCATATGAAATTAAAATATACGCACAGATATCATGCATTTTTTATTCATCGATTGGTCATTTCAAAGAGAAATATTTAATGTGGTTATCTTTCGGTATGTATAAAATTGTTATCAATAGAAAAATTTACATATAACAAAATATAATCTCATTCTTAGCATTTTAAATATATCAACTGAGCAATTAAAGTTTAAAACTAGTTAAATGTACCTAATTGCTTAATTAATTTTAAATGACTGGTTAGTATTGAACTTAAGAGAGAAGGATGCTTGGTACTGCTTATGATGCTCATAAGGCTGTAACCATTCAAATCTTTCGCCTTTTGAGAATATTTCATAGTTAGTAGGTTGCATTCACATAACATGAGGAAAGAAATCGAGAAAACTCTCAAGAGCATTCAGCCCGACATATTTATATCAGAAGGCAGAAACCCAACATCTATCTAACATTGTTGAACCGGGATTGAAATCAAACTCGAGACCTTACGCCCAGAAGACCGTTATTCTTCCACAGTGTGTCAAGTTGAGCCTAAATTTATTGTAACTTACTTTTATAGTTACATGATCTATAAAAGCTATGTAATGAGTTATTTGCTATAATCTAAAATATAACAGTCAATGTGTATTTTTGCAGAATTTTGAACCTTACTAGACTAAATCAGCTAGATAGTGATCAAAGGTCGATTAAACAAAAAAATTAATTAAATACTGCATTTAAGATTAGTTTCAATGTAATATAAATGGGCTCTCATTGTTTTACTTTAATTTCAAATACATCATTAACGTAAACCAGATTTTACGAGACCGATTCCATAAAATGTTTACGCTCCGAATACATTGCCAATTCAGAAACGTGTATTTTTTATTTCAAATAGAATTATTAATTTCTATAAATATATTTTAACATTCAGAATTCCAGGAGAAATTGTTTTGCTGTTATTCTGCTGCTGCTATTATTTGATCGAAACTTTTAAATTTATATTACACTATAATCAACTGAATTATTGCCGATAATTTCAGATAAAATTCTATGAAACTATTTAGAGATTGTTTTTAGAAAAAATAGAATTAAAAAGTACAATATTTTAACAATAATCTCATCTAAGCCATTCGTCAAAATTGATATAGAATATTCCACCCTCAATGTAAACTTTACTAATAAACAACTAGGTTAGCAGATGCATTGAAAAGATTTTGCTGTGTTTCTGTTTTTTGTATGCATGTCTATCTACTGGCATGAATACATCGGAGTTTTCCTGGTTTCCTCTTTTGTGATACGTGAGTATGTCCTCAATTTTTTGCAAAAATCCTTCTAGAATTTGAAACCCTGTGGGTTGTGAAAACTTCAAATGTTTTCAGCTATTATCTATCCACTTTAAATGTCTAACAATTTTACGGAGAGTTTTAAAGGAAGCGTCACATATATTCATAATTTCAGCTAAAGAAATCAAAAAAGATTTAATTGCCTTCTTAGATTAGATGGAAATAGTTGAATTTGGTCGTATACTTCAATACATAAAGAAATCACTAGTTTCACCATAAAAAGTTTACGTAAAAAAATAATAATAATAATAAAAGCAAAAATTTAATGTAAACTTGTTCGATGTGCAATAGTGGAAAATATAATGTCCTCAAAAACAAGAAGTGTGAAAAGATAAATAGGATATGCACTTTTTGTATGCAAACTAATACATTTTAGCAGAAACTAAATATATGAAGATATATTTTTGTGAAAAATAAAAAAAGCGTTTGCTTACTAAAAATAAAAAAATAGAGACTAAATGTATTAAAGGAAAAGATCAATTATTAAAGGTAGAAAAAAATTATCAAATACTCCATATAATATTTAACTGATTAATTATTGCATAAAAATCTACATAATGACTTATGTAAAAAATAAAAAATGCACTTCTTTCTTAAAAATACTTAAGTCAACTCACATATTATTCTTTCTTTTTTTATATATATTTAGAATGTCAAAAAAATAACCGAAAGTGATTTGTTAATATTTTAAAATTGGAAAGTTAATATTTAATATATTTATAATTTATTTTTTTAAATATATAAATATATTAAGATATATATAATATATTAAGATAAATATATTAAGACATGAATGATGTTGATTTTATCCTCCTTTAATATAACTTTTTAAATATATCAAATTTAAAAATTATTGTAACAATTAAAAATATATACATATCAGTTATCTAAACAAACTATACACTAATCGTTATTTGATTCATCCAAAGACTATTATTGAAACATTTATTAATTACAGCACACAGACTTGGGGTTGTGATTTTCTGAAGAAAAAACAGTTACCTTTCGGAGGAAAAAATGTCATTTGGAGAAATAGAGACTAAATGTATTAAAGGAAAAGATAAATTATTAAAGGTAGGAAAAAAATGATCTCCATATAATATTTAACTGATTAATTATTATATGAAGAATTCGATTTACTTATCCCATAAAATTTTACATTTGGAAAAATTATTTTGTGTGCTATTAAATTTTATTGATGGGAAAACATTTCAATCATGTTAGTATCTGTGAAATATAAAAGACTATTGGAATCGAGTTAATTGAATTTAATTGTTTCTGATAACTTTCGAATGAGATAACGTCAAACTCCAACATTTCATTCCTTTTACTCCCAGATATTTATCTTATGATTCCAACTTCCGATAATAGACTTCCCACCTCACCAATCCATTTTCCAGTTGAAGTTTCCCATAAATTTTGGCAGGAACATCATTTCCTTCAGGCAAACGCTTTCTTAAACCTGTCAAGTGAAGGGAAGCCAAGCCCTGGTGTGGCCGATCCATCCCCAGGTACATTCACATGAAAATGATGGCCACAAAGGATCGACCCCTCTTAAAAGAAGGCTTGATGCCTATCAGCAGGCTTGTCTGAAGCACCTCTTGCTTATTTTTATGTAGCTGTCTTCCTGGAGGTGGGGATATCTTAATTGACTTCTCTTTACAATAGAGTGAAAAGAGACAAAGAGATTCTTTCGGAACCACGACTCCAAAATTCTTTAGCAAAATCGTTGCGGGTCACTTGAAGCCTGAAAAAGAAGCACTTTGCAAGGAATGGGGCTATCAACTTCTTCCGGAGTCTGAAGCCGATTCTTGGTCCGGATTAGAGAAAGGAGATTTAAGCCAACAATGTACCACCCAAGGATTCTAACCATTCTTCACCCTAAGCGGATAAAAATTGATTTCAGAAAGGCACCTGGCGAACAACCATTTAGCGTTGACGAACCCACCGGAAAGGAGAAAAAAATGTAAAAGGAAAATGTCTCCCACAAAAGAGACTGCTCGCACACCCTTTTTGTAATATGACTCAAGCACTTAGTTGATCTGTCTAAAACGTTCCCAGTCTGTTATCTCATTTTGATCCTACTAGGGATACGCGATCCATGTAAAAAATATCGGGTGTTAATGTTTGGGACAACCCAAGGTTACAAGTTCGATTAATATAAAAAATAGCATAAACCTATCAATTTTTGACTGTTTTTACGGTTATTATTACTTTAGTTTTTCAAGAGAAATTATGTATTATACTTTAAAATGTAAAACACATAACATCAGGAAGTTACATATTGCACTAACGGTGGGAGCCTCCATCTTTCTCAGACAGGTTTTCAGTATAAAATATTTATTTCGTTTTCAGGGAGGGGGAAGGAGTTAAGATTTGGAAAAAATATTGCTAAGATATTTACTTTTTTTTTATCTAACTATACTCAAAATGTTTTTTTACATCACGAAATGATATATCACATATAGATCAATTAAAAACAAATCTAATGAGCTGTGGTACACTTGAAAATATTCTTTTTAGTTATGAAATATTGAAATGGGGATTCCTTTCATTCACATTCCAACACATCTCTGATTGGCGATGTATTGGAAAAACCGAAAACATGTTTACTGCGACTAGTCAAAACAATACTTTTTCAAAAATTGAAAAGAAATAATATATTTATTGTTTAAAAGAAAATTACACTAAGGAGTTAGGAAAGGATTAGGTTATCCAAGAATTAAAAAAGTAAAAAGCAGAGGAATCTGATGTCGTACACATCTTTCGTCTGTCCCCAGTAATTATTCACAGATGACTATTTTAAAGAGGGATTAGAGTTCGGAATGCTGTAAATAGCAGCATAAGCAACCTTACAAATAATTTAAATCTGTGCTAATTACGTTATAACTTAATTCCATATATTGCAACCAAAAATTTTGAATTTAAATTATCTATACATTAATAAATTTTAAATTATCTATACTTGATTTCCATTCCATGCAGTCATTCTCAATTCAACACGGGACAAAACTCGGTGAACAAATAAGAATAAGGAATTTTATTTATGTATAATTTTACAATACATTAATGATATTGAGCCTATAAGAATTATCTTGTGGAATATTTTGAATAACCTAACTTTACTAATTGTATAAACGTAGAAAGTGGAAGAGATCTCACTTTTTTATTTTTATGATTATTATTTTTATAGTTTTTTTCTATAGGAAAATCCTATATTGCAGGACAAAATACGTGCGTAAATATATTTATTGGGTGTGATTATTTACTGAATTGATTAATTACCATATTATTAGCAAGTTTAATAATTTAAATTGTATTTAGGAATTGCAAATTGGTGCCATTATACCTGTTTGTTATACCATTTGTTTTCATTTAAAAAATGGATAATAAATCAAAATGAAATCCTAAATTCTCTGATTTCTTATGCATGTGAAAACAATTTGTGTTTAAAAAATAAAATTAAGCGAACTTATAGCACATTTCTTTTTAAAGTGACAAACCTCAAAAATTATCATTTCAAAATGATAATTTTGAAGAATGAAGTAGCGACGCATTTGATTTTAATGACAGAAGGAGCAACTTCGGAAAGCGATTTAAAGTTTATTTGGCGCTCTTTTTTGGCGCTATATAGGTTTCGATTTTTACAAAGGACTTCTACCTCTGTCAAAATATGAAACGGAAATTTATAAATTATGCAGTTTAGAATTACATGAATGCATGATTTCCATAGATAGAGTAAGACCAAATTAGATTTAGAAAATGTTTTATACAAGATTTTTGTGTATTTATCATTTTAAGAAAACATTCTACAGTTCGAGGAGTATCATCCAGATACCACGTCAATTTCAATATTAAACAGTAGCCATCTTAAAAGGATTAACGTTTATTTCCGGCACAGCAAAGTTTTTCCAACCTGCAACAAATGTCATTTAAAACCAGCCTCTCCAGAGTATGTCCTAAACTGCCTGGGTCTAGGTTTATTAGGACTTACTATCATCTTCACTTCTAATGATTGATTTTGCTGCTAGAATACATATGGACTCATGGATCAGATCTAGGTGTTGCCAGATCATGAAGTATTAGTAAGAATAAGAAAATGAATTTAAACACAATTTATATCCATTGAAATAAAGTTAAGACAATATGCATAAAAATAATAAAATCACATGCATTGTGGATTCTCTTCGGTATGTCAAGAACTTCTGTATCAGCAAAGGGAATATGGGTGTGGATTTCTTGGATTTATTGCTTACCACAATAATATACAGGATGTCCTAAAACGACCGCATAAACTATGCGCTGCTAGATTCCTAGTTGGGAGTACATAAAAACTGCCCAAAGAAGCGTTCCTGTGCGATCCATAGTTTACGCGAAAAATACAACAAACAAAGTATGACGTCACTGCCGGTACAAGGGAAAAAAATACTGTATTGTACATATTAACAACAGTATTTGCATATCTTTACAGACGATATCGTGTCATGCAAGAGCGCGCTATGGAATTACATTAAGCCGCCGTTTAACTGGTGTTTAAAAGGCTGCATCTTGCATCTACCGGTCAGGGCTAGGGAAATCTCTTTCCCTAGCCCTGAAATGCTCCCAAAACTGTCACCGGAAATAGCCATTGATGACGTAGTCAGGCATCCAAGGAGAATAAGCTCCTTGGTGTTTCTAAGCAAAATACTTATTTTTTTATTTTTAAGTTCATTTTGTTTTTAATCAGAGTGAAAAAACTACTAATGCCTCTCAAATATTTAGTGAATTTGCAATTATTATTTAATAAACCCAAAAAAATTATTATTAATATTGAAATTAAACTTAAAATTGTATAACCAATATAAAAATATATTTACCTATTAGCTTCAGCTTATCTTGATTTTTTGACTATTGACCCATTTCTTGTTTTTCTGTTGAGTTTTATTATGAGATACTATCGCTGCATTTCTATTTAAATACCTAATTTGTATAAATGTTCTCAAGCGACAAAAAAGTTTAATTGCCTTTCGATTTACAGTAGGAAAAGAAGACTCTGTTTCATTTATTAATGTTGCTATGACATTTTTCCCTTCAGAAAATGTGTCGCCATGAAATTTGCGAAACATTATGTCCATTTGTTTTATAGTTTCCATCCATGCTTTTGTTGGAACAGTAAGTCCCTCAGCAGAAATTAAATTAATCCACTCGGAATCATTGATAATATCGACTGAATTTCTTGATATAGTTCCAAGTGAATTATCTTTAATTTTATAAGCAATATAACCTGCCACATAAACCATAGCTTCTTTTTCAAATGGAGATATATCACAATTTGGATTGGAAGAGGCAAGTTCATTTTCCCAAGATAAAGGTAAGGGATTAATTAAGAATTCACGATTTAATTCATCATCTTGAGAATCAAAAGAATTGATAATTTCTTGACGTTATTTTACATTAAATGCAGAGTCTAACATTTCACTTGTTAAATAAACATCTGGTCCATTTTCTAAAGAGTTTACTTTCGGTGACAAATTAGGTAATTTATTTGCGAGCAATATTTTTTAAGCGAATAATTACTTCAGAAGGAGAAGGATGGTCATTGAATCTTCCGAGACTGGCTGAAGACAGGGCTAGGGAAAGAGATTTTCCCTAGCCCTGGGAGCATTTGAGCCAGCCCTTCTCTTTCCCTAGCCCTGGCTACCGGTTGTCTTCGTATGGTATCCATGTATTCCGTTCGTGACTACTGTGACATGTACTTGATGTACGGTCGATGTAATTTAAATGGCCTTTGTTTCCAGCATGATAGAGCTCCGGCGCATTTCTGTGCTCCTGTACGTAGTTGGCTGGATATGGAATACCCCGGCAGCTGGATCGGACGTGGGAGTCCGGTTCTATGTCCGCCACGTTCTCTAGATCTTATACCGTTGTAGTTTTTCCTATGGGGCCATCTCAAGGAACTGGTGCATCGAAACGCAGTGCCTACACCAATGGACTTAGTTGCTCGTCTGCATGCTGCTTGTACTTCGGTGGACTCCGCGATGTTGCAACGTGTGATGACAGCCATTCAAGCCTGCTTCGACATTCACGGCGGACACTTTGAACATTTGCTATAAATTTTGCATATACTGCTGTGTTGATATGTTCAATAAAGTGTTTTTTCTTGCAGCGGCAGTGACGTCATGCTTTGTTTTTCGTATTTATCTCGTAAACTATGAATCGTACAGGAACGCTTCTTTGGGCAGTTTTATGTACTCCCAACGAGGAATCTAGCTGTGCAGAGTTTATGCGGTCGTTTTGGGACACCCTGTATATGATTACAATTAAATATTTAAAGAAATGAAAGAAATTAAAAGAGGTAAAAATAAAATCACACACACAGTTGATTTTCCACTACATTTTCAAACATTTTTCGGGAATTAAGTATGATACGACACTCTGATTCCTTGAATTTATCACTTACCAAAAATATATAACAGAATTTAATTAATATTAAAAGAATTTAAACTGCCCTTTGTAGCCTATAACCTGATTGATCTGTTATGAGTATTTAGTACCAAGAAAATTGTGATTAAGCAAACATCTTAAAAATAAGTATTGCATACCTGTCACGCTTTTATAAAAAATATATAAAAACAAACATAGATCATTATTGCACATGTGTTCGGTGTCATATAAATAGATTCACAGCTTAGTTTTAGATAATTTCTTAACTTCTATTTTCTTCAGACCCTGTATGATGACAGAGGTCAATATTATTCAATATTTGCTTTGAGTTTAAAGATTTTCTCCAACCCATATTATAACAGAAAATAATCATAACCCCATCTTGATTTTTAAATATTTTTAAGCCAGAGTTTTATTTAAATAATGAATGTAAACAAAAATATACATCCATCTTTGAACAATGTTTATCAATGCAGCAATTGGAAACATTTAACAAAATATTTCGAAAAAAATTTAAAAAATCACTTTGAATAAATCTATTATGTTATCTAAAACTTCAATTTGATTTTTTTCCATATGAAATTTCTTTCAAAATTTGCCGTCCACAATTAATATTTTGAAGCAATATTTCATCTTTAATTTAATTTTTATATCACAAAATTCACAAATATTTCTGGAGAAAAGAGAAATTCGAAACTAAAATTTATAAATTTGCACAATATTGTTAACTTTTTTTTTATTATATTAGTTTCTAAATCTCAAATTTATATCCATTTCAAATAATTCCAAATTCTTAACTGCACATTTTTTTCTTTTTTAGCTATATATATAACTTGGGAAAATGTGTTGTGTAACTTGTTAAAATGTGGAATATCTAAAAAAAAATGGTTAAGGAAAATTTATTTTATCTAAAAATTTCAAATATCAATGTCCGCAACCCAATTTACATTCATTTTCTCTTTTCTAGATTTTATGATTTTAATGTATTATTCAGACTTTTCATAAGCAAATTGCAACTAAACATAAGGTTTCATTAATTACATAAATGTACCAATTACTTAAAATATTATAGGTAAATACTACGCTGATTAAAAGTTCGCATGCTTACTTATTAAAATACTCGATTTTATTGAAATGTGATGGATGTTATTAAATTTGCTAGTGTGTGGTTGAAGGTACACACAACATGCAACCTACAGAAATTGTATTAATTCCGACAACCGCGAGAGGGCGCTACGGAGACTGCAGCCTAGTTTTAAAAAAACAGAAGATAGAAATGACGCTGTTCTGGTGGATGCTAAAAAAGAGAAAGAATAGCAGAACTGTTTGGAATACTGGATGTGCATTTTCGTTCATAAAGTTTCGTGTAACTTTATTTTGTGTCTTGTGCAATCTTAGAATATAATAAATACTTGGTTATGCTAAAATTATGTGCTCAAAATTCGCGGCACAAATTTAATGTAGTGTCTTAACAAAATTAATCGCTATAGCCTTTGCAACTGCAATGTCGTTGAGCAGTTATCATGTGTGTAATGGTCTGGAGAAACCTTCTTCCCCCTTCAGATCAAACTTAAGATTGAGGGAGTAGATCCTCTGGTGGCTCCATCTATTGGAGGAGTGTAGAGCATAGTCGTACTTTGTACTTGTTATAAGTAACAACAACACAACTGCAATGTAGTTTGAAACCGAATTAAAATTGTTTTTGGATTTCGGGTATTTCCCACCATGATGATTCAGTTTCTAGTTGAAATTTATTATTATCAGAAAAATAATCTAGAATCCCTTAGGTCATAAGTAGTTATTTTCTTTGAATATTTATATGAATCTTTATTGCAAAAATTATACAGGGAAGAATTCTGAATTTAGGAAAACTAAGTTCAATAAATAAAAAGTAAAATAAAATAATATTTAGAAAATATATCAGTGCAACAGAATGTTCCATAAAATGTCAGGCACATTATCTAATAATTAATAAAATAATTAAATTTAAATTAATAATACCAATAGTTAGATAAAAAGTTTCATGGCTTTCGTCAATGGACTTCCACTTGTGACAACGTTTAATTGCGCGGATAATATGAGGATTGCAGTCAATTTCTCCCCACGAATGTCAAAAATTTCTGCTATTTTTTTTTTAAAAAAAAAGTCAGGTTTAATTTGACAAAAAATTTAAACATGAAAAAATTATATTTAATTTTTTTATTATGAAGAAAAAAATTCTCGTCAAAGTTAATTATTGAAAAAAATATGATAAATTCTTTTCTGGCTCTGTAAAAGTGCTCTCTGGATCAATGTTTGGGGACACGATAAGAGTATGCATCTTTATATAAGATGTTTTCACGTTTACCCTCAAACATTTTCTAAAAAATAATTACATAAATCATTGTTTTTCTTCCGAAATATGATTTATGAACGTCTGCAACGAGGCTTTGTAAAATATTCAGAGAATCACTTCTGGAAAGAGTTGAATCGTTAAAAAGGAGCAGTCATGGCTTTGGCAAACAATAATCAAGAAACTTAGACCACCTTATTTTCTTTTGTTCAAATGGTCATGTTTATTATTTTATAACTCTAAACTTGCTTGAAGATTTTTCGTCAATTTATTGCTTAACTTTGAAGAAAAAGAAATAGCAATTACTTTTGAATTAATTAAATTTTTTTAAGTTGAAAAGATTCCAAACATTAATTTAAATTTAATAACTACAACTGTATAAATATCACATATTTAAATAAGAAAGTACAGAGCTACTTTCTTAAAAAAAATACAAAACTGATACGAAATTGATACCAAAATTTGAAAAGTATGATTTATTATGTCAGTCGCATTCTAACTGATAAAGAAAAAATGCATGTATTTGGAAAATTTTGTATCCCATCTGAAACGCGTGTGTTCCAAGGCTCTTCATTTGGTAACAGAAAACTGGTATTCGATTTAATTCTAAAATTTTGAAATAATTTTTTCGTGATTATAAGGATTTTTAAAATTTCGTTAATATAAAAAATATTGCATATTCGTTATTAATTACTGACAATTTAAACCGCATTTTGAAAATGAATCTCTCTATTAGAAAAAGAGCTTATTGATACTGAAAGCATTCGATATACAAAAATAATTTAGTTTTTCATAAAATGAATACTTTTCTCCTGTAAAAATGAAAGGGGATAAAAAAATTAAAATCATATGGTAATAATTATAAAATTGTGGCGAAAGATCAAAACACAGAACACAAAGATCAAAGTATTAATTTGCATGTATTCAAATTTTTATTTTCTTATACTTGCACCATATAATCCCCTTTAAATTGTACTGTTTTTCCAATTATTATATGATCTTCATGCTTTTTCTCCAGTGATGTTGGATGCCACCAATTCTGGCAAGTACGAGCTTTGGTTTTCATTATTAATATTCTTAAAGCATCTTTATTTTTGTATTTTTGATAACTTGATAGACGTTACATCAACTTTGAACGGGTTAAAAGAAAAGAAATGGGATGGAGGTAAGGTATTGTCCGATTCATCAAGAAAATTGTCCACTCATCAAGAAATTGCTTTATTTTGCAACTGGAAAACTGGCTTCTTTTTAGTAATGATAATATGCACTTCCCAAAATTATTTTTGGTTATGACATTTAGGTTATTAATAGGGCCGTTGTTGTTGTAGCACCAACATGCTTCCCTGTACCTATCCCTGAAGTTGGGCTCTACCAGATACATAAAAGCAGCCGGGTGGAGTCTTTGGGATTTTGAAGCAGAACCAAGCAGAAGACCCCCAATACTTGGGGAGCCACACCCGGAGGTATCATTTCCCTTGGAAGACATTCCGACCACGGCCAGTTTTTAACGTGCCCTAGACATCTTTAGCAAACACAATGAACCTTCGGTCGGCCGGGATTCGATTTCACTACCTTCCGATAATGAGAACGACTCCCTAACCTACCAGGACATCACGGCCCACAAATAGGGCCGTTGTTGTTGTTGCACCATCATACTTCCCTGTACCTATCTCTGAATTAGGCTTTACCAGTTAGATAAAAGCAGCCGGTTGGAGTCATTGTGATTTTGAAGCAGGGACCAAGCAGAAGACCAATAATACTTGGCCTACCACACCCAGAGGTATTAATTCACCTGGAGAACATTGCGACTACGCCCAGTTTTAACGTGCTCCAGCCATCATTAGTGAATACAACGGATATTCGGTTAAGCCAAGATTCGAACTTATTACCTTCTTATAATGAGAACGACGCCCTAACCAACCAGGTCCCCACGGCTCCCCAATATAGCCACGGTAGCCTAGTGGTTAGAGCATCGGCTTTCCGTCAGGAAGGATGGGATTCGATTCCCAGTCCCGCCAAAGACTAACCGAGTACATGCGATATACGTGCTCGTTAAATCTGTGGAATCGAAAGTTGAGAGAATCGTTAAGCAATTACCAGCAGAAGATACGTTTAATCGTAGGCTTAATAACTGGGTACTACTATTTCGGAAAACGTTTCCATAAAATGGAACTGTTTCAGCAAGACCCTATCTGCAGGAAATGTCATACGCAAGAGGAAACGGCCAAGCATATCATTTACGAATGCGAGGCTCTTGCCCCCCTCCCTAGATTAACTTCTTTAGGCATTATCCATACAAGAGAGTTACACCTAGACTCCATTAAAGGGTTATCGGACTTAATTAATAAAGTGGGTGACCCGAGTAACTGGAACTAGAAAACATTGAATTTGGAGTTAATGGTACAAAATGCTGATTAAAGCAGAGGTGCCAATGACATACAAACTCAACCTTAAGAAGAAGAAGTAAGCAATTACCAAATGTAACGGTCTGGAGAATATTTCCCCCGCCTCCCGATCAACGTCAAAATTGTGGGAGTGGATTCTCTGGTGGTGCCATCTATCGGAGGAACTTAGGGTGAAATATTATTTTCACCTTCGGTGGGCTCTTGTTAAACGAAAGACTCACCCTACTGACTTAATTCGCAAAGCCAACGACATAGTCAGCTTGGCTTGTCCAAGTGTTATAAGTAACAACAGTAACAAATTACCGATGCTCGATAGTTCACATCTATTAAGTAACGTCTTAAACAAATCTCCGAGGGAAAAGTCCTTCAGTGTTACATTAGGTCAACGCAAGTGACCAAAACTGGAAAAAGAAATTACTTACTCTGAAAACTCTCGAAAAGTATACTTAGGAAAGTTATTTAAACGGAAAAGGAAATTGCCTGTAAAAGTTTTCACATTGTAAAAGATTATATGAGTTATATTGTGGAGAAATACAATAGGCTTTCTTATATTTTCAGAAATGTCAGGGTTATTAAATGTCTAAAAACACTGCTGGCCATCCAAATTGCAACACCAAGAAAGACTAGAGATATCACAACAAAATTTATTTTGTAGATAACATGTTGACCAAGTATCAAATGATTAGATTTACAGACTTCTGTGGTTCCTGCCAAAATCAGTAGCCAGAGTAGCCGCCATTGTTGGAGAGCACTACTGCCACACGCCTCAGTATTGATTCAAAGAGACTTTAGATGTGTTTTTGGGGTACAGCTGACCAAACAGCTTCCACGCGTTGCCAAAGTTGATCTGGTTTGACAGATGGGGGTGTAATCTGGGTCAATCGTTGAGCAATCATGGACCACATGTTTTCTATCGGTAAAAAATCTAGAGAACGAGCCGACCAGGGAAGCAATTCAATCTGGCGATTGGTGAAGAACCCTTGGACAATGCGTGCCACTTGTGATGGTGAATCGTCCTGTTGAAATATGGCTGCGGGCAAGCCCTAAAGGTAAGGAAGGACAACTTTCTCTAACACATCGGAGATGTAGGCTGGCAGTTTAAAGTACCGAAAATGAGTACTAGAGGAGTGCAAGAGAAATATCCAGTACAGCCCCATACCATAATACCCGATGCAGGACCAGTGTGCGGTGCATAACACAGCTGTTCAGCATCTTCTCTCCACGGTGTCTCCAGACTCTAATGTGACCATCGTGGTGTTGCAAAGAGAAGCGTGAACTCGTCAGTAAAGACAATTTCATTCCATTCTGCAGTCCACATCCTTTTTTCATAGCACCATAGGCGGCGGAGACGTCTGTGGTTCTGCGTCAAGGGTAGACGAAGCAATGGACGCCTTGCTGACAGACCACTCTGTTGTAAGCAGCATCGAATGGTACCCGCAGACACTGGATGGTGTGTAACGGTCTGAATGTGCTGTGCTATGGTTCGTGATGTGGCTGAGTGTTCCGTCACTGAATTGGGCATAATTTGCCTGTCATCAGGTGAAGTGGTGCAATGAGGTGGATACGATCGAACATGTCGGTCCGTCATGCCCTCCTGCAGTCAACGATCCCAAATCCACATTACAGTAGTTTGGTTTCGTCCTACTCGACTACCGATTTCCCTAAAAGATAATCCACAATATCAATTAGAACACTAACCTTCCTCTGTCGAACTCGGATACTTGATAAAAAAAATGATCGCTTTTGCTACAAAGCATAATTGATCTTTTTTTTTATTTTGAAGAAACCACAAGAAAAACACAAAACACAGTTGCCGAACTTGATATCGTCGAAATCTTCATGCCTTAAATAGCGCTTTGAAGCGACGCCACATGCGCGCGTCATGTGCGTCTGCCCTGAAATTTTAATCATTGGCTTATCTCACCTCCATTAAAGCATGTTGTAAGCTTTATGTTATTTGCATGCTTCCTTCAGGATGTTGCATTTATGGTGGCCAGCAGTGTATGTCAGACATTTTTAAGCACTTTATGTCATATCTAAAGTATGATGTAGAGTGTAGCTTGATGTGATGTATCCAAGTCCATGTGTCAATTAATTGTTTAAATTAATTTATTTCATTAATATAAACAAAGAAATTGTTCTTATTTAAATAATAATTGTTCAACTCATTAATATCAATCAAGATTTTAAAAAACGTGGTGACATATATCATAAACAAATTTCAGAGAATTCTTTAATGATATACATAAAAAAATCCATGCGTTGATACACAAATCATTCGTTTATTATGATAGTTTGATAGCCGATTAATGGGACACACAAGTAATAATTAAGAGGCTGCATCTACATTTGATTTAGCTTTACTGTTATTTTTTAATGGAGATAAATAAAACTACCTCATTTGCTGGAATCTGTTTAGTGTACTTTTTTTTATTCTCAGTGATTCCAGGAAATTTACTTAAATGATGAAATCAGATTTGTTGCTGAAAATTGCATTGAAAATTTGCTTTCATCATAAAAGAAATTTTAGAAACCTTTTTCTCAAACATTACTATACTCAGACGTATTCAGTAATAGCGTTGCATGAATGCCGGTGAAGAACTAAGTATATTTCTGATATCGAAACTTGATTCATTTATCTCTAAGTCTTCAGTATCTGGAGGAAACTCTTTGAAGCATAAAATTAATCACCAAAATATTTATAATTTTCATAAACGATAAAAATAAAAGGAAAATTAACATTGCAAAATCTTATTCTGTTAAAGAAAAATGGTAACTTTATACGAACCTCTTTGTGATTTTAACAAAACATTTGTAGATGAGGCAAAGTGTGTGCGTGCCAGATAGCAGAAAATTCGTGAAAACTACAACTCTCATTTTGAAAAAGTAATTACTTTTTTGAATATTAGACTGAAAGGAGAATTAAATTGAACATAAAGTAACTGAAAAGAAAATTAAATTGAACATTTCCCATGTTTGCCTGCATTAAAATCTTGTATCTAAACGATTCATAATTAGAAAAATACCAATATTTTATTTGCTTCTTGCATACGACCATTATAACATGTATGGTAATTACACATTCAATTTGAAAAGAGAGTATTAGAATCTTACAACCTTTGTCAATTTTTAGGAAATGCTTTCTAACATGTATATTTAGAACAAGTTATCTCTTTGATCTTAACAAACATATGAATATTCGTTCAATTCCAATAGATCTTGGCATTGAATGTTCAATACCATAAAATTTATACCATGCAAATCCCATATCCTGCTATATATTGCACATAATGGCTCACTTTTACTGTAAGTACCAGTTTGCTGAAAATAAAGTCAGTATATTATACCATGTTTTCTAAAACATTTTTCTTACTTTGGGAATGCTTTTTGTATTCTGTTTCTCAGAAAGAAACTTTTGAAAACTTAATACATCAGTATAAACATATTGAAATGAGATATACTTGCACAATTATCTTTACATCTCTTTTCTTTCATCCTCATGGAATGATTTGGAATTATTAAATAAAATATATCTGAAATAGAATAACCAAAAAAAAAATGAATTTAGATTTATTATTGCTTTTAAAGTTAGATATGATATTTTTTTAATTTGCTAAATGAATAATATTAAAGAAAATGATTTATTGCAAGTAAATTTCTTGGTCAATGCAAATAGTAATTTTTAAAATAACTAAAGATAGATTCTGTTATTCAAATAATTAATAAAGGATGTTTTAAATCATAAAGACAACCACAATAAATTATAAGAATAATGCACATCATTAATGACTTCGTTTCCAGCTATATAATTTAATTTGGCTTTTGCGCGTGCACATACATATTTTAATAATGTAATAATCAAAATTTTAAGTTGCCTTGTAAAGAAAGATTATTGCTTATACATGTGCAGGGTTTTACAAAAATGTCTGGGAATGCCTGGGAAGTCATTAAGAATATTTCACTTTTCTGTGTCACAAAGTGTGAAATTGAGAGCATAATTACGCACTAAGTGATTGTGCAACTATCCTTGTAATTCAGAAGCAAGGATTAAGTAAAAGATCTCAGATTAGACCCACCCTAGGAAATATATTTTCTCTTGGAGGATATTGTGCCTATGGCTTAATTTATATGTTCCCGTCGCCATTAGTAGACGCGACGGATATTCGACTGCATCTGGTATTGAACCCTCTACCTTCCTTAAACGAGGGTGATGCCTTTCCATACTGTCACCATGGATTTTATACAGATGTAATGCTTGAAATCTGAAGTTATCAATGATTAGGAAAATTAATGAGCATAGACGTGCATGTTTATACAAATGTAATGATCACAGCGGAAAATTACGATTTTTAAATATTATTTAATGATGTGTTGAAATTCGTTTTTTTAAAAAAGAACTAATTCATAAAACTGAATAAGAATATTTGGAAGAAATCTAATTCGCGAAACAAATTGGGAGTATACTATAATTATTAATTTAAATTATATAATGCTTTGGCGAAATTTACCCCAATAAAATCTTGCTAAAACAAGATAATTTAAAAAAAAACATTTTTTCAACATTTATTTTTCAAATTTGACTGAAAAAAAATCAATTTCTTTTATCATGTTTCTTTAAAAGATACATGAGAAAATATAAAGGATTACAAAATAATATGCTCGTTTACGTTTTTAATTATTTCTTAGAAACATATTTTTCAAGTATACATTTGTATGCATAAACGCTGCAATTAAACGAGAAGATAAAGCCTTTAAATTTTGGCTTCTAATTAATTTAATATAAGACATTAGATAATATTAATCATAATTAATATTTAATCTAAACTCAAAGGAGAAGGTATTATCAAGTGAAAAAAAGATTTATTTAAATAATTCATTTTAAAGA
Organism: Latrodectus hesperus; assembly: GCA_037975125.1. NCBI lineage: Eukaryota > Metazoa > Arthropoda > Arachnida > Araneae > Theridiidae > Latrodectus > Latrodectus hesperus. The sequence goes on from CM075858.1 coordinate 34,214,869, forward strand.
GTTATTCTCTGTAACTATATTTTTTTATCAGCATTTCTCCCCGTCTGTTTATAATTGATTGGACCAAAAGGTGTTTTTTCTAGCTCTGAGGCTATTTTTAAATTTAAGAGCTCTAATATTATGTGCTATTAAAAATAAAGTCAAAACGTCCAATTAATTAATTCTTTAGTAATGTAATGCATTTTTCACTTTTAAATTATGATGAATGAAGATTAAGTTTTATAATTTAAGACGGAACATTCAACTTCGTAGAGAATTTAAACGTGCTTTCTGGCTCCATGAGAAGAAAAAGGTGATCTTATTAATTCAGGAATTCACGCATATTGAATTAAAGGAACGCTTAAATGAATGAGCAGAATTATTAATAATTTGTTAGAAAGTGTTTCCGGGTTAAGAGATGGTTGATATTTCACGAGTAATATCTTTTCTTTGACTTAAGAAATTATAGGAGAGACCGAAATAAGCCGTGATAAGTTTAGCCCAAATGGTGTATCAACAGATGTAGCTAAGTAGTATATTGTCAAAAATATATCATTTTTATTGGATTCATTGTATTGCTGTATTTAAAGCGAAAATCAATCGATGAATATTACCATATGTCATTTAGAAGTTTTAATTCAACAAACACTGAAAAACTATTAATTGAAAATGATTTCTGTTGCCTTCAAAAAAACCGCTAAACACAGCCAAAAGTTACAAAAAATGAAAATAGAGAAAGAGAACAAGTACCAAAAAACATTAAGCGTTTAAATTTTCAGACACATTTTGTCACTTGTTGTCTGCTACCTTGCATTCAAAACTCTAAATTTATTACAAAAAAAAAAGTGTTTAGCTTGATAAGCAACACTTTCTGAGTGATTTTTTAAAGATGCAATTAAATTGACAGTAACTATCTTTCCGAAAATATATTTTCAAGTCTTGATCATTACTCTAATTAGATAGACAAAAAAGTACAGATCTTTTTTTATAAGAAACCTAACACATTAAAAAGATAAGCTTCTCATAAAATAGAGATGAAGTCGTTAATGCTTTTAAATAATGACATTTGGACTTCATATTTGTAAAACTGAAAACATTCTGGTGATGAATCTAGAATTTAATTCATTATATGAGAATTTAATACTAGAGAAAGAACGCGAATGCTGCTGGAAAACAATAATACAGGTGATCATCGAATTCCTCATGTAATTGATTCCTGAAAGTGTATGCAGTTGTTCGAAAATATACACTGAAAATTGTGTTTAATAATTGACATGCATATATGAGGAAGTTCAGAAAATTAGCTTGAGAGGCTTCAGATATTTCTTTGATAAATTTGTCAAATGTTAGTTAAAAAAAACACTTTTTCTTTTCTTTTTCTTTATTTTCACTACCTGATAAAGATTTCTTAAACATATGTCTTTCTCAATCGTTATCAACGTATTTAAGATATCTAATTACCATTGGAATCACATTTTTATATGATAAACAAAATATGGCTGATTCATCAAGGTTTCACAAACATTTTTAACTTACTAAGTTTAGAATGTCTCCATCAACTTCTTCGTCCTTACTTTCATTGGGTATTTCATTGTTCTGATAGGAATACTGACATTGGCCTGACATCCTTATGTCACATGACACTGTGGAGGGATTTGGCACAAAATTTCAGAAACAAGGACTATGATATTCAAGAAGCAAAGCTCTCTATCCGGACTAATGATGTTGATGAGGGCTAAATGCGAGAACTTGTGGTGGAAAATCAGTATTCAACTACTAGAGAGCTTGCTAAGTAGTCAGTCGTTAATGCTATTGATCGCACTATTCATCATATAAACTTCATGTACTAGTTCAATCCATGGTTGCCGAATGAACTGACTCAAAAAGATAAGGACAGACTTGTTCAGGCTAATCTGCTCGAATATCAACGCAAAGACAAAATTCTGGACCGTATCGTCACTTGAGATAGTAAAAAAGTGGATTTGTTTCAACACAAGAAGAAAAGGAGTTGGTATGATCCGGTAAGCCAGTCGGTAGCATCACAAAGAGCGATTTGACTCACAATAGATCATGCTTTGTATCTGGTATAGAGTGTAAGGGTATTATCCGTATCTAGAATCTTAAAGGTCAAATCTTCGACATTCTAGTGAGATGCTACTCTGCGTTGACGCTGCTATGAAATCCAAATGTCGATCCGAATTCCGGCGTAAGAAGGTACTGTTCCATCAAGATAATGCAAGAGCACTGTGTCTGCATTCACCGGCTGGACTCTGTACGGATTCCAATGAGATTTTTTTCTACTTCCACCATGTAGTCCCGACATAGCTCCTTAGCTGTTCTACCTATCTTCAACATCAGCAAGTACATATTACTGATGTTTATCTTCGAATCCGCTCAGGACGTCTGCAATGAGGTTGATCTGTTTTTGGATTCGTGGGCACCAGGTTCAAGGCTTTGAAAAATTACTAAAACATCGGCAGAAAATCATAGATTCGGGCGTGATTGCTATTCGCACTAAAAAGTTCTACTTTTTTTTCTTTCTAACTTTATAAAGAACTTATTTCGATGGAAACTTTCGTTACAACCCAATATTTATAACTGTTTGTTTTGTTATAAATAAGAAATCAGCTTATTCAAATTAAAACACGGCTATTTTTAAATTGCATAGTATAGAAATGTTTTATAAAGTAAGGATTTCTGTATTTTGTTTTACAGTTTTCTTTTCCTTTCTTTTTTTCATTTGCGTTTGCATTAAAAAAACACATCAATAAATTTAAACTTATTGCCATTAAACTTATTATAAAACAGATTCCAGTGGCTCAGTAGCTTCACGCCGCTTCCCGTAAGCTCTGCAAAGTGAAGCATCATTTGCCGCGGGCAGTGTTGGGAGGGTGACCACGATGTACTCTCCTTCACTGGGTTGCTGGAGCTCTGTGGGTTGGGGGCGTGTCCACGTTAATATGTGACGCCCAAAGTCCTTCCGCGTGGTTCAAAATTACGAGGCACCTTAAAAAGAGCAAAGTCGTACTTTCACCTTCGTGGTGCTCTGATCCAAACGAAAGACGCTCTCTATTGACTTAATTCGCACTGCCAAAGGCATAGCGAGCTTGGCTTGTCCAAGTGTCATAAGCAACAACAACAAACTTATTGTAGTTTACACAGTCTGAGCACGTGATAGAAAATACATAAAAACTGATTTTTCTCCAGTGCAGAAAAACTAATTTAAATAATGTTTGAAAGGAACGTTGCAGAGTTTACTTGTTTAAAACTTAGTTAACAGTACTGTTTCCACCGATACGATATTTACGTACAATTAAATAAAAATAATATTCCTTTTGGATGTAGTTTCCAAAATTGTCAGCAAATGCTTGGAAATCAGAAAACATCAGCCATAACATCAATATTCATAAACATATTCAAATATAAACTTTTTTCTTGTATACTTTGTTTATTTAGGTAGATGTTAAAACGGCATCTACTAGATAAACAAATTATGCAACAAGATGAAAGTGACGACTGTCAGACTTGAAATACCTGGATTCTAATTTAAATCAGAGTTTATTCATCGTTTTTAACACTCAGAATGTATAGAATAAGATTTTGAATGCTTCACATATTGTGTAAAATTTTCTGCAATTATTTTTGTAAGGAAATTTTTTATTCCTTTAAACGTGGTACGAGTTCTACGCTTTTACTCTGACATTTTTATTGACTGAATATTAATTTTTAAACGCAAGTATACATTCAACATATTTTACCAATGATTTATTTTTCAACTATAATTTCACTTTATGCATTTTTCTTAAGAAAATGCTTAAAGTAGATCAAAATGTTAATAAAATATGCATCAAAATATTACAGCTGCGATTCTCACGATGATGCCACTACCGTTCTTCTAAAAGGGTTTTATTCTAAACGATGTTTCTGGCCAATTTTAAATTTCTTAAGCCACTTACCTCAAGTGAGGATTATGCTGCCTTTTTTCTCCTGGAAATTACAGTTGTCTTTGTTTTGCAATTATAATCAATTTATTTCAATTTTTATAACAATTTTTTTTTCAGAATTGACGCTGCTTCCCTGACATTCTAAAAGAACAGTGGTTGACCCCTAAGGAATGACGTACCTAGTAAATCAGTAGTTGTCACAGGGACGTATGCCAGAATTCAGATTCAAAGTGATCGATCGGCAGTAAAAAAAAAAAAACGAATACTTATATTATTAACTCGGCTCCTGTGAAAAATAAAATAAAATCAGAAATAAAAAGGTAGAAGAAAGAAAATGAAAAATGTGCATGTGGGGGGTGGCTTCAATCAAACTGTCGTGTTCTTCCATTTTTGGGATGAGAAAACAGGAATCGTTTGACAAGAAAATTCCTTGACAATGAAGTTCTTTCAAACATGTTTCAGGATAAGGGACTCAAAATTCTTTTGTAGGTATAAGAATTTTCAAACCTTGAAAGAAATATCGAAATTAAGGATTCTCATGAGTAGAGCAATTTCATTTATTGACTTTTCTTTACGTCAGCCCAAAATATTTGCATTTATAACTTAGCAACATTTTTGAGCAAAATGCATAAAATTGGCTTAAATTCTACTTAAATTAATATAGGATAATTTTATTCGTTCCTGAAATAAACTAAATAAAAACAGGACAAATTTTATGGAGCTATCAAAATTTGTTTGCTATATGAATAACTCCACATAATGAAATTTTGAATACTCTTTTAATACCACGAAAATAAAATATTTTCATTCCTCTAAGAATTTAAGTTTTGGATAATAAGAGAGAGAATCTAGATCCATGTTTATAAATTTCTCGATAGCATAAATTTCTATTTGTTGAGAGACGTGATAATAAGATATCTAAGCAGTCATTTGCAACTGCTCAAACTTAAACGTAATCAATAGTAAACATGTTTTAACCTTATTTAATAAATTAACCCTCTTTAAACAAAAAACACTATTAAATCAAAATAATAGCATATAAGTGACTCGTAAAATTTCGGAAGGCTTGCTTGCATGCAAAATACTGTCTTTTTTAACAATATATTTTTTAAATGATTTTAAAATTTTTGTTTTAATAACAGAAGTATGCATTTAAACATACTACTTGAGTTTTTTTTATGTTTTATTTATATTGTATTTAAATTTATTTGATCATCTGTTTGAAGAAATATGTGATATGTCCCATTTCTACTTTTCATTCACTGTAGAGTTCACTCCTTATTCTAGTAATAGTTTTTACGCATTAGGAATAATAATTTTTTAAACTAGCAGTCACTAATAGTAGATGTAGTTAAATGTAACAGTGAAATAAGATAACATTTTATTACATTTGTGAGCCAATTATTATAAATATTTTTTATAATGGCTTAATATTAAAACCACTATAACTAGAAGGAGTTTCAGCATTATTTATTGAACAGAATGTGCTAAAAAGAATTTATTGGCATATTTATTGTTTGCTTTTTATTATTAGTTCTCATTAAGGCACCCCGTGATTTAAGTATAGGACTATGTTCTTCGAAGTGGATGGTCCCAGATTCAGTTGAGGCTCCATCAAACAAAAGGAAATAGGTGCTGCGTTTCTGCTTTCTATAACTCATCTGTGGTAGTATCAAGGAATTTTCCAGGTTTCTTTGCTTACGACACGTGAATTCGGACAATATCAATAAAGCATTCGGAAACCGAAAACTATTATAAAGTTTTTGTTATTGTTTACCTCATATTATTGCCTCCCATAAAAACTTTTCATAGATGGTAATAATAATAATTGAGATGGGTGGTACCATGAGGCCCAAACATTGCTACCAAAGCTATTTACTTTGAGAGTTCAAATAAAAAATTGGTTAAAAGTCATTTAAAAGAAACGACGAAATATAACTCCCGATCACTCTTTTCGATAAACGTGCATATATAGTTTGTCTTCTGCAAGAATAGTACTCACAAAAAGTCTTGTTAGTTGCAGTTGCTCTAGTAATAAGAGCTGTCTGTTTCAAATGAGGGATATATATGCTATGATTTGGCAAACCAATAAAAATAATAATAAATGTATGCATTAACAAAAATGTGTAAAATATTGTATATAATAAAAAATACTAACTAAATTGGAGATGTTGCGAATAAAAATTATAATAAGTTAAAAATACACTGATCTAGAATGATTTTATCGACTCTAAGCCATGAGAAAAATTGCACGAATAAATATGTGCTAAAAGTGGAATTTTTTTACAAAGAAAATATAATTTAATGTAGAAATATGCTGTGCATAAATAATACGAACGGGCAAAAATTAAAGTATAAATAAACACTCAAATATATACTTTTTGTACTCGTAGGAATTTATTTTAAATATAATGGAAGGGCTCCTCATGGCCTATTGATCAGCATAGCATTCTTCAGGTTGCAAGGATACAGATTCAACCACAGTTGCTAGTGAACAACGAAAGATGTGATTGTTGTGTTTCTGTCTTCTGCATGCTCATTTGTCGGGTGATACATGTTATGGAATCTTTCTAGTTTTTTTATCTCGGGATACGAGAATTCAGTCCACTATCTATGGAAAGATCTCCCCAAAAAGCAAAATATGGTTGATGATTACAGCGGATATTATTAGAACAACAGAGAATAACCTTACAACAGATATTAACAATTAGTATATACACTATGTGGTATCATAAAAATAATAGATTTTATTAATATATGACCTTAAGTTTCTTGCTACTGTTAACGAACAAGCTTGAGAACATGTATTACTTTAAATACAATACAAACACCGTTTAGCTATACTACCACCCATGGTTGAACAATGTGAGTTAGGTGCTACACATCTGCATATTCTCTTATCGGAATAGATGTTTGGGAGCTTTCTGTAACTATATTTCAATTTAAAAATACTCCTGTGAATAGTCAACATTCTTGAATCTTATTTTCATATAACTTGCAGCCTCGATCGAAATGAAAGTAATTATGTTCACAGTTTTTAAGAGCACTACATTTTTTTTCTCTTTGATATCTCTGTTAAAAGTTTTCCGATGCTATCCTTGATATACCATGATGACAGTTGATTCTTAAAAGCAAGAGAAAGTAGGAAAAGTCTCAAGTATAAAAATGATAATAAAAATTATGACAACAATAAATAAATAAATATAATAACAGTTATGGAAGAAATAACTGTTAAAAAATGCTTTGCACAATTAACAAATATTCATTTATCACCAAGAAGTAGAGGACATCCAAAATTACTCTAAAATTATCAATTTAGATCAAGAATTTTAAACTCTTCAAGTAAATATAGATTAAAAAACCCTAACCCTTCCTTCGTATTTCAAAAAAAAAAGAACGTTTTAAATATTTTTAAGCAAAAATTTAATGAAATATGTTACAAGAAAGGAAATGAAGTGGCAGAAGTTATATAATGTAATTAAAAAAATCAAATTCATTTTTATTATCTTAATTAAAATTACATTTAATAAGTAAGGAATTTGAGCATTGGTAAATAGATGTTTGTAATTAGATATCTGTTTAATTAAATTATTCTGCTGAATCAATTGATTTTATATTATTAAAACATAAAAAAATAAATTTTTAGATTTCATTTAATTGTTATATAATTAAAAAATTTGACTATTGTATAATAAAAAAATGATACGTACCTATTATCCTTCCACCATTTCCACGAAAAAAATACGTCTTTAAATGATGCACACACAACTTAGTGATATTAAAACTAAAAGTGAATTTCACCTTTATCACACACGCAGAATATATATACATCTCTTAATTTCATAGACTCCATCTCTTAATACATAGTATACAGATGGATTCGAATTTCACAAAATTTTTCTGCATCAAAATTTTAACAGTAAAAATGCCAATGGCACAAATTGGAATTATAAATCTTACTAATTAACTCTCGTGACTCACTTCTTGTCAATTCAAAATCTTAAGTTGAGTGCATGATTTGTAATGATTTATAATGAGTTTAGAAAATTGTATATATATATCAGGGATTAATTATTTTTTATATGTAAAGTGTTTGATGAATTTTTTTGGCTACGGAAAAATCTTCACCAAATTTTACCTCATTTGGCTAGTTTTTGCCTCAGACGAGCAGTGAAAGCAATATTTTATTTTGCCACTTTCTGTAATACTTGCGTTATATTTATAAATAATTTTATATACTTTATTATTAAGCTATGATTTTGCTCTTATAGGATTTTAAGTAAAATTCAAAGGACCAACAAGAATGTACCAGGTCTCAAACATCAATACAAAATATAGCGTCTAGTTGTGAACAATGTGTTGAATTTAATATTGACTTCTATTAATAATTTTCTAGCAAACTATGATTTCTAGATCCCACAACTAAATCTGGAGATTTTTATGAAACTACGATTCACTGATTAGTATTTTCAATTTCAAGCGGAACGAAGACTGAAACATAGAAAGGTAACATTCTATGAACAATTCTTTGCTTACTGCAACTTTTCAACACACTTTCTGCTATATTCGAAATCAAAAATTAAGAATTTTTTAAAGTAAATACTATAAAAAAGTTTTAATTCATGGATTATATATTCACCAAATGCTCATAAGATTTTGGGATATGAATAAACATCCTTTTTTGTGAGAATAAACATCCAATTTTATTAGATAAAATCAAATAGCATTAGAGACAAAATACAAAAGTATAAATTTTATTACAGTACTTTTTTCTCTAATATTTACATGGCAAAAAAAAAAAAGAAAAAAAATACGCGTATATGAAGTGATTTAGAGAGCCGCTCAGCAGCTTACCACAGGGCTTTCGCAGTTTCTCACACCTTCAGGAATGATAACAATAAATATAATTTTAAGAAAGCGCTCAGTGAAACCTTCTTGTGGGATTAAATAATTTTTGGGGTTTTTTTTTTAACACAAACTTTCACCGATATCCGACAGTGTGAAGTTAATAAATGTATACATTGTTTGCAACATCTAGTAATTTAGAACACTATAATATTTGAGAACGTTGATTCTATAACTTATTTTTAAGCTAAGCAATATTGATTAAAGAATATGATAAGCATTTCTATAGCGATACGGCTTTGGTTTAAGATTAGAATCTAACCCCACCAAATGGGAAAATGAATAACTAATAATTCTACATGTTTTATTTAATGAAGGTTTAGCGAGCGTGAAGGGATTTACAAAGCAAAAGTTTTAAAAGAGCTATTCCAATCCTTTTTTTTTATCGAAACTTCTTAAATTTGAACTTTTTAGTTATTTTAATTAATTTTTTGCTCAAAAGATTTACATCTTAAATATTCTTATCAAACTTAAATTTCTGTTCGTTCCTAGAAATGTTTGCGATAATGAATAGGTAATGATGAAAACTAGGGGAAAAAATTTGGCAAACTATAATTTAAACTAATTTTGCTTCTGTGTATGATTAAAACTAACTAAAAAAATGGTAAAAGTTACTTAGCTTTTTTTTCTTGCATTGTTGAAAGATAAATTTGTAATGAAAATACTGAAATTTAAATTTAATAAACAGATTTTAATTTCTCTTTTATACATGTGTAATAAAGTGCTTTTTCAACAACATATAAAAATGTACATTTTTTAGCAATAAGTATTTGGTAATATGTGATAAAAGAGGTAAACAAAATTTATTCATATTCTATAGTTATTAGAGCTTCCATTGAGGCAAATACAGTCTTAACCCTCAAAAGTAGGCTTAACACAATTGTTTAAATCCTGGACAATAGTATTTTTTTTCACACGTCTTGGAGAAGACATGTAAGTTCTTTACCGATTTTGGACAGTTGCTGCACCTTTAATTCGGCGATTTCACGCATCCCAGGAGTGTTCCATAGGTTTCAACTCTGCCCAGGCCAGTCCAATAGGTTGACCTTATTGTCAGTATACCAATCCATGGTGAGAGTCTCTACATGACAAGTGACATTATAGCCCTGGAACTAACAATTATCCAACCCGTAAAAGAGCAATAGCATAAGAAGCATTGTCTAGAATAATGGTCGGCAACCGAGGGTTCCTTGCTCTTCGGTTACGGTTTTTCCTCAAAAGTTTAGTCCAACCATGAAATATTACTTTTTATCTTTCCGTGTAAGAGATAAAAAATTTTGAAGCGCAAGGCTATAAAGAAGGACCCCATTTATAGAAGAGAAAAGTAGCACAAAGACAAATGATGCAAATATTTTTCGAAATCATTCCTTCAAAACATTCGATGATTTTGGCGGTGACATTGTTTTCTCCATCAGTCATTTCGAAATAGTTTGCGATAAAGCAAAAGCAAGCAAATATTGACGAATTTGTACCGTTCAAAATGATTCTTCATCCATTTATGCTTATCAATACTAATAAGAATAGACGATTAGTATGACATCAAACCTAGCAACCGTTTCCAAATAGCATTTCTTCTTGAAAAGAATGTTCGCTATTGTAGAGCTAACAAATGATATGTGAATCCAGAAATTTTATTTTATGGTGAATGTCGCTTCTCACATCTAAATCAGTTTAATCGTAAGTTACAAGGACAAGGAAACATAATTTTTTTCGATGTTAGAAGAAGCAATTTCACTTGAAAACAAATTGTCGTTTTTTACTAGGGATTTTGATAGAGAAACCTCAATTTTCTTTCCACGGTTATTAAAATATTCTCAAGAAAGTAAGTTTAATATCGAAATCTGCTATTTCAAAATACTAATAAATCTGATTTTCTCAACAGTTTTAAAGACTTCAGAAACAGCAAAGCGATGTTCGTTGTAATGATATTGTAATAAAACCTCTGAATGTAACGGTAACAGAACTTAATTTTTCACCCTTTAATATTGATATGGGTAGCTTTGAAATGCAATAGTTTGATTTAAAAAGTAAATAATTGTGGAGCTCAAAATTCAAGCGTTTTTGTGCCGATTTAGAGCTAGTGGAGAGAAATAAATGTGAACTAAGTTTACAATACAAATGATCTGTTTCAAAAGATCTGGAGCGGGAAAAGATAAGTTGATTTTTAACACTTGTGTGTGTGAGGAATAATATTACTGGTTTATATGATTAACTGAAAAATTAGCTTTTGCTATTCTTTCATTATTTGGATCTACATATTCAAGTGAACAATCATTTTCAAGCATGAACAATATCATGAGTAAATTAAGAAACCGGCTTATCGATTAGAACTTGGAATTGTACCTCAAATTAAAAACTACATCATACAAAGCCGACATACCCTTACTTTGTAAAGAAATGCAAGGCTAGTGTTCATATTAGTGGAGTATTTTTAGTTACTTTTATATTATTTTACTAGTGATCTTTTTAAATAAATCTCATTATCTTTATATAAGTATGATACTAAGTTTTATTTAAATTATTGTTTCTAAAATTAAAACTTATTTAGCGAAAGCAAACTTGAGAGTGTACTTTTAATTATAATTAATTCCGTAATAATGTCTTCAACTAAAGCAAAGCTTATGTTTAAAAAAATGGCTCTTTCAATAAATTCCAATGGTAAATTATCTAGATTTGGCTCTTTTGAATGACAAGGTTACCGACCACTGGTCTTGAATATCGAGTAAAAATTGAGGTAACTATGATTTGGGATCCAATGTTCTAGTCCATCCATACTAGGCGAAATATTCCCCAACCATAATTCCACCTCCGCCAAACTTTATTGTAGGCACAATTTATTCTAGCTAAAGGTGCAATATTCTCAGAAATTTAAGGAATAAATCAGTAATTTGGGGAAATATTAGAAATTTAAATGAAATAAACGCAATCAACCATATTTCGTATAACAGTTTGTTTTCCGTCACATGTGTGAAGCAAAGTGAAATAAACTATATAGCTGTGATTCGAAAAGTGTCTATTGTCTTTTAATACATTAAAAGTCAACTAACTAATAACTTTTTGTGCAATCAAAAACAAAAATATCAATCAAAATAATTATATCAAAATTTAATTTTCAGCACTTTTGAAATTAATCTCGATTTACCAAGTCATACAATAATAATATCAAATACAAGATTTTCCCAAACATTAATTTAGTTATTTTAAATTGTCCATTAATATTAAATTGCTTTTTCATGGAAAAATGTTTTCCTGTATTTATTAAGAAAGTATATTGTATGCCTTATACAAATTATTGAAAAAAACTTAAATATAAATAATACTCTTTTCTGATTTCAATGGGTTCCTAAATATTTATATTAATCATATTTTTTAAATTTAATTTTATGTTTAATAATAATTTAAAAATTTATTTCATCAGAAAATTCTCAAGAATTTCGAGAACTTTCAATTTCTCGAGCGTGTAAAATGTCCGTGGTAATTAACCAGTTTTTTCCCCATCATGCAACACTATTTCTGTCACAAAAGCTGTTCTCCAGGCATAAGCTAAAACCAGATTCTACCATCTGACTGGCAGAACACCCCTTGATTCGGTGATCTAACTCGTCCCAGAGGATTCAAGTCCGAATTTCATGCCAGTCCAATGGATTCACCCTAGTATCAACATACCGATTCCTGGTGGATGTCACAACTTGAGAAGTGGCATTACCAACCTGGAAATAACAGTGATCTAATTCATAAAATTGTCGTATAGTAGGAAGCACATTGTTGTCTAGAAAAGTAGACTAACAGTTGGCACTGAGCTAACCATGCGAATAAGGATAAAAAGTACCAGCCCATAGCACGAGAAACATACTAAGGAAAGAATTCTATCTCCTGCAAACAATACGTTCGGCAGACATACGGCTGAGAATAAAAATAATTCACTGCTTTTTAAGAGGAAATAAAAACTTATGTACAAAAATTTTTTTTCAGTAAAATCTTGAATGTAATTCCCAATTTAGGCTTCAGCAACATCAAAAATATTGACTGGCATTTTTTAATGTCGCTAAATAAAACAAAATTTATTTCATATATTTTGTATAAAAACTTGCATTTGTAATGAGAAAACATGCAAAAAAATTAAAAATTCCTTTTTATCCTTTGATGTAGCCACAATATTCGAATCATTCATAATATATCAGTCATAAATTCAGTATATGTATTTAGCAAACTTTAAATTATTTAATTAGAAGATATTAAATTTCCCAATTATAAGCTTCATTTTAATGCAGCACACATAAAAGCATAAATTATTAGAACATGTTGCAAATAAGGATCAAATAATGCACTTGCTTTTTGAAATGTTGTGACAGTGAATGAATCTCTTTAGTTCCACACAAGTTTCTACAAAGTGCTCACACTCGCCATTAACGACAAGTCATCTTATTTAAAAGCAGAGCCTGACTGAGACATGGCCATGCGGGGCAATTGCCCGGGCCCCCACATAAGAAAGGTCTTAAATTGCGAATAGAGTTTTTGGTTGTAAAGCAGGAGCCGCCAAAGTAGTTTTAACCAGTTCCCAATTAGGCTAAGTCGAGCCCTGTTAACATGATTATTTTATCCTAATTACGATAAGATTTCATTTTAAATAAATTACATCACTAACAAAAATATACGCTTATTTATAATTATGGGATTCTTCATATAGATTACATCAAAGATCTTCATAAGCCACTACAGCAGGAATCACTCTATGAACTCGAAGTCTTATTTAAAAATTGTTGACAGTGTAGAGCTTCTACTCTCAATTACTGATATTAGTTTTTATTCAGATATGAACAAATTATTTAAAAAATTTAAAAGATTTTTATTGTTAATATTACAATATTTTATTTGCTATTAAAAAAATAAATTTTAAAAATATGACCATTCATTATTTTGCAAATAAATATAATAAAAATGACAGCAACTACTGCAGTTTTAAAATCTTCATATTTAATGCCAATATAAAACGGTTTCAGAAAAAATATGCAAATTTTGTTGAAAATTCACCTTAGATTTCAATATATAAAACAGTGTCACTTTTTTACACAAGTTACATACTGTACTAATTCATTAGATTTTTTTAACACTTTGAAAATCAAAACTATTTAAATATCGATTATCTAATTCTTAATTAAATGGTGTGATATGTAAGAAACAAAGGAAACAACATAAAATTATCCAGAACTTTATTCTTTTAAGCACATTTGTGTTACACTCAAATGAATTATCTGTGAGGTATGTTATCAAAATAAACATGAAAATTGGATACTTTTCAACCATCTCTAATCCTTTGATCTAAGAAATTTCGTAAGATAATGAAGAGCTTAACATTTAATTTCCTTGAAAATTTAACTAAACAGTAAACACTTTCTTAATGATTAGAGATAATTAAAAAGTGCCTACAATTGCAATGTTGTAATACGAAATTGTGAATGACTACTAAAAGTTTATAACAAAACTATAAACTTTTTAATTTATATATATAATGACTTTTTTTAAAATAATAACTTTTAAGACTATTTAGAAAACACATTTAATTCAGAGTAAATTCATTTTAATCGAATTATTTCACACAGCATGAATAAAATATATAATTACTCAAAGAAATATTTATTTAAATCAAATTTTACAATATATAAATTTGGAAAAATATTTTTAAGAAATGATGGATAATTAAGTGAAAAAAAAATTAGAAATGATTTAATGCAAAATATTTCTTATATCAAATTTCTTATTAAAAAAAATCCCAAACCATGGTTTGTTTCAAACAAACTTATGGAAAAAAAAGGAAAGAATATATAAAGAAAGTTTTTATACTTAATAAGATACTAAATTGGGCAAAGTACTTTTGAAAATTTAAGTATTAAAATACTGTAAGCGCCTGAAAAAGTTTAATATATTAATAACGTTTTCATCACTATATCCTAAAAGTTCATTAATTCAATCTTTTCAAAACACAATCTGAAATAAAGTATGGATTAATATGACACAAAATCAATGGATTAATTTTAATTAACTTTAGCTTAAGCAACAGTACAATATTATCACGCAAGCAACTTGGCTATATATATGGCAACGACTTGTGAAATAAAAAGACTCAGTGTCAACTAATCCTGCATTAAACACTTTCAAATAATTCACTGAAAATAAAAATTCCACCCAATTAGTGATTCCAAAAAAATGATGTGGATATTACTTCTTTATAATCCCGTTTGAATAAATATCCTTCCAAAATCACACAAAATACTTTTTACAGATAAATATAATTATTGATCATCTCTCAATACGGTTTTTGTATGCTATACAACTTACGTGTGATAAAGAGAGAAAAAAAACCTTGTTATGA
Organism: Latrodectus hesperus; assembly: GCA_037975125.1. Lineage (NCBI taxonomy): Eukaryota > Metazoa > Arthropoda > Arachnida > Araneae > Theridiidae > Latrodectus > Latrodectus hesperus. Next base: position 34,230,067 of record CM075858.1, read on the forward strand.
AAATTTGTAAAATTAAATTTTACAAGGTTTAATTAACACTTTTACCTGCAACTTTTTGGCTGTTCAAAATTATAAAAAAATTTCCTCATTTCAATATATGCTTCAATTTTTATTACTTATCAGTGAAAGAAAATATGTCTCCCCCAACTTCACCTAACTATCACACTTTTCATGCACGCAAGCAATTAAAGCTAACTTAAAATGCAAAAAGTAATATATACAATCATGCAAGTTCACAAAGTCACATATTTAAAAGAAATATTTATTCATTCGATCACAGCTCTTTGCTTTTATATACATTATGACAAAACAATAAAAATAAATTATCTACATTATGGTACATAGAGCGGACAGCTCTTTTCCTTTTTGAACTGGCGGTAGCACCTTGAATCTAGGATCTGGCGTTGGAGGACGAAATTCCTCATCTTCACTTTCAATATCAGCAGAAGGGGGTATTGCACTTTCACAAGTAGTTTTTTCTTCTGGTGTTTCAACTGTTTCAGTTTTTATAACTTGATCTTCCGATAATAATTCATCTGTCATGTATACAATAATTTTGGATGGTTCAGAAGATTCTTCAGTATCTACAAGCTCTTCCTTCACCTGAATATTCTCTTCGACCCTTATGTTAACATTTTCTTCCTCTAATTTCACATGAACAGGGTTGTCTTCATTAATAACTTCCGTATTAACATTTGGTTCCTCACAAAGTTCCTCATCAATGGGTTCTTGTTTTATGGACATTTTGAGAGGATCTGTAGTTTCCTGGTCATTTGTTTCTTCTGTCTCCATTTTTGATTCTTCTTTAAAATCAGATTCTTCTTTAAAATCTTCAGATGTATCATGTTTTAACATGTCTGTCTCTAATGCAGTCAATTCAGAGGCCTAAAAATATTAAAGGATACATAATTAAATTTATTTACATATATTAACGCTTCAAATTTTAAAAACTAATTTAGACATAAAATTTTTTTTAATTAATTTCAGAATGAAATTAGTAAAATTTCTGTGTAAAATAAAAGCAAGAAGTGAAAAAAAAAAAGATTTTTCATTTCTGATTCCTTATAGCTGAAAGAAAAATTAAATTAAACTGTAAATTTTAAAGTAAATTAAAATTGAGTGATTGATGATACAAATAAAGAATGCATAATGTGGCTTGTATTAAGCAACAACCTAGAATTAAAAAAAACATAATTATTGTAATAACATTGACTAAATTTTAATGACAAATGAGATTACCAAAATGTTTCACATTTTACGGCATTGCTAAGCATATTCTACAAACTCTTTAATAAAAAAATCTCTTGATGGTTCTTAAACTTTTTTTTCCAAAGACATAATGACGGTTTCCAGATTTGTATGAAAAATTTATGTATTTTTAGGATGAATTTTTGATCAATTTATTCAAAATTTCCCAAGAAAAAAAAAAAGAAAAAAAAAACAGTGCATTTGAATGTACTTTTTTGGCAGTTTAATTCTCAACAGAAGTTCAGCCCTTTTTTTTCCATTATGATACTTGATATGTTCATACCAAAGGTAATAATTTCAGAATTAAATCAATTGAAATACAACAAATATTTGAAATTAAATATATTTTAAAGGCATATAATATTTGTTTTAAAAAATACAATCATTTCCAATCCATTACTTCCTTCTTTAAAACTTAATACAAGTTTATAAAGAGAAACACAACTTTTACTCAGCTACATTTCAATTTACAATTTTTCTTTACCTTACATCTTTACCATTACTTACTGCATTTCAATTACATTTTTCTTTACCTTACATCAATATTTTAAATTTAGAGATTTCAGTTTTATGTACAATATATATTATGGATTGTTTTGATTTGAAATTTAGTTTCAACATATTTAATTGTAGCCATGTAACTTCATTATTTATCTTTTCAATTCAAATATCCCTTTATTTATACTTAAATTGAGATGGTTTTCTTATAAATATTAATAGTAAATTTAAAATTAGAAATATGGTACAGATAAAATAGCTATTAATTTATGAAAAGTTATCACTCAGCACAATTTAATTTTATTTATAAATAATAAAACTAAAATCTTAAATTTCAAATATATTAAATTACAGTATAAGAAACCACCCAATTCTAACTAGGTAAAAAGCACTTAAAAGTATTTGATTAATTTTTTTATTTTGTACTGCCACTTTTTTAAAAACACAATTAAAAAATAACATTTAATTTCTCTATGGAGTGAAGTTTTCAGCATGTATTTTAAATTTTTTATTTTTTAGAAAACTAGAAAGAGATAATGTAAAACAAAATGCAATTATATTACACGAGTTAAAAATGTATATAAACAGAAAATATGTTTTCAAAAATATTAATTTTCTACTTTATTTTTTGTTTGACTGATGGAATATGGTCACATTTTCTTTTGCCTGAGCACCAAAAATATACTGACAATAATCATTCCTTTACATTTTTTTAGTAATTTTAAAGTATAAAATTAAGATTATTGTAATAATTATATCAAAGCAATATTAATTGAAAAGATAAATAATAATAACCAAAGTATAAAATAATATCAGGAAAAAAAAAGATTTAAAAAATTATGAAATCACATTAAATAAATTGAAGGACAAATTTGTCAAATTAAATATGTCACTATTCATTTTTAATTTCCGTTTTTCACTCAATATTTTTACTCCCTCTCCATAAAATACATTCAAGATTTTAGTTGGGTTTTAGTCACAGAATTCTTGGTAGAAATAAGAAATTTTAATATTCCGCAACAATTTAAAATTTCTAAGTTTCTCTGCTTTTCAACAATTATGGTGGTACTTTGACTTAGCACTTTTAAGATATTTTGAAAGCTTATGAGAATTTTTGACCAATATTAAGAACTTTCATGTCACAGAGTGAGTCTTACTTATAAGAGAAGTTTTTATTGCTTTCTATTAAAGACAAAAGTAATGTAAATTACAAGAATGGCACGATAAAATCAGTGGAACAAATGAAAAGACTTGCATATTACAAATTATTCTTTAGCAGAACACAATTCCATATCTAGTTAATACTAACGTATATATTGCAGCTATCATGAGTACTTCATATATGATTTTGATATTGTAATTTGATTCAAAGTATCTTGATAGAAAGGAGTTTCTTTGTTTTATAAGGTACAAGATTTGTGAGAGAATTTTTTACTTTAGAACTACATTTTTACCAGCAGCATTTATAATATTTAGTATCATGTACAAGTATGTGTTACTTTACAGTTCCATTTTGATGCTTTGATTTTCTTAAGTTTTCCTGTTCATTATGCATGTTATTTAATCATGTTTGAATTTGTAGTTTTAACATATTGATCTACAATTACAAAGAACATTACTTGAACAATGACTGAAGTTTATAAGGTGTAGCTTAAATTATGTAGGTGACAGTAGTGAGTAAATATAACAGTTACGTAACAGAAAAATGTGATCAATTCAAACTTTGATAGAAATTATTCAAAACTGACTTGAGTTCGCATTTCTCCCCCTTCTCTTGTGGAATGCTTGAAATAAGATAAGTGATATAATAAACATTCAATATTTAGGAAATTTATTATTGTATATTTTGATGTGGTTTTTAAAATCAGTTTAATAAATATTTACATATGTTAAAGGTATCAATTCTTCTGAAAAGGTACTTTAGATCCAAACCGAGAAATATATTTACTTATAAGACAATTTTTGCACTTATAATTTTAAAAGAATATTTTTATTGTAGCATACATTTGACTTTTTCTAGTTTTTGATATTGTGGAATTCATAAAATCCTGGACTTAAGTTGTTTAAATTTTATAATTCCATACCTTTTTAAAATCTTCATAACAAGCAGGGTGGTAGACCTACAATAAAAAAAAAAAATAATCAAACTATAATTCAAGTATGTTACACAGATAAATTTAACTGTGAATAAAGTAACAAATACATGCATTTCACTATTCAATATTTTGAACTTGAAATATTTTTATTAAATATATAATCTGTTTGATTTAATTTGAAATTATTTTATACATTGAAAATAAGTTCTGAACAGTTAATATGAAAGCAAAATAAGATAACCTTAATAAAAACTTCAAGAGAAAAAAGGCAGACATAGAAAATACAACTACTGTTGACATATTTTAAAATATAATCAAGACTAACAAATATATATTTCATAACAACTTGCCTAAGAGACACATGTATTTGAAGATTTACTAGCTTTTATGAGGATTCTATTTATATTTCTGGACTATTCAACAGTTGTTTGTCACAAGTCACCAGACAATTCAGAAAAAGCAGAAAGAAAAGTGAATCCTTCTTCATTATGATAATATAAGCTTCTATATATCAGTTCAAACAAGGGAATTTTTGATCAGATAAAATATTTAATTGACGAGTCATCTGTTGTAAAGCTCTTATTCAGCAAGAATCGATTTGTTTTATTCTGGCACTTAAAAAAATTATATGGTCAATGATTTTCAATAACTGAAGAAGTGGATGATTAATTTAAAATTCATGTTTTGAAGGAATCTCAATTGGAGGAAAAAGGTGCTTTGGGTCAAATGCGACAATGTATTGATCTTCATAAATTAGACATTCTTCTTTAGACAGCAATAAAATCAATTTTGTGCATGTTGTGATCATAAACATTTATTTTTTAATTAAACTAGAAATATAAGTCGCTACATTCACTTGAAGTTTTTTCATATCTTTTACTCTACTATTAATGGATATTTCATCATTTAATGTTTAATACTTGTAAATAAAAATTAAAAGAGATTAATATTCACTTGGTTCAAAATGGGAATGAAATACTTAATTTAATTATTTTATACTTTGAAACAATAACATAAAAATAACTACAAAAGCATTACTAATTAATTTCTTCCAGGTTCTATTTTAAATTATTAACTTAACCTATAACAGTAAAATAGTTACATTACTTCAAAATAATTCAATGTATTGATTTATAACTAAAAAAAGTTATATATTAATATATTTTTAGACAAATTAAATTGCTGTTGAAAGTAATACGATTTAATATATATAAACCCATTTTGAAATTCAAATTTCAACCTAAACATATCAAACCAAAATTTTTATATAGTTACATATATTTTGTATAAAAATTACATAGAATTAATGACAGACATATGCAATTTTTATTACCTCGCCATCATGTCTTACAGCATTCCGCAAATGCCATTCTTCTTCTTCTTCCACCCAAAACAACTGAAATTGTTCCCTACAGACTGCACATTTCTAAAAACGAAAAAAATTTAATTAGTTGTAAAAATGAGATTTCCATTGCATACAAAATAATCAGAAATGTAACAAATTTTAGATTTAGTTTAAGAGAATAAATGAATTAATTTCAATAATTGAAGAATATTTTTAATATAACCTGATAAATATCTAACTTAATATTAAAAAACATTTTTTGACAAACATAAAATCTTAAAAAACAGGTCTTGCATAGGGAGCTGCTCCATTTTTAACTAATACTGGTTCTACAATCCATGCAGGATGTTGCATGCAAAATCTCTTTCGCTAAACAGATCTGCTTTTCTGATCCTTAACTTTCATCTTCAAATTTTTGATCTTCATCTTTTTCAAAACCTCATCTACCTCATTCAGCCCTTTCTTGCTAAGACTTCTAACCTTTCTTTTATCCTACAGTCTACCTCAATATATTTTCCTTGTTGCTCTTTTATCACTCATTTGATGCTCCCTTTTTTAACATGTAATTAATAATTTTATTTCTAAAATAAGAAAAATTTATGGAGAAAGTACCTCTTATACGCTGATGATTTGGTTTCCTGGACAGTTTCTATTACAGAAAGTGAAGTGAGAAACATTGAAAATATATTCTCTGCCGCCTTGAAAGTGTTGGAAGTTGGTAATACTAACAATATGGAGATAAATTTAAAATAAATCATACTGCCTGTCTCACTTATGCACTACTCTTTCAATTTTCAGCTGATGTATGCCAAATCTCTTTATGTGATAAATTTAAATACATGGGTGTGACATTTGAGTGCAAATCAACATAGAAAACATGTAGAGGACTTGTTCAACTGGGCTATAAAGAGTAAGTGTCCTAAACAACTTGCTGGGACAAGGTGGGGTTACCCTGGATAAACATTGCTCTAACGATCTCATGTCACATCTGACTTACTGCTGTGAACCTTGTCATGACCAGGAAAAATGTACCTGATACTCTAGAAAAAATCTCAAATCAATCCAAAATCAGGTATTGTTTCTGGACTAGTAAAAATCATGGTTAAGCTGACTGGTGATATGCTTTTAAGTACTGTTATTAAATAGAATGCCATAATTCTCTGGGAAAAGATCAATAGAGTTCCTGGATGTCTTTCACTTTGGAATGAAATCAATCAAAACTTGACTAGAAATCTCAAAACCCAGATGAGCATTCTACAGGTAATTTTTCAGTTAAAAAATTCATTTAGTTTGATGCAAGAACTAGAATTACTAGTTCTATCACAAAATCCAATAAATTTGAAATCTTTCTGGATTAATTAATCTTGACCTGAGTCAAAAAGTATACAGACCACCTATTTTGAGAACTCCTTGAAGACTAAACATTTGTTATTCACAGCCAGAGTGGCTTCAAATCTTTATTGATGGATACTTCCCATCAGATAGCCCTATGCTAGAGTTTTCTCTGTCTACATCTGCATTTGATGGAGAAATTGCTGATTTGCAAAGCTTTGTCTCATCCACCACGACACTTGGAAAAATTCACAAGAACTGTAATCCTTAATACCTGGTACCAGGGGGTATGCGTACCCCTCTGGGGCTTGAGCTAGCCACCAGGCGCGTCGGCAGGTGGTGGATCGCCGAAAGTCCTGTAGAAATAACAGGATAGCCTCGAATATTGAATAAGAGGCCGCGAACCAGCTCCCGTAAACCCTGGTGTTATGCGTTCCGTGCCTAGGGCTAATTGGCACCGCGGTATTGGTGTCTTAACGGAGCCTCTAGTTGCCTGGCGAACTTCTAGAGTAATTTGCCTTGCCCAGTATCTCAGGCAATGCTGGGTGGACTGTCATATTACCTGAGATTTTTACTGTTATTATATGGCTGAAAAGACATGGAAAATAACAAACATTTCTGCTTTTGCAGGAGAAACTTCTGAGGCAGACCTTTCTGAAAAAGACAAGGTAACTCAGAGACAATCTAATGAAGGGGTAGCAATGAAACCTTCACAGGAGGTAGGAATGACCTCCAAACCATCTTCTTCTGGTGAGAGTCAGGAAGCTATCTCTAGCATGACTGACTCTCTGACCAGAATCAAGCTTAAAAAGAGAATATCTGGTGCACAGAAAAAGAGGCTGGTGAAGGAGCGCAAAATCGCTGAGGGGACTTGGGTTGAAAAACCCAAGGCAACCAAAGGCGAGAAGCGTCCTGCCAATCGGATGAACCAGGGCAAGGTTGGAAAGGCTGCCAAGAGAGAAGGACCTGAGGGATTTACTTACAGGGCGGCTCTCACGGCGATCAAGATGGCCGTGCTCTTAGAAGGTCATCTGGAAAAACGGTTAACAGAGAAACAGGCCTATGACCTGGAACTCTTGATAACCAGGAAAATAGGAAGGAATGAGGAGGGCTTTGCCCCAACCTTCCTATCCTGTAAACTTGAAAACGGGGCTCTTATTATCAATTGTGCAGATCTGGAGAGCTCAAAGTGGCTGGAACAAAATGTCAATGATATAAGCCCTTGGCAAGAACATAAACTCTTGGTGGGTGAGGCAAGGAAACTTGTCAGAACCACTAAGATAATTGCAAAACTGCCAAAAATCTGTAATGAACTGGAACCTAAAGAGCTCCTGAGAAAAATCGAGGCTCAGAACGGTGGGGTCACTCCATTGGAGTGGAACATTCTTAACATTAAGAACGACCCATCTGGGCGGACCATCGTTCTTAGTGTGCCTGAATTAGATGCTGCCACCCTTCGTGTAAGGGGATATAGGTTTTATATTGGCCTTCACCATGTGCAGGCTAAAGTACTTGATAAACCTGCTCCTGCTGATGGGGGTGAAGGTAGTTCAAGCCAACCTACACCACAGTAGAAGTGGTACTACTAACCTCAGTAAGAAGTTTCTTGCTGGGGATATACACCTGGCCCTGATTCAAGAACCCTGGTTGGTTAGGGGAAGAATCAGTGGTCTCAAAGGAACTAAAGGTAAGCTTATCTATTGTACTAATGGTAACGCTAGAACTTGTATACTCTTACATAAAAACATTGAGGTTCTTCCCCTCTCTGAATTTATTCTTAGGGACCTGACAGCTGTGAAAGTCAGACTCAACATAGAGGGTAGGAACAGGGAAATTGTTTTTGGCTCTGGATACCTGCCCTATGAAGAGAAGGCTCCACCTGACCATTCTCTGCACAAGCTCATGAACTTTTGCAGTAATAACAACTTACAGGTAGTCCTAGGACTAGACTGTAATGCTCATCATGTTGTCTGGGGAAGTACGGACACAAATAAAAGAGGTGAGTACCTTTTGGCATTTATTCTAAACTACGGGTTAGATATTCTAAATGTTGGCAACAAACCAACTTTTATTACTTCCAATCGATCAGAAGTAATTGACATTACTATAGCGACAACGCTGATTAGTAAAAATATCAAATACTGGAAAGTAGATGATCGACCTTCTGGTTCAGATCATCAAAACATCCATTTTGAAATTCACTCTAATGTGTGTCTGGATTGTATATTCAGAGACCCGGTTAGGACGGACTGGAAGAAATTCCAAGAAGAACTGACTGGGTTGATTGAGTTCGGTAACAGACCTATTAGAGACAACTACGATCTAGAAGTTACAGCAGATCTCCTACAGAGAAGTATTCTAGATTCTTATCATAACAATTGCCCCATTCGCACTAGAAGAGCTAAACTCCAATGCCCTTGGTGGAATGACTCTCTAGCTGCCGAAAGAGCAAATGTTAGAAAACTTTTAACAAAGCTAAGAAAAATGGTGAATGGGAGAACTATAAAAGGGCCCTCACTAATTATAACAAACTTGTTAGAAAAAGCAAGATTAACTCCTGGAGAAAGTTCTGTGACGAGATAGATTCTATTTCTGAAGGAGCTAGACTCCAGAAACTCCTTAAAAGGGATGAACCTATTTTGGTTGGTACCCTAAAAGACGAGGAGGGTAATTTTGCTGCTTCCGGAAAAGGGGTTATGGAAATTATGACCAGGACTCACTTCCCGGGAGCTAGAGATATTTATAGCAACGAAGGGGAACATTGCATTGGCTCTTTGCAAAGAGTCAATAGCAATCAATGGACCATTGCTAAAAATATCATAAACTACAACATTGTTAAATGGGCAATTTTCGCCTTTAAACCTCTAAAATGCCCTGGGCCTGATGGAGTTATGCCCATCATGATCCAGAAGGCAGAAAAGGTTGTCATACCAATGCTAACTAGAATGTATAGAACTAGTTTGGCCCTGGGATATATACCAAAGACATGGCAAAAGACTAGGATAGTCTTCATTCCAAAACCTGGCAAGGACACTTATGACCAGGCCAAGTCATACAGACCAATCAGTCTTTCTTCATTCTTTCTTAAAATTATGGAGAAAATCATTGATCGGCATATTAGAGATTACTTGGGTAGAAATAGTCCCTTGCATGCTCTTCAATTTGCCTATCAACCTGGTAAATCTACAGAGACTGCTCTACATCAGCTAGTTTCCAAGATTGAAGCCACTCTGGATCAAAAGGATATTGCCTTGGCAACTTTCCTCGACATCCAGGGTGCTTTTGATAATACTTCACATCCATCCATCCTCAATGCACTTAGAGGGGCAGGGATTAATCAAACCCTGTGTACTTGGATTGAGGCCTTAATTTCGGATAGATATATACAAATGAACATCTTCGGTGAATCATTTGAAAAAAAGACTACTAGAGGTTGTCCTCAAGGAGGTGTTCTGTCACCATTACTTTGGAACCTAGTTGTAAATAGCCTTATAAAACATCTAAATGATAGGGGCTATTTTACGCAGGGATGTGCTGATGACATTATCATCCTTATCCTTGGTAAAGATTTTGACATAACTTGTCATCTCATGCAGGATGCTCTAAGTTATGTAGGTCAATGGTGCAAGGATAGGGACCTGATGGTTAATCCTCAGAAAACCTACCTCGTACCTTTTACACGCAAAAAGAAACGGAAAGGTTTTTTCATACCAAGACTTTTTGATGTTGAAATCAATGTGGCTTCAGAGGTGAAGTATCTGGGCATCTATTTAGACCAGAAACTCACCTGGAATAAGCACATTGATGATAGGATCAACCGAGCAAAGAAAAGCATTGTGATTTGCAGGCGAATGCTTGGTAAGAACTGGGGTTTACATCCAAAACTGATGTTATGGATGTACACAGCTTTTGTCAGGCCCATTTTCACATATGCCTGTGTGATCTGGTGGCATAAGGTGGAACAGAAGACTGTGATTGACAGATTGAGGAGTCTACAAAGACTAGCCTGTCTCTGCATCACAGGAGCAATCTCCACCACGCCAACCAGAGCATTGGAGGTTGTGTTGGATCTGACTCCCTTGGACATCTTCATATGCAGCGTTGCAAGATTGAATGCATATAGAATGAAGCTGCAAAACCACTGGTATGACCAGCCTGTTGCCAAAGGGCACAAGGGCATCACCAGGAAATTTCAAGACCCTACTTTTCTGATGCCATCTGACATCATGGAAAAAACATACATGTTTGACAAGACATTTGATGTAGTTTTTCCAACTAGAGAGGAATGGGATAACAACATGTTTGGAACTAAAACAGGAGATCTAATCTGGTACACAGATGGATCACTGAAGAACAGCCTCTCAGGTCTGGGAGTTTGTGGCGTGTCACCAAGAATCAGCTTGTCTGTAAGCCTTGGGCGATACGCTTCGGTCTTCCAGGCAGAAGTTTTGGCCATTATCCACTGTCTGCGACTGAATATGAAGAAGGGCTACTACGATAAGCGGATTCTCATTTTCAGTGACAGTCAAGCCGCTTTAAAAGCGCTTAATTCCTTCGAAATCAAATCTAAAATGATTCTGGAGTGTAGAAACCTTCTTACAGAACTGGCAACTAGAAACAGGGTGATCCTTGTATGGGTGCCAGGGCATAAAGGTATCGAAGGCAATGAAAAGGCTGATGAGCTTGCTAAACAAGGATCGTCTTTGTTCCCATTGGTCCAGAACCTTTTGTGGGATCAATTTGAAGACCGCAAAAACCAATGTTCGCAGATGGGAAAAACGGAAGATGTATGAAGCTTGGCTCAAATCTCCTGGTCAAACCCACGCTAAAGGTATGATCTGTAGGTCATCAGCGAGGATTTCCTATGAAATTCTTAGATGCTCTAGGCAGAAGATACGTTTAATCGTAGGCTTCATAACTGGGCACTACTATTTCAGAAAACATCTCCATAAAATGGGACTGTTTCAGCAAGATCCTATCTGCAGGAAATGTCATATGCAAGAGGAAACGGCCAAGCATATCATTTATGAATGCGAGGCTCTTGCCCTCCCTAGATTAACCTCTTTAGGCATCATCCATACTAGAGAGTTACACCTAGATTCCATTAAAGGGTTATCAGACTTTATTAATAAAGTGGGTGATCCGAGCAAATGGAACTAAGAAACATTGGGTTTGGAGTTAACAGTACAAAATGCTGATAAAAGCAGAGGTGCTCAATGACATACAAACCCAACTCGAAGAAGAAGAAGAATCCTTAATAATTCCTGAGCTGCTTTGTTGGCTATTGTTTCCTATAATAAAGCCATAACATGGAACTCATTAGATTGCCAGTATCTGAAAACTTGGTAACACCTGAGAAAATTACAAATCTCCAAAGGGTTCCTGTCCATTATGAGGCACCAGTTAATGAAAAAATGTAGTCAACTTTCTCAAAACCTGGTACCTCATAATTAAGTACACCAAAACGCTTTGGGGAAAGTCAAAAAGAGAAAAGGAAGGTCAAAAGAGGTAAGTACATAATAAAATCATATGTTCTCCTACAGCTAAAATTATATTTTATTACTTGTTATACTATAAAATAACATCCAATATCCTAATCTATATAGAATAAATAAGGCATTCAGTACATTTTTAGTAAAGTTAAATGAATTAACTGAAACTCAAAAGACATTTTTATTTTTCTCAAGAAAACTACTCTTAAATGCTTCCTGTAGTAATTTCTGCTAAAAATACACCACCTCTTGGATTATAGACAGTTAAAATGTTTTGGTGATTTTAAAATTAATGAAAAGAAATCAATTGTACTAATAAAAACAAGATAAGCAAATGATAAATTATTCAGTATATTATTTGAAAATAATGTCTAGCAATCAATCTAAATACTATTAAAATAAATACCTCTGTTTCACATTCACTAGCCCTAACACTATGAATTTTTTCTATTTCCTCTTTTTTCAACATCATACCATCAGCTTGAAGTTCAAAATAGCTTGGAGCTAGAAAAAATCATTTTGTAAAATTAAACATTTTCGAATAAAAAAATAATAATTTGTTTAATAATATTAAAGAAGTGTAATTGAAATTCTTTATTTTCATGGAGTTTTAATTACACTTTATTTACTTAATCATTATTTTACTATAAAAACAGACTAACTTTAAATATAATCCAAATAATACTGAAAATCATAATAAATATTTTTTCTAATTTTCAACTATTTAAGTTATATGATTCATAAACATTTACCTCTTTCTTCTGCTTCCTCAATCTCAGTAAACTGTATCCAGTCCTAGAATATCAGAAATATATTTAATATTTTTGTAGGCAAATTAATAGATGAATAGCTTTAATTAATCAAACCTATTTTTGCAGATCGTTATTCACATCATATTATTATCATACATGCACATATTATTTACACATATATGCAATTTATAAAGAAAAAAAAACACATTTCTAGAGACAATTGTAATAAAATATGACAGTCCACTCAAATACATACTAATTTTCACTTAGGTTCACAATTTTGAAAGTTGCAAGATATTCAACAATTTATATCACCAATATTACACCATAATTAATAGGCAGATATGTAAATTTACATGATGTAATAATTCTTTCTAATTGTTGATAAGGGAAAAAAAAAAAACAATTATCTTACCTTCTGAGTCTGGAACAAACTTCAAAAACCTATCAATTTAATTCAAAATTTTCCAAATCATTGCAGAATTTCTATTTATCAACCTTTTTTATTTAAAACTCACCACCTTTCCACCTCTAAAATGTTTCAGTATAGAAATTCAATGATGAGCATAGTGAACACTAAACTAGAAAATACCTCCAAAACAAATCTTTTTAATTAACTATATAAAGCCTATTTGAGGTTTAAAAATCTTAGAAAATGATATTATTTGTTAACATAAAAATACTTTTCATTCAAAATAATATCACAAAAATTAAAAAAGCGAAAAGAAAGTATATAAAGTACATTTAAAGGATGAAACTCTGGTTATTAGCTCAATTTTTCCAAACTCTATTCTACAAAAGCATCTGATTCAATTGAGGTTTCTAAAACATTCGTAAGCAACTAAAATCACTAGAACAGTTACTACAACACAATACAATAAAGGCTTAAATGATTTGAAGCTTTTTTGTATTATCGTATTTTCCTGTATAAAATCTGCGGATTAAGAGTTAAATAAGTTTCGAGTTTAGATGTGCGTATTATAAGCTGCCATGGATAATACAATAAAAAACATTCTTCATCAGAAAAGCTTACTAGAAAATTTTGAAAGAAATGCCATTTATGTTTTATAATATATATAAAACCATGTACAATAAAAATATATAATAAATCATACATAAATAAAAGCTATATATAATTATTTCATCCAGTATTAAATGTAATTTGTTTTGGCATAAATAATAGAACTTTCAACTTATTATGTATAATACTAATGCATTTGTGCACATATTACACATTACTTAAGGTTCACTAAAGTATAATTAGGAAAAAAACTACACTGATTGCAGGAATATTTTTAGTATATAAGGAATACTGAAATAAAAAATAACTTTTTCAGTAACTTAAATTCAAAATACTAGTATCCATTGCAAGTACTGAATATTTAAACTACCTTAAGATCATAGAATAATCTCCTCGAAAAAGCTTTCTTGGCACCATCTTTTTCTCGCCGATTCATACGGAAATGCCAATCTAAGTGCCTTCCATATTGATCACCTTGGGAATGTTTAAAACGCATTCCACATGTTGCACATTGTGACCCTTTGTACAAACCGATCAAAACTTCTGGATAAAACCTATTAAAAAATGGAGGAAATTTTCAATATTTTTAAGTTTCAAATGATTTAATGACAATTTTCTTTTTAAAAAAAACTTTAGTTCTTAAAATAAAATTGATTTTTATTTAACATAAAAAAGTGAAAGAAGAACACTAACTTTTTGAGACTTTTACTATTAAACTCAATTTTAGGAACAGTCTCATCCTTTTCTTCTTTCGAAGATTCCTCTATTTTCTCTTCTGGAATATTTTCCTTTAGATTAGATATATTAGCAGAATCGTCTGACTTTTTAGGAATAATACCAGCTGCAACTAGTTTTTCAAATATAGTTCCCACATCAATAGGAACATTAAGTTGCGTTGGATGTTCTGGTATTGTCTCTTGAGGTAAATTAGTTGTACCTACAAAGGGAAAAAAATTAATAAAATTAAATACTGAAATACATTACCAGACAAAATATGCTCTAAGATATAATAACCTGTAATTTAAATAATATGCAATACAGTGTAATAATATATTTCATAAATCAGGGAAAATTGTGATCATGATATAACTGATAAGATTATAAAAAAAAAAATACTTAACTTAATAAATTTGGTAAAGTGACAACTCTATTTACACAGTAGATACAAAAACTGGAAATCATTGGGAAATATTAAGATATCTTCGTTAATTTTTGTTAATAAAAAAACTTGATTTGTTTAATTGATACTTAATCTATTGTCAATTACATACGCATGAATGATTAGAGTCAACTTCCTAAACTTGACGAATGTTATGACTCTAACAAAGGGATCTTCAATATTAAAACATCAAAATGTTCGCAAGAGTCTCCTCTAAAAGATACAATTTAGTTCCAGACATTTCTAGCCCTTTAAAATGTCATACGGCACACATTTGATTAGTCCAAAATCCCTTAGTGTCAAGAAACGCTATAATAAAGTTGCCTAAGCTTTTAAATGTAATTCTGCCAAATTTTTTGGCAGATGTTTGCAGACATGTATGAAAACACCCAAAGGGACCTTTTTTAATGGTTGAGAAACAAATTATTTAATAAAATCAATAACTTGCTCCAATACTAGTGAGAAATTAAATTATTTTTACAGGAATAATCTTAACGTTTATATATTTTAAAATAAAAAAACCATATTTTTTAGTGTTAAAAGTAACAGGAAATGATAAAGAAATTTAAACAGGAAACTTATACAAAACTTTTACAAAAAAAATGAAATCTAAATTTTCTACAACTTTGTTTTTATATTTAAATTATTTTTAATATAAAAACAAAATTATAGAATATACCTTAAGTGTTTTTCTTCTATACCATTAAATTAAATAGTATACACAAAAAAACATCTCATTTTAATAGCTTATATATCAATACATTGAATAATTAAAAATTTCAATAAGCTACCTCTAAAATGCATTTGGAAAACAAAAATATTTGAAAAATCTTTTATGAAAAATTCAGATACGGAATATCAAGCAAAATCACAAAATCTAAAATGGATTGCAATTAGACAGCAAAATATTATAGGGGCAAAATATTATAGGCCCAAGGGCCAAGGTCTACAGTGCCCGTATCCATTTTCTAGATCGAGGAATCTTCTTCCTGGGATGCAAAGCATATGTTTTGATTAGGTGTTGAGCTTAATACCATCCCCTATGTTTAGTTCCTAAGCATGCTTGATGCTCAGTTTTATCAACCCACTGAATGGATGAAAGTCTAAAGTGACCTCTCTCACCCAGAGGATTGGGTCTTGGACCTATGTTATATTGTGATAAGGCTGAGTTAAAAAAATTTTTAGTGAAAAACATAATTACTCATTAATTAATTGATACATCCATCAATTATATTGATGTCACTTCAAAACCTATAAACATTTTACATAAAAAATGGTTTACAAATGAAATTTTTATTTTCTTTTAATTGAACATTTGACATTTTTAAGAACTAAGTGAATTATTAAAAATAAATAAACTTAAATAATTTAAAAGTAGCAAAAGAGAAAACAATTAAATAATCATTTATAGACTTTTTTTAACAAAATATTTAATAGTATTTCGTGATTCAAACAAATACTTACTTGTAGGTATTTGAGTATATACAGCAGATGTAGGTGTAGGTAAAAGAGGAACTTTAGGTCTATCAAAAGACAGTCTAGAAGCAGGAAACATAGGTGGAGGTGGCAGTGGTTGCCACGTCGGAGGGCGTGTTTCTACTGGAGGTAGGTTAGGTAATGGAGGAGGAGGTGGCAATGAACTAAGTGTAGGTGGTAATCTTGGAGGAGGGGGCAATAGACCAATGGTGGCACTGGGAAATGGTTGAGATGACTTATTATTTAGCAATGGATTGTTGACTGGATGCCTTTCAGGTGGCAATCTCATTCCCCTGAAGTTTGATTCTGGCCATGGAATATTTGGTTGTGCAATGTTTTTTGGTATGCTACCACTATAAATGAAAGTAATCACATATTAGAAAAACAATATACAAATGAAAAAAATAATGTCTAATAAGTATGAATAGTTACAATATCATCATCTATTTTAAGTGATGATATTGACTGATTTCAAGCAGTTAATTCAAAAGGGTAGGAGTTTCCAGGTTACTGAAATATCCAACTACAAGAGTCACTAAGAGTTATGTGAACCCTATCATAATATTTCATTTAATAACATTCTTATTTACAGAAGGAAGATTTATGAAATATCTTCAGTCAAATAAACTTTCATATTATTAACCATTTTAAAGGCATTAAATTGTAAATTTATTTGCTAGTTACGCATTTGTTTTAGATATACAATTAGTTGTGATCACAGCAATTCGGTAAGAAAAGCAATAGATATGATATACTCTAGAATCATAAGTGGAAACAATAAATGAATAATAAAAATTATAAATGACAATCTGGAGAGGCTTAGAATTTATGGGAAAGCAAGTATGAAGTTCATATTTATTTACAAAAAATAAATTTTAGGTGTATTTAAGAAATTTTTAAAATTCAAAATAAAGCGTTAGCAGCATTAAAAACAACATATTGTAAATCTCCAACAGTCTGACAAAGTTGAACCTGATCCATAAATTCATCAACCTTAAAATGGCGAAGACAAGAATGGAAGAATAAATTACTTCACAAAGGAGAGACTCAAACATTCCAAGATATGTTTAGCAAAAGATGGTGTTTGTGACATTTTGGACAAAGAAGGTAGGATTTCTCACCTTCAGAAAACATAAGACATTTCAGGTGGCCAACAGTAAGGCACGTGAAAGCCTTTTGGATGTTTTTCTATCAAATGAGTATTTGAGATATAGGTCTGATTTATTATCCATGATATTTTCTGAGAAAAAGATTCAAGGTAGGTAAGCTTTGAAGAAAATGGACAACAATCCTCCTTAGCAAGATTGCCTGCTCACGGTAAGGTCACCCTAGGCATGAAGGCTATTCCATTATGTCCAGCTAAAACTTGCCTGTGAAATAGACCTAAGAACACCTTCTACATCTGAAGCTCTAGTCTTTGGATTAGCTTAGAAGAAACACATTCCCACCTTATGAATCAGTAAACATCCAAAATATAATAATGCTAAATAATCACTCAATAGAATTTTAATAAAGTTATCTTGTTTATATTAAATTTTTAGACTTATAAAAGTTGACAATTTTTTTTAAAATTATAAAATTACTCTAAAACTTTTTCATTACAATTTTTTTGTGTAATCTTTTAATCTAAAATCTTTTAAAAATTACGAAAATTAAAAAAGTAAACCAATTTCTGTTTTGAAAAATACATCTAATTTTTTTACTGGTTTCCAAAAAATTTACAAGCTGTTTCATTTTTAAATAAAAATTTTTGACTTTCTGAAATAGAATAATTTCTTAGACTTTCTGAAATTGAATAATAAGCTAACATTGATACCAAGATGAACAAATGTAACAGCATATATATGTTCCCCAAATACAAAACAATCCAAAAAACAAACTTTCAATAAAAAAAATGCTATATTAAAATTAGTGGACAGACATGAGTGACAATAAATTTAAATAATAAAAATGTATAACATATGATGCTTAAACAGTGATATTTCCTCTTTTGTATCAACAATTCATTGGCTGAAATCTCTCTTCACACAAATCATTTTATGTCTATGAATCTATTTTAATATATATCACCAAAGCGCAATATATATACTATTCAATATACATGGCACAATATTATATTATTATGAATACGAATAATAATTTATCATAAACATTACCAGGCATAACTACTCATTTTTTGTACTTTCTTTCAGGTAAAAAATATGAAAATAATGAATCAAATGTCAATGCTTAAAACAAATATAACTTTTCATAAAGGATTTAGATAAAATAAAGAGAATTTAAGGAAGCATAGAACTTATCAAATTAGTAAATAGCAAAAATTCATAAAATCTATTTTACTAATTTAATGACATCTGGTATTGGTAAAAGAAAGTTAAATTTTAATAAAATTTCCTGAAATAGGTTCCACATTGAATACATAAAAATTTAATACTCAACAAAAATAAAACAAGAAATAAATTCTTATCACATATTTATGAATTGATAAATATTTTAATAAATCTTGCAGCATATTCTTAAAAAACAATAAAATAAAATTAAATTACTGTTGCAGAGGCAATAAATATTTTATTAGTTCTACACAGCAAGACAATATTGATATCATTGCATTTATTAGTAATACTTTCAAAGATATTTTTCATCAGAAAATATTTCAAAATACTTTTGTATTACACTAATACTGCATTACAATATCCTCCTCCCACATATATATTTATTTTGCTACATTTTGTAAGAACACACATTAAAGCTTCACTAATATTAATTTTGAGCAATCTATATAAAGAATAAAAGACACTTCTTGTCTAAAGTTGAAAAAATACAGAAAAAGAAATTTCTCAAATTTAGACGAATAAATTCAATCCTTGTATTTCTCATCACAATATTTTATAATAAAGTTCCCATTAATAATATAAGTTTATGGAAATATATTGTGACAAATTCAAATAGACTTACTTTTTTTATACATTTTAAAACAGTTTAAAGGTATTAAAAATATAAGTAACAGATTTCTATCCTGTGAAGTTTATTTTTCCACAAAGTGTGACTTGCATAAAATGAATTTCAGACAAAATAAAAATAACTTAAAGTTGTGATAATTAATAAAATATATGAAATATAACTTTCAAATTTTGTAAAATATTAAGAAATTGTTATAATACCTGTTATTTTATACTGTTAACCATAAAATAGTTCTTATTACAAGAAACATTTTTTAATAAATCAATCAAGTGGTAAATAAAATTAAACGAATTTTATCTTTAAAAATATTTTTATTTTGCATATTTTAGTATTATAATTTATTATTTAAATTTTTTTAAACAAAATATTAGGTACATAAATTGAAATTTAATTTTTAAAAACATACATGGGTCGTTGGAAAACAGAACTGTAACCATCAGCTAAGCAAGGGCGAGTGAACGATACAGATGAAGCAACAGGAAATCTTTCATGAGATCCAAAAGGCACAGCTAACAGCTGGAGGAAAAAACAATCGATAAATTTAAAAAGAAAATCAATATATTACAGTGTCTGTAAAAACGTATAGGAAGCTTTGCTAATATTTAGCAAAGGGCATTTAAGATTATGGAATGCTATGTTTTATTATAATTATGGAGAGAGATTTCTAAATTAATAAGAAGGAATATAGAGTTCTAAAGGAAACCTTTTAACATTAAAAGAAAGGAAGTTCAATTATTAAATATGATTAATTTTATTTAAAAATGTTAACCTATCAGTTCATTTTTTGATAAAATTTGCATTCATTTACTTATTCGATACTGTTTTATAATTAGGAGAGAATATCAAAACTGCACATTTTATCAATGTAAGGGTGTAATTAACATTCAAAAGTAGCATAGCAAGCTAAAATTATTATATTATAAATCTGGATATGCTATAACCAAAAATAATTACACAGATCTGAAAAATAAAAAAATTTCCATTACTTATATTTCTTTTCTATTTTTCATTCTAAAATTAGGAATGCAATTATTTATAACATTATCACAAAAATGCTACTAATGAGCGATTATTGAAAAGCAAGATATTTTTTTGCATTAAATGAAAGAGAAATAATTGATAATAAAACATCATAGCTTGTAAATTGGTGGGTTTAGAATATTATAAACAGCATAAAGAATTCAACTACTCTACAAATGTTCTTCTCACCATAACAATATTCTAAGTAATCTCATTTGCCTAACAAGTCAGATAGTGAAACATGTTTGATACTTAAGTAATAACAATAAAATATAAATAAAACATATAGCAAGAATTTTATTTCAGCAATATTTTTTTGCAATTTTACCTTTTTTTTTTAAATAAAAGTCTCATTAAAAGAATCATAAATTCTTATTCCTTTTTAATGTTAATTAATGAAATATTCCTATTTACAATAGAAATTACATTAGAAATCTTTGTGTAACAAGAAGTAACAATTAAAACCATTATATGCTACTGACAAGTATTAAATAATCAAATAATGAATTACAACCAAAAAAATAAGAAAGCATTGTTAGTCTGCAATAAAATAGTTGCAAAATTTATTGCAACCATAAACTGTGGTTACTGTGGAATTTATCTTGCCACACAGGTACTGAAAAGCGAATATGCATATCAGATAGAATTTTTTATGATGCTCTAATTTTCTATGTTAATTTTTTCATATACATTTCATATTTTAATGTCATTTTACTTTCAAATAAAATATTTTTTCTAAGATGAAAACAAGTAAAATTAAAAAATAAATGTTAATGCTTAAAAATAATAAAACTACATTTAAAAAGTTAATTTTATATATTTCAATATAAATCTACCTTATCAACACTTCAAATTAACAAATTACTTTAGAATTTAATAATGATATTTTAAGTGAAGGTTAATAGCATGATCTTACCCCTGGATTGGATGAATTATCACCATCCTTTCTGACATCAGAAGTCACAGGAATGCCCCAAGTTGGTTTGTGACCTTCTGAAGAAGGAACATGACGCCAATCTATATCTTGTAATTTTTCAGAAGTAGACTTAAAAAAGGGAGGTTGTTTCAAATTATTTTTGACACGCATATCTATATCTTGGAATGGAAATACAGTTTCAGAAGTTTTTACACTTTGTTCAGTAACAGCTGGGTGAGAAACACCAGATTTCATTCTATTGAAAGCTTCAAGCAGTTCAAATGCAGGTTTATCACTTATCAAAACCTGTGGTGGTGGGCCATCAATACGAATATGATGTGGTTGGTTGTCTTCAAGAAATACTTTTAGAGGTGGTCCCCCAAATTGAGCTTCATACGGACGGTTATTGATGTACATTTCACGAGAAGGTGTCCCAAATTGAATTTTGTTAATTTTACCACATATATCAATATCTATTTCTTTACCATTGAAACTGAGGGGTACAGGATGAGGCTAAAAGTGAAAGAATAATTTATACTATATTAAAGGATAGAATAAATAGAAAGTTAAAAATAAAAGAGAGAGAGGAATTTTTAACTTACCAATCCCTCTATAAATATATTTCTAGGTGAACCAATAAAACTTAATTCATGAGGCTCATTATCATCCATAAAAGCAAAAGCTCGCTTATCAACAAAATGAATAACCCTGTCTTTACCATCAAGTTTGAAGGACTGTGTAACTGGGATAGGTGATGCTCTACCTATAACAAAAATATTTAGAGCTTATAGAATTTACATTTGTAGCTCAGTGTAGTAATAATAGTGCTTTGTGCTTCTAAGAGAAAGTTCAAGTTTTTTTTTTTTTTTTTTTTTTTTTTTTTAAGCTGGTAAGATTGACTCAGTCTTTCATCACTTTAGCGGATCGAGAAAGCTGAGCACCAACTATATTAGATAACACAAAATATTGATTTAAATCTAAACTGTTATTATTAAGCACATAGTTACAACTAAATAATATGATTTCCACACACTTAATAAAACACAATATTAAAATAGTTAATTGATAATATAAGTCTGTGAAAAACATAAATGAAAAATTGTCCATTGAGTAATAAATGAGTATTAGTTTCAAGCCTTCAATTGAAACTAACATTAACACAATAAAATTTATAATAATTAATCAATATAACAAAATGTATACAGAAAATCTCAAATGTTCCCAAAAGTATAATATTTTATAAATTAAATAATTATATAACACTAAACTATTTTTAAATTCTTTTTTCTGTTTTCAACCACTATTTCTGATTAAACATTTCTTTTCACTATAAGAACCTTTCACCTCAATTTATTTTTTAAAAATTAATATGCACTTTCAGTTAGATCTTCTATAACATTTAGAATGTTAAATTTTATTTCCACTGATTTCAGACTACACCATTAATTTATTATTAATTGAAGTACAAGCAAATAGCATATAAATATATCTAACTTTTGTAATTTTTATTCCTAAGCTTTTGCTCACTATAAATTAAATTACTTAAGAGTAGATGAGATTTATTTTCATTTTTTAATGATTGTTAGATCATGTCTTGTCAAAAAGTTCTAATCTATGCTTTAAATGAACTTTGGCAATTATTTTTAAGATTTAGGTTCAATATTACTCTCATTACACTGAGTGCACCTTCTTCAGAAATTAAATAAGTTGGCTTAAATATGCTTTTAGCATGTATGACAAATTTCTTGAACTATATCAAGAGTTAATTTACTTAAATTTACTGTATAATTCTTGCACCAGTCAAAATGCTACATTTAACTCTAAAACAAATATATACAATTATATTAATAAATTATAATTCAGAAAAAAATTATTTGCTTCATTGATAAGCAATATTTCTTTTTATCCTTATTTTGAGTAAATATAAAATAGTTTAAAGAAAAAAAATGGTGCTTTAATAACAAAAGTATATTAATAAATGCAAGTTATAAAAATACTTCAATTTTTTTTCCGTCAAAAGTATAAAATTGTTGTAACCAAAGATTTTACAAATCATAGAATGTAATTTAAACTAACTATTCTACCTAATAATATATTTTTAAGATATATTTTATGACTTTTTACTCCTATCTAATAAGATTATATCTATCAATCACTACCGTTTCATATAGTAGAAAAATCACTAACATTCATCTTTAAATAATAGTAATAACACTTGATTCATGAAATGATAAATAATGCAGTACATTTTCAATTACATTACAAAAAGAATGTTACCTGATTACTCAAATTAAGTAACATTAAAACAAAAATTACTTAAGCAAAATTTTAAAAGTTTATAAAAATTAAAGCTTTTTATTGTCTTATAGAAATATTGTAACAAATTGAAAATTTAAATAATGCTATAGAATTCATTTATACATATTTGTTCCAATTTAATGAAATAATATAACAGATGAAAAGCAGAAAATTAGGTTAAATGGTACTTAACTGCATTCAGTTTTTATTATTGAAACTAATAGAAAGTTAACTAATTTTTACTTACGGAGAAGAGTTGATGGTTTTAAATCAGTATTCTGTATTGGGATTTGTGATGAATCCTAAAAGAAAATTATAAAAAATTAAATTCAATTTCAAGCAGTATAATATATATAAATTTAAAAATGACACTCCTACCTTTTTAACTATATTTAAATTTCCAATTGTTTGGGTAGCAGATTCAAGAGGATGAGACTGAATGGGCCTTAGATTATCAGAAGATGCATGATGTGGTACACAAGTACTATAAAATATTTAAAAACCATAAAACTAAACATAAAATATTGTAATTAATATAAAAAAATAAAATAAAAAGTATTAAAATACCTATTATTTTCTTTAGGAATAATATTTGTTAGATGATCTCTATGATGAAATGCAGCACCTAGATAAAAATCATTTTAAATTACTCTTTTTACTGTAAAGAAAAAATAAAAATAATATTTTTAAAACAACTATAAAACAGTTTTTCCTATTCCATTATTTTTGCTAATGTGGAAAGGTAAAACTATTTTCACAAAATGATATACTGTAAATCTAATTTTCTACACTCACTGTCAAATCTTTAATTTCTCAAACCAAAAAATACAAAAGCCAGTTTTAAGGCTTCATACTGAATGATTTTTCATTTAAAAAATGTAGCATATTAATTTAAAAAGGGCTGATTTTTGTTTAGTCATACTAATTTTTATTCTGATTATAATATAGTTTCTCTACTCTTCTTTATGGCACACCATGTCCATTTTTGGACTTTTCGCCATATAACCCAACCAACCACCTCTTTTTCTCTTTCAATTTGTAATGAAACCTCTTAACCCCTTGAAAAATGTTTATGCATTAAAAAAATGCTTGAACTTTTTATTAAAAATAATGCTTCCATATGAAATTTTTCTTCACTATATAAGTTTCTAAAATTTTCAATATATATGGTATAACTTAAACAAAGAATATTTTTTTCTTATTAGTAAAATAATTAAATAATTTAATAACAAAGAAATTAATTTATCATAAAATATTGGAAAATATCTTTTCCTAAATCAACAATATACAATTTTTCCATCCATTTAAAGTACTCTTAATACAACTTTTTTTTGATGTAATATTTCCCTTCTTTTGACTTTTTGTTTTTATTTTTAGCAATTCTTTTGATATGATTATATATATAATCATATCAAAGGAAATACATATTTAAAGGATTAATAATAAGAGACATTGCACACTGGAAAAACTAACAATAGGACAATAAATAAATAAAAATCGGTAAACCATAGCTATATAATTAATTATCACTTAATATTAGTATTAAGTGTATTAAATAAAGTGAAAGACTAACTAGAAAAACCTGACTAATTTGATTAAAAATATCATATAGTCAACTTCACACGTTCCTAAAAGCTAGACAATACCGATAATTTTATAGTTTATGAAGCTTTTAATAGCCTTAATTATTATAATTTATCTTTAATCTCTTTCCCCTCAATTTTTTTAAAAATACCTCTGAAAATACTAGGGATAATAATAATAAAATAAATAATAATAATAAAAAACTCTTAGAGTTAAGAATTTCTAGTAGAGATTACATATTTCATGTAAAGGCTTTAAGTATAGATCTACAATATTTGCAGGAATTACAAATAAAACTTTTTTCAAACAGATTTCTTACACATTCAAATTGAAAATTCACATAACATAGCTAAATGTTAAATTCAAAATGTGAGGTACAATTTACAAAAATTAAAAGCCACGTTATTGATTGTGTGTGTGTGTGACAAATGAAGAAAAGTCATCCAATATCTGTGAAAAATTTGAACGATCTTATAAAATTTTTAAAAATGTTTATAGTAGTATGCAAGTTAATGCATATAAAAATACTCATTTACTTATATACAACTCTTTTTTAAAGTCTCATATATATAATGTGAACAAAATATGAGTCAAATGTTAGATTTTATTTTTCTTTGATATGGCTGACAAAAATGATAATTAGATCTAATGACAAGAAACCTTGAATGGTTCTTTATTTTAGTGCTTTCAAAGGATTGATCAAATTCTATACAAAATAGTTTGATGTTTAATATGCAATAATGTTTAATTGTCACCCCAACTTTAAAATTTTTTATTTACTTTTAATTTTACATGAATAGTTTTGATGTCACATTACCAGCTGTACTTTTCAAAAATTTAATTATTCCTGGTAAAAGTGTAATTTGCAAAACACAAATATCAAGTTTTAATGGAACACTTGAAAATTTGAATGAGTAGACATATATATAACAAAATATTTTTGTTTAGAAAAGCTATTTAAAGAATCAGTTTTCATAAATTATAACTTGGTTTGTTACGTTAAACTGCTATAAAAAGTCAGCGTGATGTAAAAATTGAGTCAATGAGCTATTAAATTAAAGTACAGAGAATTAATAATTTAACTATAATTTAGGCTATAAATTTAACTATAAATTGTGAAATTTATGAAAAACAAAATAAATTTTAAAAAAACTGAAAAATAGAAAAATAAATAGCTCTAAAAAGAAAGTCTAACAGTAATATTGAATATTTCATTGGGGACAAATGAGTTTTAACTAGAAAAGCTAAATATTTATAAATTATAAATTGAAAAAAAGGGTGCTAAGAGGAATTCGAGGGGAAATTAATTTTATTAAAATTTCCAACTAAATCTAAGAAACTTACATAAAAATGGCTAAATTTGGTCAATTGAACATGCATACTCTTTTTAAATATTTATTATAACATATTATAATGTATATTATAAAATTTTTTTAAGAAATTTAAAATTTATGATTTGAATTAAATTATTGTAATATATTTTGAATTTATATTTTTCATAAAAATTTCATAAAATAAAAAAAAATCTGGAATCAATTTGTTTTATAAAATTAAATACAAAACATAAATATGATAAAACTACATAAATAGCATAAATTACTTGTGGAATTTGGTGGATGTGAGATTTCTTCTTTAAAGGTTGAACTATCTGGTATTCTTGAAATTTTACGATAATCTTTGTCTTCAGTTCCCAGAAATAAAGAAGATTGTGACAGTCTAAAAATATTAAGTTTTCATATGACAGGTAATATACATAAATTAACAGAACAATTTTCTTTTAAAAAAATAATAAGAAATGTTTTTCTTTTCCCAAGGATAAAAGATTCCCATATTGCAATAATCAAAATAGTAGTATATAAACACATAGCTATTTAAAAATTATACCATATTAAAATATATATACTTTGTTCTCCCTGTTTTAATTTATTTAATTTTATACATAAAGTGAAATTCTCTCTGCAGCAAATTTAACTAAAATAAAGAATAAATTGTCATCCTAAATATTTTCAGTAATCTCTAACACACACTGCGTAGAACATAATGCAATTTTGGTATGCTTATCAAATTAATATTATATTCATCACACAAAAAAGGGTTCAATGACTATCATTCTAGCTGCCATTATTTTAATACATATATCAACATATTAAGTTATTAATTAAGAATACTAATATGAAAATACTCCTGGCTTACAAGAAATCCAAAATGTGCTTATTACTATTTTTAAAAATACACAAGAAAATCAATAAGGATAATGATTTATGATTTTCTCAAGACATATCCAGGAAAGACAATCTAATTTATTAATTGTTTCAATCAATACTAGAAATATTAGAATATTCGGGCTTCGTTCTCAATCTAGAGATCACTAATAACAAACATGTGGATGCACTGGTTTTTAAAGGCAGAAAATTACATAACCTTTTAAAATATATCTCGGGAGGTGATTGGGGAGCCGATGCTTGCACTTTGAGAACTACTTATTTAGCAATCATATGACCTATCTTGGAATATGAGTTCCCTGTTTACTGTTGTGTCTCCTCCACCAATCCCCAAAAATTGGAAAGAGTCCAACTTAGTGCTTCTTACATTATAGCTGGATTGCGCAGCAGTTGCTAAAATAATATTTCGTTGTATGAAACAGACCTTAAACCCCTTAGTATAAGAAGAAATGCAAGCCTTGTGAAATATTATTATAAACTTTTCAGTTATAGCTCCCAAAATAAAACTTCAGAATTTCTGCAGTATAGGAATAATAACCAAAAACTTAAGAAAAATAGCCCACTTAGTCAAATTGAGTATGCTAGTATAATTAGCTGTAATGTTGAACAATATTCCTTGAAACAATGTTTAGATCGGTCTGAGGGACTTCTTAGAGTCGGGTTTCATACGGAACTTAGGTCTCAAGTTTCCAAGAAAAAAGATATTCCGGCTCTGTTACGACAATCTGCTTTGGAAACTATACACGCAATTCCCGCTGAAGCTACCCTTATTTATACTGATGGGAGTAAAATCAAAGATTCTCGTTCCTGTAGAGGTGTTGCCATTAAATGCACAAATGGAATTGTCAAAATAAAGAAAAGAAATTTCGACTTCAGTTCGGTTTTTAAGAATGAGCTTATAGCTATCGCAGAGGGCCTAAGAGCTGTTTTGTCCTTTACATATCTTTAGAGATGTTTGGTTTTTTAATGACAGTCTAACGAAATCCAATATCTTACAAATTGGCAAAAAATTTGTAATAAGGCCAGAATTACAATTCTTTGCAAACTGATGCAGGTCTTGTCACTTTGTGAAGTGCACCTTCAGTGGATTTCTTCGCATGTTGACATATGGGGGAATGAGATGACAGACATTCTGGCGAAGGAAGGTTCTGAAAGAGGTCTCGAGGTGCACCCAAATTGTCAAAATGAACCTGCACCGCTGGCACATAATCTTAAGTGCCTGGGATTGTCTCTTGAGGATCTATATAGGTCTCCTATGCTTGTTTTTAACTTTCTGAAAGTAAATGGACTCGTGGACCTCGTCTAGTATATTCCCAGACATGGAAATTAGAAAGAAGGAGAAGAATATTAAAATAACAATCTGAGAAAGGTAATAATTTATTGTTTCTTTTCAAGTAAATAAGATATTTTAAAGTTATTTACATTTTTTAAAGTTCACTTAAATTTGTGATGTTTCATTAAATTCAGATTTTTTCTACTCTAAAAGAATAATTTAAGCAAATAGAGATTTCAACCTTAACTTTTTTTAAAAAAATTCAAAGACAATTACTAGGTAAAATAAGTTGTATTAAAATTTTGATAACTTTAAAACATAAATTCTGCACAAAACTAAAAATCGATCCTAACATTATAATCAAACTAGTTAAACTTTGAGTTAATTACTCATCAATTAAATATGTAGAATAAAGCATTTTTAACTACAACAGCCTTACATAAAGGTGAAGTGAGAGAAACATTTTCAGAAAATATGAAATTGGAGTACAAAATTATGCCACATGGCTTTTCAACTATAGTAAATTAATTTAAACTTTATAAAAGAGTTAAATCAGAAATAGAAGTGATATCTACTTATGCTCCAGAAATTAATTGAAAATATGAAAAAATTAAATTTTTAACAAATTCCATATTAACATGAATTTGGATAAAATGAATTTTCATTAAAATTTATATTTGCAATCAAACCAGATATTCAGCATATAATGGATAAGATTCCAAAAAAGATGAAAATGTAAGTTTCGAAAGATGTTTTAAGGAGTAATATATTTTAAATGTTCATATGGCCTAGTAATGAAACTGCAGTGTTCAGAGTGAAGTGTTGATCTTAACAATTTCTGGACAATAGAAGAGTGATGCTTTGCTTTGACATGCATAACTAAGAGAGAAAATTTCTCAGGAGTTTTATGCATTTTCTCCCTTGCAATGTTTGAATATATTTACCAATCTATGAAAAAATTTCCCAGCATAAAATAATCAGTCAATAAAAATCTTTTTTAACTTATCCAACATTCTTTAGTGTAAAAATTTTGAAAATAGATTTTTAAAATTTATTTTACTTTTAAATCAGATTTTTTAAAGAGAATTTCTAAACCATTAAAAAATAAATTAAATAAAGCATTTTTAATATTCATCTCTGAAGTTTTTTCCCATTCGGTATAAAAGACAAAAAACAAAGAACCACAGACTGGTAACTCACATTTCTTGAGGTATTTACTTTAGGAAGGCAAGAGCACTAACCATTTGGCTGCCAGTTCGGCTATTTATCTTAAAGCAGTTTTCATTTTGAAAAAATTAAAAGACTATACATGATTTTAACCTTAATATAATAATAAATATCATTTCCCTGTGAGAAACTACAAAATTAAGCTCTAACTTTTTTATTTAAGTAATGTCAGCCTGTTTCCTACATTTTTTTGTTTATATATTTCTATACTTAAAGATTTAAGGCTCAAAATCAATGTTAATGAATAAAACAAAATAAAAATGAAACCATATTAAAATTAGTTTCCAAAAATATCAAAATTAAGCAAATTGCTTGTTTATTAAAATTATTATTGTAAGATATATATTCAATTAGCATTAAATAAATCATTAAAATAAAAGCAATTAAAATAACTCACAGACTTGAATAAATA
The DNA here is from genome assembly GCA_037975125.1 of Latrodectus hesperus. Lineage (NCBI taxonomy): Eukaryota > Metazoa > Arthropoda > Arachnida > Araneae > Theridiidae > Latrodectus > Latrodectus hesperus. The sequence goes on from CM075858.1 coordinate 34,260,399, forward strand.
AAAAATATAAACTTAATTTGAAAATCGAATTAATTTTGAAAAAATATTTTTTTTGTTAATTACACTCCACAAAATTTTAGATTTTTAAAATAAACAACATTTACAAAATAAATTTTATTATTAAATTAGTATTAGCCTATTTTTTTCTATTTAAGATCCATAAGCTTTAAAAACTGACTTTAAATATAAGATTTGTAACCTAGAAACATTTATCTTTTCGTTACTATAAGGCTTTTTTTTCCCATCCAAAAATATTGTAATCCACAAATGATTAGTGACAATGATAATTATTTTGCAGGGTTTCAATAAATCAGTATATAATTAAAAATATCCAGTATATTTATTAATATAGTAGAAATTTTAGATATTTCCTAAATGCTTTGCATTATATATTAGAATGATCTTGCATAAAAAATTGTCATGATGGTATTGATGAAATACAGATGATCATTTAAAAAATTCTTTACTAAAATATTTCTAGCAATTACAGATATACAAACAATTAAAAAAGCAGCACTGTTAACTACTATCGTAATATAAATAAATTCAGAATAAACCAAAATTTTAATTTTAAAGCAATATATTAATCATAATAAATAACTTACCTTGGATCAGAAGCAAATTGTTTCGCACTTATATCTTCAGAAGTAGTATCGGATACACTGCTTTCTTCAGGACTAGCCTGTTCCCCACCAATAAATATGTTATTTGGTACAGTTTCTAATTTTGCTCGTTTGTTGGCATGCTCAATGTCTTTATTTGAATGAAATGACTCCCTGTTATTATCTTGTGGGCGTTTCAAATTATTCAAAGGAAATTGTTCTTTACACTTTTTGGCAACATTTTCTACAACAGATTTATCAGAATTTAATGGTCGCTTTTTATCACCATCTCTCTTGTTAAATTGATTAATGCAAGAGTTTTTATTGCCACCATTTTTGAATTCTTCTTTAACCTCGCACAGATTTTGAGAAACTTCAGTTTGTCTAACAACATCATCAACTGACTTTGTCAATTTTGTCTCTTCAGTTGGATGGATTTTTGATGAAAATTTTACTCTTGTGTCAGAATTCTGTGGCTCGACACCAGGCACCACAACAACTGACTGAAGACTAGCGGAATTTGGTCGATTTTCTACCTTTTCTGTTTCACTTGCTTTCTGGTTAGCAGCCTTTTTCAGACGCGGGTCACGATGATTCACAGTCGTTTTCTGAAATATTAACATTTTATAATAAATGAAGTTTAAAATTTAATAATACATTAGTAACTCTAGAATTTATCATAATAACTAAATACATCATAATATATATACTCTAATGCATAATGTTAATGTAATCTCATTGAATGTATAAATAAATTATAAAATTTCACATTACTTGTTTTGATTTCACATTCAGCATATACTTTAAGCACTTAGCTTAATTATACTGTATTTTCCAGTATACAGCCTGCACCAGTTTATTACTTACAAACCTTTTATTTAAGTAAAATTGAAAAATTTCAAAGTGAATAATCCAATATATCCTACTGATAATGTGGTCACATAAAATAAAAAGTATACAGTTTGATTACAAATATAAATTGCACAGAAAAACACAGATTATAAAAAAATCCTAATGAATCCTGTTTGGACTCACCACATTGCCAAGTGCAATAAAGTGAGATGGAAGCACCCAATCGATTGCCAAGTGCAATAATTCTGAAAAGATTAAAGTAAAACTGATCATTTTTAGTTTTTAATGACTTTCAAAATAAGGCTATATGTATTTTAAAAATAAAATATCTTCTTCTTCTTCTTCGAGTTTGGTTTGTATGTCATTGAGCACCTCTGCTTTTATCAGCATTTTGTACTGTTAACTCCAAACCCAATGTTTCTTAGTTCCAGTTGCTCGGATCACCCACTTTATTAATAAAGTCTGATAACCCTTTAATGGAATCTAGGTGTAACTCTCTAGTATGGATGATGCCTAAAGAGGTTAATCTAGGGAGGGCAAGAGCCTCGCATTCATAAATGATATGCTTGGCCGTTTCCTCTTGCATATGACATTTCCTGCAAATAGGGTCTTGCTGAAACAGTCCCATTTTATGGAGATGTTTTCTGAAATAGTAGTGCCCAGTTATGAAGCCTACGATTAAATGTATTTTCTGCCTAGAGCATCTTAGAATTTCAGAGGCAATCCTCACTGATGATCCACAGATCATACTTTTAACGTGGGTTTGACCAGGAGTGTTGAGCCAAGCTTCATACGTCTTCCGTTTTTCCCATCTAAGAACATTGGTTTTTGCAGTCTTCAAATTGATCCCACAAAAAGGTTCTGCACCGATGGGAGCAAAAGTCGATTCTTGTTTAGCAAGCTCATCAGCCCTTTCATTACCTTCGATACCTTGTGCCCTGGCACCCATACAAGGATCACCCTGTTTCTAGTAGCCAGTTCTGTAAGAAGGTTTCTACACTCCAGAATCATTTTAGATTTGATTTCGAAGGAATTAAGCGCTTTTAAAGCGGCTCGACTGTCACTGAAAATGAGAATCTGCTTATCGTAGTAGCCCTTCTTCATATTCAGTCACGGACAGTGGATAATGGCCAAAACTTCTGCCTGGAAGACCGAAGCGTATCGCCCAAGGCTTACAGACAAGCTGATTCTTGGTGACACGCCACAAACTCCCAGTCCTGAGAGGCTGTTCTTCAGTGATCCATCTGTGTACCAGATTAGATCTCCTGTTTTTAGTTTCAAACATGTTGTTATCTCATTCCTCTCTAGTTGGAAAAACTATATCAAATGTCCTATCAAACATGTATGTTTTTTCCATGATGTCAGATGGCATCAGAAAAGTAGGGTCTTGAATTTTCCTGGTGATGCCCTTGTGCCCTTTGGCAACAGGCTGGTCATACCAGTAGTTTTGCAGCTTCATTCTGTATGCATTCATTCTTGCAACACTGCAGATGAAGATGTCCAAGGGAGTCAGATCCAACACAACCTCCAATGCTCTGGTTGGCATGGTGGAAATTGCTCCTGTGATGCAGAGACAGGCTAGTCTTTGTAGACTTCCCAGTCTGTCAATCACAGTCTTCTGTTCCACCTTATGCCACCAGATCACACAGGCATATGTGAAAATGGGCCTGACAAAAGCTGTGTACATCCATAACATCAGTTTTGGATGTAAACCCCAGTTTTTACCAAGCATTCGCCTGCAGATCATAATGCTTTTCTTTGCTCGGTTGATCCTATCATCAATGTGCTTATTCCAGGTGAGTTTCTGGTCTAAATAGATGCCCAGATACTTCACCTCTGAAGCCACATTGATTTCAACATCAAAAAGTCTTGGTATGAAAAAACCTTTTCGTTCCTTTTTGCGTGTAAAAGGTACAAGGTAGGTTTTCTGAGGATTAACCATCAGGTCCCTATCCATGCACCATAAAATAAAATATACTTGTTTCATTAATAATTGAAAGAAAGAAATTATATTGGAACTGTGCATAGAATACATTTTTTTTCTCATGCACTGTTCTGCCTTGTTTTTCACATAACATCAGCATACATGACACCATTTTTTTATTTGCTTTCTCTATAAAACTTTTAGTTTAAAATCTGTGGATGTAAGTTAGATGCTTTCACACTACTACATGATGATGTATGAGCTTAAATATTTTCAAAATGAAAGTTTAGATCAAAACAAAATATAAAAAATGACACTAGTAAAAAACAGATTAATTCAATATTACACTTGTAATATATTTCTAAGAAATCAATTTGTTTTTGAACATAATTGGACAAAACTGATAACAGCTGATATATGTCAGCTGAGTTGTGAAAGCTTTCAGCGACACCTGTTACTTATTTTACAAAAGAAACAAACAACATTTATTTCAAAACTTTATTGTAAGTTTTTCTGATGGAAACTATTTTTTTTTACCATATTATCCATGACAGCATATAATACAAGCATCAAAAACTGAAAATTTATTAATACATAATCCTTAAATTTCATACAAGAAAATACTGTAATAATTCAATTTATTTTATTTAATTCAAATTTGACACCAAAAACATATTCTAAAGTTCCCACAAAGGTTATAAAAGTTAAATTGTTGAACACTAATTTTAATAACATATTTTTAAATAATTCAAAAAGCATTAGCAATATATTAAAAAATATCAAATATATATTTTCTATTTCTAATTAAAAGTGGGTTTTTCAAAACACAGACAAATAAATACAATGAATTAATGTGGCAAATAAAAATCTCTATATCTAATAATTTATTTTTTCTGAAATTTTAAAGCTGAACCCTATTAAAATTTTGAGAAATAAGTTACATTTTAAAAGAAGTATTATACGGATTTAAGACCTACATGAAATTTTATAAAATAATATTTATAATAATGTATTCAATATTAATAAAATACAGGATGCACTGATTTGGATTTTGAAATAATTAATGCGAAACAATTATTTATTCCTGACAATTGTTTGCTCTGCTGAGCTTTCTCACCATGCAGTAAATATACTGCCTTGACTATAGACATCATACCTTAAGAAACATCTAAAAGTTGGGATGATTTGGTCAACTTACTTCTGCCAGATAGGCTCCTACAATATGGCTTCTTTGACATTTTATTTTTGGCATTTTACATATAACATGATTTTTGGCATTTATTATAGCATACTGCTAGAATATATACATTTTTATTTATAAAAATGCCAGGATTAGATAGAAACATCTGATTAGAAACTTTAATTTTGGGCACACGTAACGCTGCGATTTAAAATACAAGATAGAAGGATAATATACAAGAGGATAAACAATATATTATTTTATGCTCCAGTCTATGTTTGTTCCTGGTATTGTTTCATGTGATTTTAATAAATGTTTGTCCTGTGTAACTTGTTGATTATCTATGATAAATTTACACACTTAACAAAAACCTATGGTGAAAATGACAAAGAAAAATATTACGAAAAAAAAAGAAAAAAAAAAGAAAGAAAGAAAGAAAATTCATGCTTACAGAGCATATTTGCAAGAACTTTTTTTGAACAAGAACTTATTTTGATAACTACCTATATATGTATGAGTCTTTTGATATACTTTCACTCAGACTATTGGATAACTATAAGCTGGTAAAAACACAAAATACTAGATATATTCTGTAATTTTGTCAAAAATACAAATATGAATTTATTTTTATGCAAAACTAAAAAAGAAATGCATAATTTAAAAAATTCTGCGAATCAACATTACCACAAATTGAAAGAAAGTTTAAAAGTTAATATTACTATGCAGCTTATCATTAATAAAAATAGTTTTACCTTAGTATGTTGAAGTAAGACATCTCCTAGGCCTTTTTGGGCTACTTTTTGCAACTGTTCTAATTTTTTTGCTTCTAAAACTCTTAACTGTGCTCTTTTTTCTTCAATTAATTTAAGCATTTTTTCTCGTTCTTTCTTTTCTTGTAGCATTTTTAACATTTCCTGTTGATTTTTTTAATTTCAGCTTCTTTCACTAAATTCTGAAATATTGATAAAAATTATAAATTTTTATTGAAGTTATTAAGCACATGATATTAACCCAACATATTTTAAACTTTCATATGAAACTTCATTTTGCTTTTTCAGCATGGTATGTAATGAACAATTCATTCTTAAAAAATGTGATTTTCTCCATATAATTAGACTTGATAATATTATTACACGATGAACATTAAACTGAATTAATTTCTCTTTAAAATTTACATTAGCAATATAAAACTAGCTTATAAATACAGTTTATCAGTAGCAAATTTGCAGGATTAAGAGTCAAATGTAATTATTTAACTATCCTATATCAAATAACACATACAATTATATTACACACAATGTGAACTTATAGAAAATCAGTATAAGTCAATCAAAATTATAAAAATAAATATAGCTGTTTTATAAATAAATAATAATTACTTAAACAATTTAGAAATATATATAGAACTACAGTATATAAATATCTACCAAATTATTTTGACATTATCAGTAATGAGATATAAAAATATATATTATGCGAAATAGTCCTTTAACAGCCTAGCCATATATGATTTGGTTGAATAATAGATTAGTAATATTAAGAACATTCCCTGCACAATTTCAGGATAATTCCACACAATTTATTTATTAGTCATATTTCAATTTGAATGAGACAAGATTTAAATTATTTCTGCTAATGCATTTATTTATAAACATGCTCAATGAACAACCAATGGGCAGATTAAAGTAAGTCAATTACATTAATCCCAGATAGTATAGATTTATAGCTGGAGAAGCAAGTTGAACTGCCTGACAACTTTATCTTACTTTAACATTAATACTATTCATAGAAATAGGACTCATTTAACTATTTAATGCTATCTTCTTGGTTTAAGATGCATTTAAAAAATTTTTTTAAAGTTAAAATTAATATAAATACAAAAATAATGTTATTTAAAGCAATCATTTGTACAATTTCTCATGCTAATGTATAAGTTAAACTTATACATAGGCTTACTAAATTAGAGACATAGTAGTAGGTCATTTTTTAACAGAAAGCCTATCAAAAATTTAGAAAATAGGTTGCATAAATGAATAATGTAAGTTATTAAAAGAAGCAGATGACAAATGTATATGTAATACTGCTTTAGGTTTACAAGCCATAAATGAAGCTTTATTCTGCATTTAAGATCGTCAACAATGAATCTATTAAAATCACCTACGGATAGGCTTAAGTTGAGATGGATCAAATGTGTGAAAAGAATTTTAAAGTTTAGAGTTACTAACTGGCAAACAATTTCTAAGCAGAGAGTGAAATTGAAGGAATTATTTGGGAAGGCCATGATCTATCAAGAGCTACCAAACTAATAAAAAATAAATAAAATAACTAATGCATTAAAATTCACAAGCATTCTTTCATCCATTAGTCAGTAATATTTTGGCTATGAATACAAATAAATTAAAAATATTTAGAAAATTTAAAAAAATTATAGGCTAATATTATAACCACAAATTCAATGTTATGTAATGCTTCCTTTATTTTCTTGAAGCAATATTTAATAGATATAAATAAACTAAGTTATACTTATATTAAGTAATCTTACTGTAATTTATTAAGAAGCTATGTGTTATGCATTATTCCATATATTTGTATTAAATATAAGCATACACATCCCTAATGTAATCACCACTAACTTATGCATTGTTTTGAATACCTTTTTCATGCACTATTTTATTCTATATTTATTAAATAAATTCAATGCTTATTATAAATTTATTCTTTGGTATATGGCTTGCCAAATATATAGTTTTAAACAAGAATATCAACATAATAAAAGGAATGAGCACCAGATTTGCACATCATACATGTTGAAACTAATGAGCAGCATGTAAAAGTTAGGAACAGCCCTTGAACAGCAAAGAGAGAACAATATAATGTGACACCCCAAACTGAATAATTTATTTTCTCTTACAGCTAAGAAAAGTTCATAGACTATATAATTTTCCTTAGCAAACAAGTACATTTCTCAGCAATTAAACTAATTGTCCACAAAAAAAGGATTTGTTCTGTAGAGAATAGGTTAGTAAATGGTCAAAATTCATAAAACTCAACTCTCAACACATAAGGCAGTCATGTGAGGTGAAGCGCCAATATGGTACAAGTGAAGTTAAAATTAGGAAATTGGCAGAGACAACATGTCTAGGAAGCTTGCTTGGCAGAGGTGGGTTAAAAGTTTATTTCAAGACTTTCCGATAGTCTGAATCCGAGATGGTTCATAATTACACATTTAAATGTTTCATTAATTTCATTGAAGACAAGCACAATTAATTTCACTGGAGTAATGAATGTGCTAGCCTGTCAGCACATTCATTACAGGAATATCATAAAGCCCTGGGATACACTAAAGGGTGACAATCCAACCATTGTTACAACTAAATAACAAAGGCAACATGTTTATGTTGATATGACTATCATGTTTATGTTGATGATGTGGCTATTGCCAGATAAAGAAAAGGTATTAAAGAATTTTAAAATCAGACAAATTTATGGAACAATTAAAAAACAATCAATGTGGAAGCAAAAATAAAACTACGAACTAACAAATTAATTAATAGGAAAAGCAAGATTTATTAAAACTAAATGAATGGATATAACACATCGAAAGAAAAAAAGAGATACGTCAGAGAAAAATCAAAAGAAAATTATACACTATTAAGAAAAAGAGGAAGGCTAAAGCTGAGATGGTCTGGATCAGGTTGAAAACTTGAAAATTAAGAATTAAAAAGAATAGGAAAATTACAGAGGAACTTTACATCAAAGAATATTAAAACACTAAGGATTGTGGAGCTGGGGAAGACAAAGAAATGTTCATGATTTGTATTCATATTACATTTACTTTAAAAAAATTATTTTTTACTTATCTACATGAATTATAAGCAGAAAATATGCTCAAAAGTTTTAGAGTTTTGTGACTGAGAAATTAGTCAAATACTCTTAAATATTTGAGCGAGAAGCTTTGAATTTAGCTGTTTTAGTATTAGTACCCTCACATTATGAATTAAACATAATAGTTGTATAGGTAAATTATATAGTAACTATTAAGAATTAATGATTAGTTTATATAATAAATCAATTTATATTAACAACTTTCATAATAAAATATTAACTTTTCCAAACTACTAACATATATAGCAGAAAACACACATACATGACCATTTTCATGAACAAACAAATGCATTTCACCATATTTTTCATTGTATTATCATAAGAGTAATTACAATGTCACTAAACAATATTTAAAGTATTGACATACTGATATATTAAGAAACAGTTTTTATAAGGATTATAATTCTTATAAAAACTTTGTCTTTGAATGAAATTTTAAATTTAGTAAAAAGCTATTAGCTATTACTTCTTATATTAAAAATGTAACTTGGCAATCCAAACTAAGAACATAAATGCTACATAGCACAATAAGAACTACAATACAAGTCAATTTAAAAAATATTATGAATTAGAATATGAAGCCAATTATGCAAATAAATCCTAAATATATTTAATAAGGTAAATATTGCAGAAAAACATATAGAATCTAATAAAAGCAAATTTTTATTGCTACCATTAATTTAAGTAGAGTATGTAAGATTTTCATGCTTAATTCAATTAAACTTGAGAATTTAAATTTTTAAAGCTTAGCTGTTTGATGCATGGATTATGATGACTAGTTGTCTGTAGTTAAGATAATTTTCTGCTCCACAGAAAATAGTACATTTTAAGATTAAAAAAAATATTTGCACTATTCTTTAAAGCTGAAATATTAAAAAAAAAAATGTAGGCTGTCTATTTAGGCCTTAAAGAGAATTTTGTGAAGATTGCATTGACCATTTCAATTTTGTGGTTGTTCCATCACATGGAATACTGCACCACAAGAGTCATGAAAAGCACGGCTAAGCGAGCATTATTATACAGTTTGTAAACGCGTAAATGTATACGCTTTTGTATATGAATGAAAAACAAAGCATTACACCAATATATCAAATTTAGCATGATCTAGGGTGCACGACAAGGCCCACTAATCTACATCCAAAAACATTTCTGTACAATCTGTTTACTTACCCAAGTAAGGTTTTGAGACTGCATAGAGGAGCCTAGTTGAATTAAATCATCACTATCATCTCCCCTTGCATTTGATGCATCATCGCTATCAGAATGAGATTGATCAAGTGGTTTAGGGATATATCCTCTGCATCACTATCACTATCTGCATGCTCTGATTCACTAACAGAGAGCAATTTTTTAAACATTTTATTGCTTCAGAAAGATTAAGACCTCTCCATGCCCTTTATTTGTATTTAATAAATTAAAAAATTAACCAGAAATTAAAATTATATTTGAAAAAAAGTAAACTAGAGTACAAAAATAATGCTCTTCTAACAAAAGATGATTCGAGCTAACTGATATGATCCTACTGAAGCTACCCAATTCAAGAGGCCAAAAAGAGTGTAGAAATATTACCCTTACAAGTAATCCTTCCATGCAAATTCCTCAGCATTAGTTTATTCCATCCCAAGAGAGAAAAACAATAAAAAATAAACACAGCTGTTTCCCTTGTCATTGCGTTCAAGGCTAATCACGCTCTGAATTGCGTAAAGGAAAAGTGCTGTTGCTACGCAGTGTTCCAGAGGATGGAACATAGTTTTATCAGACAATCTTATATATACCATATGTGTAAAAAATTTAAAGTAATATAAAATACATAGTTCAAGGTACAGGCAACGAAATAACAAAGAAAAAAATTACAAAGGAAATATTCTTTCATTATAAATGATCTGCTATAATCGAAAAATATTGATCGTCTCATGCAGTGCTGTCATTTATTATCAAGAAAGATAGTTTAAGGAAATTTTAAGCCAAATTTCACCTATTTATAGCTAAATGCAACAAATTAGTAACAAATTAAAATTTGGTGTTTCATCACCTGGAACACTGAACTGCAAAGGGTTAAGGCATATCTATCTACAAAGAGCATATTTCTAGACTTTAACTAGCTATAAAAGAATAGTATCAGTGTAGCTCACGCATGTCGCAAAAGGTAACTAAAATGGGTAGCCAGCATACAGGGATATAGTTGGACACCCTTGTTCTGGAGATTATAGCAGGAGACTGGTCCTCTAGATTGGGGGTTGTGCAAAAAGCAAAAATCTCAAAAGGTAAACAAGCTGACTTTAAAAAGATTTGGAAAGGTTTTTAAGGATATGAAAAATGAATAATGGAACATTCCCTCCTTATATATAGAAATAAAGAACTATAAATGTTAATTGAACAAATAGATGATTATACAATTCATATACTGGCTTTACAGGCCAGGTGGATAGGTGAGGGAGTGATTGAGAAGAAAAATCACACAATGGTCTAAAGCCATCAGCTACTTCACTTACTTGGGTTATGAAACCAACAATAAGTATGACATTACAGCAGTAATACAAAACAGAAACATTTCTTATTGAAAGACACATCAGAAATATGATTTAAAAAAAGTAATTTTTAATAAAAATTAATACATCTATATTTTTCTCTCAAATAAAATTGAAGATTCAGTGTCCATAGTTTTAGTTTGGTTTATTATTTCCACAAACTTTATGTATTTTTATTACAAGTTTGCTTTAGTTTAGTTTTACACATTGCATTCACTTTTCAGAGCTTCAGTCCCTTTTGTACATATGATTTACTTGGATTGGGATTTACAGCTTAAAGTGGATTCTGAATCATTATGAGCATACAACCTGAGCAAGAATAATATTATGAGCAAGGTGAGATAAAACTCACAAATTGCTGAATCAAAGATCATAGTACTAACCATTTAGTTTCAAGCTGATATTTTCAAACAAGAAAAAATCATAAAGAATATTAAAATACACATATTTTATATTTTTATTCTTGCACTTAAATCATGTTGTACATAGAAATTCTAACTTTGTCTATATTATGGATACAGTCAAATGTATTTCATGGAATATATATATATATATATATATATATATATACACACACACACACACACACTTTTTTATGGCAATTTTGAGGAAAACATCAAACATTTTTTTATTTCTTTCTTATTATTTAAAGAAGAAACAGTTTCCTACTAATATTAGTTGGCATTTTGTCAATATCTCAATTAGATCTAAAATTCTATCCATTTAAAGAAACCAGAATTTCTGTTCTGCAAAAATTAGGATTTTGTTTTCAGTTTTAGTTTCAATTTGTTTCTAATTTCTAAGACCTCTATCCATAAAGACATCTATTTATGGTGACGGTGAATCAAAAGGATAATTGAAAGTAAAAGATGTTTATGGCGATAATGTTATTTTTAAAATGGAATATATCTGCTATATTCAGAAACGAGCGAGATCAAATCTACAAAAATTACAAAATAAAGTACCAGGCCTCTCGGAAAGGAAAATTGACAGATTCTCTAATAGATAAAATTCAAAATTATCATGGAATTGCAATCTGTAATATTGTGAAAAATCTAGAAGCAATGCAACAAGCTGTTATTGCAGTACTGTTTCATTGTGCATCAAATTCAAAGAAATTCAGGCTTAGACAGAATCTGATTGGTAAAGATAGCTGGTGCTATTTTCAATGAGAATTACATAAAGAAAAACATGTGAAAGAAAAAAATGCTAGTCTTGCTCAAAATATACTGAATATTGTTAAGACAGTTTACATGACATTAAATACTTGTGAACTCTTGCAAAGTGTCCCCATGGTAAAACAAAATGCTAATGTATCATTTAATGATACACTCACTTCTAAAAGTTAAGCACAGAGAGGAAAATGCTAATTTCCAGAAGCCAATCAGAATTGAAGAGGATGCAAATCGCTTTAGAGGTAGATGGAAGTATGCAAATATGTTAGGTAACAGCCAATCTCACTTTCAGGTCAAGAAATATGCAGTCTTATAAGATACCAGTTTTATGAAGAGTTACAGAAGTTGATTGTAAGTATTTGCTTTAGTTTGGTTTGTTTGTTGTTCAATGGTCATTTTCTGCACGCGAGGGCTAATTAGATCGGGACCTACGGTTTAAAGTGGATTTCAAACCACTACAAACATCCATGCTCAAGGTGAGATTCGAACACACAAAGTGTTGAATCGAAGGCAAGAATGCTTGCTAACCATTCAGCTGCCAGCTCGGCGATAGAAAGTGTTTGAAACTTTCATACAATTTGTTTTCAAGAATTGTTTCTACGACTTCCAGAAGACAAATAGAAGATTCTGAGCACTGGCATGCTGGGGCGCACTAAAGCAGGACAGTCGATCTCAGATGTTTTTCTTTTCTTCGGCATTCATTATTCTGTAATTTCACGTTTATGGAAACAATTCCAAAGCACACAGACAATTGTCTGAAGGCCAGTAGCCCAAGGCTTACAAGCCCCACAGAGGATTGATATATTGTGATTTTAGACAAGCAGAATCACAGAGCAATCTCAACACGTGTGACATCTATGGCTACAGTGTCCATTGGTAAGGTGATATCTGCAGCTTCTGTACGCCAAAGATTACATATGAGTGGACTGTATGCCCGGGTACCTCAAGTTTGAGTTTCTTTATCTGTTCAATCAAGAGGGGCATGATTAAAGTAGTGCCAGGAACATGTAGACTGAACTGTATCTGACTAAGACAATGTCATGTTTACTGACAAGTCAAGATTTGCTCTGGAGCCAGATGACAAGCGTATAAGGATATGGCATGAACAATGAACACACAATCAGCCCCAAAACATCACCGAACATCATGCATTCCAAGATGGAAGCATTATGGTGTGGGCAAGGATTTCATTAGGATACCGCACCGACCTGCACATCTTTAAAACGGGTCTTCTGTGACGGCTGTCCAGTATCAAGACAAAGTCATAGAACACATGGTGAGATTGTACACTGCAGCAGTTGGCCCTACTTTTGTTGTAATAGACGATAACGTGTGTCCCCAAAGAGCTCACATCGTCAATTACTACCTGGAGAGTGAAGAGATTGCCCATATGGCGTGGCCAGCATATTCGCATTGGGCTAGATGGCTTTATATGTGCAACTTTTTTTCTTTCGTAAGAAATAATGTTCTTCTCTCTAGAAGTTTTCAGAATTTTTCTGTGCCTTTTTGCTGTTCGATGGTGAATTGAATCAGGAATGCAACATTTATCTAGAATGTGATAAACACATTCTAGATGTCTAACATTTATCATGAAACAACATTTATCTAGAATGTGTTTATCATATTCTAGATAAATGTTGCATTCCTGATTCAATTCGCCATCGAACAGCAAAAAGGCGCAGAAAAATTCTGAAAACTTCTAGAGAGAAGAACATTATTTCTTACGAAAGAAAAAAAGTTGCACATATAAAGCCGATGGATGAATTTAAGCCTCTATGATTATTAAAAATTAAATTTTTTAAAATAATGCTGTTTATCTTGTTTTCTTCAAAATGAATTTTTGTGATATTTACCTAAAACACAATACATTTGTGATATTTATCACAAAACATAATAATGATAAGTATAAATGTAATAGCTTAACCTCTTTGAAATTTGGTGTGTATGCTATTTAGGTATAATTTTAAGAAATAGAATGCTCTTATATGGATACAGTCATTTTCAACCATTTTAAAAGAAGTCTTTTTTAAAAAAAATAATGATTTTTTTTTCAAGTTTTCAATAAAAGTTTACTTATATCAAAGTATACAATACATAATTAAATATCAAAATTTTAACTACCAGATAAATATTCACTAAAATGATCCATTCTAGTAAGTATAAAATTTGAATAATTGAAAAGCATATATTAGAACTTTCTTTATAATGTATTGCACCATTTAATGATTTTTTTGCAATTTTTCATATAAAATTACATATTAATTGGGATAAGAAAGAAAATTCAATTGCTTCTTTTTAGTAGTTTTAACTTATAATGTTTAAAAAAGACAAATACACTTAAAATTTAATTTTGAAATTTTTTGCCTTTGAAGGTATTCGGGTATCTTAAATGGTTGACATTATGCATGTATTATTTATTATAACTGAATCCTTAAGATTCTACAGAAATTAAATAAGTTTTTTAATCAATTGTTAACAATTTATGCTTCAAAAATAATAAATAAATGGTATATAAAAAACAAAATATTTTATGCTCAAATAATGATAAACACTAGTCAAGAATAAAAAGGTATAAATAGCTTGACAATTTTGTTCCTGTTTAGAGAAATATGTTTTAAATATAAAGTAAATATTTGGCAAATCCCGAGAACAGTATAGCAAAAATTAAATTAATAAATATGAGCTCTTAAAGGAAAATTTCAAGATATCTAATAAAATATACATTTTGTAACTACCTGATATTACTATAAGATGCAAAATTAAATTAAGGAAAATATCTGAAACAGTTGATTACTTATAAGTATTCTATCTAATGATTCATATGAATATAAAAATATTTTTAAATCTTAAGCACAATTAGCACAACTAAAATATTTTTATTTTTTCTTACTAAAAATAAATACCATTTTATTCAATAAATTCAAAAAATAATTTACGTTAATTATAAATAATACATGCATATTATTCAAGCTAATTAAATATATTATAAGACTGAAATTGTTACAATTAACAAATTATAATAGTTTTGCAGACATAGACACATATTTGAAAAGTAAGAATATAAAAATGAAATAACTAGAAAATAAATAAGTAAATAAAAAACTTGAATTTGTAAAACTTCATAAAAATTATTTTTTTGAACCACAATTCTAATAATGGTCTAATTAGAATTACATAAAAAGATTAATTTTAAGAAATAAAAGTAAATTAGATTATTCATCCTAGAAAAAAGATGTTGGCCTTTACATTGTATGAATAAAAGTGTTATAACATACCTGTGCTGACTGGTTAGTTGGGCCACTCACAAATTTCGGATTCACATGTATACTTTTTGAAGCTGCTGGTGCAGTTATAGGCCAAGCAGGATCAACATTGTGTACGCGGTGATCTATACCATATAAAATATTCTTTGGCAATATCTCATTCCAGGTTTGCCTTAATTTATAAAGAGCACTTCGAGTTGTTTCTTCAACCTAACCAAAGTAACATTGCATAAAAAGTTTAAAAAAGTAATTAATAGGAAAAAGCTTCAAATGTTCTGCCAGGTATGAGAACACAGTTATTATAAACAAATTTTAATTTATAAACATGATAATTTTAAGGGAGTTTTTGAATATGACAAGACATTTATGTAAATCTCAAAAATGGAAAGCAATGTATTTTAAACGAAAAATAATGTATCAAAATGTAATAATTTATATCCCTTATAAATGAAATTTTGTATGAAAATTAGTAATCGATGACTTTTAAAAATAAAATTTATGTGTTAACTGTTCAAAAATAAAGTTGCTATCTGAAACTACTGTAAAAGAATAACTCAAATAAAACATAATACAAATGTAAATATATTAATAAGTAAAAAGAATGGATAGATAAGTCTACAATAACATACAATGAAAGAAAGAATTTCTTTAATCCAATAATTTATCATTTCTTACAGTTAAAAATATTTGATGTAAAATAATTCATCAATAGAAATAAAGTTAACTATAGCATCTTTCTATAAAAATTGCTAATATTCTGCAATTAACATAAAATTATAAAAATTTTTAATTTAATCTCTTTTAATTAAAATTTAAAAAAAATAATAAGACAATTTTTATCCTTTGATTTAGATGAGTTAGAGCTAAAAATGAACTAGAAAATCAATTTTATTTATTCAGAAACAAATATTATCCTTGCAAGAAAAAAAAACAATTAAAAGACCAAAAAAATGGTATATAAAATTAGAATTTTAGTTAGATATTTAGTTATCTAAATAAAAAATATCTATTATAAATGAAAATATCACAATATCTAAAATATCCATTGTTAACATTTTCTTTAAAAAAGTAACAATCAAAGCCATGAATTTACTATTCCTCTAAAATTTCTTAAAATGCAACTAATAAAATATAGATAACTAAGACCTGACTATTAACTATTTGATAACTAAGACCAAAATTAATAAATGTGTTATAAAGTTAAGAAAAAGTTTTGTATATACTTGACTTAAAAATTTCTTTTATATTTATAAATCAAAGTTTAGATTGCTTTGAGTAAATATTCCAAGAGTACAAATCTGGGAAATAAATATTATTTTTAAAAAAGTTTTTAATAATATGCTTAAGAAATATGCAATTTTTGAATCCAAAGAAAAATAAAATGCATAAAATATCTAAAAATAAACATAATTGCAGAAGAAAATGCATTATATATAATCATCCAAAACAAATATTACTTTTTTGTTTATAAATAAATACATTTGTTACAGTGATTAATATTTAATATTACTCACACAAAACATAATCCCTTTGCCAAAATTAATGCAAGTAAAAATTAAAAAAAGTAAAATAAAAAAAATAAAATAGTTATATTTTTGTAAGTAATGTATATTTTACATGGAATTTTAATAAGGTTATTTCATAAATTTAAATTTACTGAAAATATTTGCTAATTTATTGTTCCCTTTTATTGCATTAAGAAACTATAAATTATTAATTATTGTTACCAAAGGGCATAAGAACATAAAGCAGTTTATATACATAATTATCAGAATAATATATCAATTAACATCCAAATTAAAATTTATTATAATTAAAAAATTCAAAAGTAATCAAAATTTGAAAAACCAATATGTAAAAAATAACAGCCAAATCTCTCAAAATGAAATGTTTTGTCTTCCCCCCCCCCCATATGTAAGTTTGAAAAACACAACAAACTTTCTAACAATACAACATAAATATTTATTACAAACTTGACTGGATGTACTTAAATCACATTTAATTTAAGCATTTAAAACTTGTTATATTTAATGTACTATGCAATTTTTGCAATAGAACCAAAATTCTAATTTATCACATATAAACACGCACTACTTTAAAAGCACTAATAACATAACTAGTATAAATTAACTCACCAACATTTTGTTTTTATTATAGAAATGCAATGAAATATTAAAACTCAAATTCATAAATTAGACTTTTGAGTCACCCAAGAGTACAAAAATAAAATAGAAAAAAAGAGGCAACAAACATTTTGCAAAGAATACTTAATTAAACTTTTTTTCAAATGTGTGTGTGTAATTTTTTTAATTAACTTGATGTTATTAAATATGAACTTGGATTTTAACATTTTAAAACATTCAATACGCTTCCCAAAATCCAAGTATTTTATAAATAAAATAATATAAAAAATTACATTAAAATACAAGAGCAAATATAAATAAATTGTAAATTTAATATATTTAAATTGAAATAAGTTTTATATCTGTTATCAGCATTCTGTATCAAAAAATTATAAAGAAAAATAACTGTTTCCTTATAAGTGGGAAAAATAATTTTCTAATACATTATTTCTTTGATAAATGACTAGAGGTAAAATAAAATGTAATAAAAATAAACAAATATACAAATTTTTGAATCAACATATATTTTTTTATAAATTTCTAATCACATACATACGTAAAATAGGAAATAAAAATCAAAATAGTATAAAAAAGTTGATTATTATATAATTTAAAAAGAATCTATTATAATTCTTCTTCTAATAAAAAAAGAGAACTTGTGTAATAAATAATAAAACTAAATTAACATAGGACCTTTGAAACTTAATCATATATCTAAAATTAAGAATGCATTTCATACATTTCAATATTCCTTTTCTTTTTATCTAAACTATAGTTATTAATCATAAAAATGTAAATATCATCAGCTAAAACAAGAAAAATGTATTATTAAATTAGAAAAATTTGTAAATCAAAGAGATTATACATTAAACAACACTTATGATTTGATATTTTAATCAATAATGATCAGGAACATTAAGTTTATAATCTTTTTTCTTAGAAATTGGAAACTTCAAGTAATTTTTAGATTATTAAAATTATTTCTTAAAGCATTCAGAAAGATCTAATACTATCCTACCTCATCTGAATAATCCAATGAACTGAAAATATTTAATTACATTTCATAGAATATAACATTACTGCAATAACACAATAACAGATATAAAAAGTTATTAACAGTTGCAAAATAGAAAGTAACCTATAAACTTTAGAAACATATAAGTCATAGTAAGTTTTATGAAATTTAATAAATCTTCTAAATTAGAACATGTAGTTGAAAATCAATTTTTTATTATTTTTGATTATTTTAATGTCAATGACTATTTTCTCTCAAAGTACAGTATCTACTGATCACAACATCATTCCAAAACAATTAGCTATATAAAAAATTTTTTGCAATAAATAATACTTGCAAAAAATTTTATTTTCCAGATTGCATTAAATTTAAATTGGAAAAGCCAGGAATATTTTCTAAACAGTTAATTAAATATATATTAAGTCCTGCTCCATATTTGAAATTAATTAAACAATCTTAGATTCATCAAAAGCCTGTATATAATAATTAATATTAATAACATAGAGGAATTTTAATAATTAGTATATGTTAAATGTCTCAATAATAACAAAACAGTCCACTGACATTGAAAAACACAGAAATGTATATTTAATATTTTATCTGTTTTCAAATTATAGAGAATTCATGCAAATCAATACTTGAATATATGTAAAATGCATTTAAAAAATTATATTTCAAGACAAATAGAAATATATAAGTTGTTTGTAATATTGCATTTATTATTTTAAATATATAAGAAATTCACAAACATCGATATAAATTTATACATATTTTTATAAAAATATTTTTTTACACTTTAGAAAGATAGGTAGACATACCTGCTAAAGAATACTCTAATTTAGAAAACAAAGAACAAATTATAATTTCCTAAGTGATTTACTAACTTTTATTTAAAATAAATTTTGCACTTAAATCTAAATTTTCTTTATAATGCAGTATAAATGCTTAGTTTAGCCATAGCTTGTTAAAAAATTATTTTTCAATATAAAAGTTTTAATGTTAGCAATTAATACTGACACAGAAGTAAGTAACCATATATAGTTGATGAATTTTATCAATTATTTATAGATAAAATTCATCAACTACAATGGATGATCTGTTAACAAACAATACAGACATTGAACAAATCGGACAATGAACATGTATACATATAACGAACTAAAGAAATTCTACGAACAAATATTGGCTCTTAGAGGATAATGTTCAGGGTAGCCAATTCAATGGACCAAAAATCGTTTAATGTCTCTCTTGAATTAAGTTACTTTATCACTGTATGGAATATTTATAGCCAAAATAGACCATTTTCGATTTTGATTTCATTCAAAACCGAATTCAAACTAATGCCGATATCAGCCATTAAAGATCCTTTGAAGTGGGAGGGTGTCAGCGCAATGGTCTTAGAATGGCACCCAAACCAAGCTGATATTAGAAAGGTCAAGGATCTTACAACAACAATGCTATTATTAACTTCTGGAAAGTCTTTAAAAAAATTGGACATGTACTTTAATGCCCAACAAGCAAGAAATAAAAATGATTGATTAATATTCAAGACTTTATGTACATATTATTTCTTAATAAACTGTGATTCTCAGAATCGATATCATGAATTCGGTCCTAATCCTAAAATTATACTATCCATCAGAAATAAATGAAATTTCATATAAAAAAAGATTTTACACATTTAAAACAAAACTACTTTTATAGATAACTATTTAACAAAGAAGCCAAAAAATTTAATAGAATTCAGGGTAATGAAATAATTTTACAGAGTATTTTTGAAAAATACTTTCTAACAAATATTCTAGACTGAATAAATTTCTGCAATACATATTCTACAATCAAATTTTTTAAGTACACTTTAACATAATTATAATTTAAACACAATTAGAAAGTTGAGAAAATAAATCAACATGAATAAAATTAAAAAAAATATATTGACTTAAAAGATTATAGTTATGTAAATAAAGTTATAATTTCAATTTATAAATAAATAATAAATAGATCATGTGATAAAAGCTTATGATTGTAATCTTTATTTCTTTCAATTACACTTGAAAATGAAAGATGACACTCATAATTAAGCACTTATTGAACTTAAATTTAAAAAACAAGAAAAAAAAAGTAATACTGATTTTAAATCATGAGACAACATGACTAATGTTCAAAAGTCTTAAAAACAATTTTAATGAACTATTAAAGCAATTAGCTTAAAGCCACATTCAATTTATTTATTATTAGCATGTTTTAAACTACAATTTACAGTATATTAAGGTTAACAAAACTAAAGAAAATTGAAATAAATAGCTCCTGTGAATAAAAGTAAAGGTTCAATAAATAACTCATACTATTGATTTCTAACTCATAGGAATATAACTTGAAACTCATCAATACTAACTTATTCATAAAAATAATTAGCAATAGCAGCACTCATTTCATGATACCACATTTGTTCATTGTATTATAATGTTCATGAAAGAATACTTTTTTTAATTTAATGTAATAAATCTTTTTATATTTCGCTTAAAAATTATGTAAAAGAAAAAAGTTGAAAAGAGAAAATATTTTTAAAAAACATTTCCTTCATATATATATATATATATATATATATATATATATATATATATATATATATATATATATATATATATATAACCTCAATGTATGAAAATTCAGACATACACCAAGCATGTCTAAATAAAGGTCTAATTCACTTTAAGAATCTAACATATCATATATTCAACAAAGACACATAATTTGTGAAAGAAAAATAATTCTGGTGATAGTCAATACCAAATAATGCATATAATAATAAGTCAATACATCAGTACATGCAAAGCAAAACTGCCAGTAACCAATTATAAAGCATATTACATACATTATATGGTTTGTTTTTTTAAACTACATAAAAATCCTTAGTACCTTCTTTGCATACATATTATTTTATTAAAAATTTCTGTTTTTTCCCCATATTTTTCAATTTAAATTATGACAAATTATTTTATATAAACTCTAATTGTACTATATTTCCTTTTATAAACACACACACTTAATTATATTTAAAGGATAATGGATACAATAAATCAAATAATTTTTCCAATATTTAAAAAAAATTGTTGAACTATACTTCAAAAAGAAATCATATAATTATGAAGTATCTTGAATTATTTTATTTTTTAAAATTGTACATCAGTCTAATAATATTGTTTACAATTAGGAAAAATTTATGTGAAAAATAATTTTCAAATAATTAATTTTTTACACACTTGTATATTTTCTAAAAGTAAATAACCTTGGAAAGTCCAAACCTTTCTATTTGAAATTTCTAAAAATATACATATCAGCATTCCATTATATTCTTATTTGTGCATCAAATTTTTGAGGAAAAAGTAATATTTGTGAAAATAAAAATCAAATGTATTTTCAGGTGCATAAACTCAAATAATTCAGTTAACTTAAAAGATAAATAAAATATATTAAATTTAGCTATCATAATCAATTAATGAGTATTAAAATAAGAAAAAAATTATTATCAGTAATTATTATGCTTCTCCTCTTTTACAGAAAATGCCTGTTTTTAATATGAAAAATAAACATTCCTTTCTCTTTACCAGATTTATAAAATACAGTTGTAAATTAAAAGTAATCAATTTAACTGACAATGAAAAAATTAGAAAAAATAACCTTTTTTCTTTTTTGCAACAAAATAACCTTATTTCATAAAATAAATTACTGGTGAAATAGAAATAAAAATTAATAATGTAAACTTTTAGTTGACACTAACTGAATCCAGAAAAATTTCACAAAGATTAGAATCATATGGTTCATATAGGTAATGAAAATAAACTGACTTCATTGGTTCAATTATTAAGGATTCAAAAGTTAAACTGAAAATTTCCAAAATTATTCAAAACTAATTAATTAATAGCAAAATTGACCTAATAACAAAAAATTCAAAAAACATATTTTTTATTGTACTCTGAAATATAATCTACTTTCTTTTATATACAATCCGAGAACAGGAAATAGACTTATAAGGGATATAAAAAAAATAAACAATGTAAAGAAAGCTTCTAAGTTCAAATTTTTTCTTGGATCTTTAAATAAAAAATTCACATTTTGTTGAAAGTTCCATACGGAGCACTTAATTATCAAAAGAAGACTTTTAAATTATTTAATTTTATTTCATCACTGTCCATTCTTCTTCACATTATAGAAAAATTTTTTGATATTAAGATTTTAGTTTTCTTGCACTTTTTAATTCCATTAAATCTTATTTCCAATTACAATTAATGCATAAGTTACAACGTTTATGCATAAGTTAACATTCTTTGTCTTAAAATATTTTGATTTTTAAAATCTTCCTTTTAATATAATATGACTAATAAATACTTTTTTGAACAATTTTTCATAATAATAAAAGATCAAGGTTATTTCTCACACCCTAGAATTGAATATACAACTGGAAAATTAATTATTTACTTCCACAATCTAGGATAAAATTACTAATAAATAAAAAGATATGGTATTGATACTAAAGTAGTTTAATTTTTGTTTCTGTTGTGTAAATTAATTTTTTTAAAGAGATAAGATATATCTGAGATAAAGTAATTTACACAACAGTAACAAAAATTAAATTACTTTCTTATCAAACTATCATTGCCTAAGACTATTGACAAATCCTGGGAATATTAACTTATTTATGAGGAACAGATTTTCAATAAAATTCCTTATAAAAATATAATTTAATAACATACAGAAACTAAATAATTGTTACAAAAGAAGGGAGAACTTATTTTATTGAAAGATCAAAGAGACAATATGTTTTCTCAATTTAATTCTTCCAAAAAGCTTCTGAATTCCAAAATTCAAGAATATTTGGAATAGGAAAATTTAATCTCTGTTTATAATATTGATAATTACTTTTGAGCATGAATGTTTACCATTTTATAAATCAACTAAAGTATAGGTTCAAACATTAAACATTGTATAGAAAATTCCTAGAAATGGTATTGGTAGATAAAAATACCTTTTTTAAGAGATTATAAAAAATTTTGTGAGTAAAATGTCCAAGAAAATTTCTTTACAATGTTTACATCACACATAACACAAATTACTATGTATAAAAGAAAACAAGAAAAGCACACAGAGATCAAAAGAGAATCTTTATTTCAAATATTTACAATTACTATTTGAAGTAAATATTTTGTTTTACAATGATTTCATATTTACAAATATATTTCACCAGACAACTGTTTTAAATTAAAATCTCTAACAAATAGTAAAAAAATTAATTAAAATGTTAAAATCTAAATATATACATGGCTACTGAATTTATTTTACTACAGCCGCTTATGAAATATAAACACATATATTATAAACAAGTTAATCACTACAATTTCAAAAGAAATATTTTAGATCAAATAAATTTATGATGCTTTCAATATTAGAAAAGTTAAGATTTTTGTTCCAAAATTTAAAAGAAATGTTGTTGAATTTCACATCAATAATAAAAAATTTAGAATTGTATTCATATGTAAGAATTTCTAAGTTTAATATTAATAAAAAAATTATATATGAAATTTAAGAGTTATAATACTGGAATTTTAAAGCAAAGACAATAAAAACTTCAAAAAATATTTGATTAATTATGAAATGAAAATAAATGGGAGAAATTTGAATATTTCAGAAACATTTGAATTTAAACAACATTTGAACTATAGATTTCAATCAAAAAGATTAAATTAACAAAAACAAGAATAAATTTTCAAAGCATAATAATAAAAAATTTGGAAAAAAAAAGAATGAATGAAATAATTTTATTTAAACATATATTTTTTTTAATTTTTGAAGACAGATTATTTGATACCCATAAGGTAATAAAACTGCTAAAATTGGCCAGTAAATTTATAAACAAAAAACCAGTTTCACTATTTTATATTCTATCAAGCGTGACTAATACATTATGAAGCATTCTGTATGAAGAATATACATGAAGAATTTTGATTTTGAATTTTTTTTGGAAAATACAGGTTTTTTGTTTCGTTAGTTTGTTCAGCTATCATCATTTTTGCATAAAAACTTATTCAACCAGGACCTAAAATTTACAGTGGATTTCAAACCTTTATGAGCTTTTATTAAGAATGTAATTCAAATTCTTGAAATGAAGACGAGAGCTTTTATCACGCAGTTATTAGCTTAGCCTACTCGTTGGTAAGTACCATTTACAATAAAAGTTTTCCAATTTTGAGTGAATTAAAAGTTAAGATTAGGTCATTCAATATTGCTGGTAAATAAAAATAAAGGAATCACTTTAAATACATTCACAAATTTATTTTCTATGTTAAATTATTGAAATATATTTAAAAAATCACCAGATAATTTATAAACTAAAATAGATTGAGAATTCAAAAATAAGATGAATTTCATACCTTAAATTAATTCTAAACTAAAAATCACTATCAATAATAAACAAATCAGATCTTTTTATGATTCCTAGAGAGCTCAGATAAATTAGAGAGCAAAATATACACTATTGGAGTTCAAAAAAAATGTCAGATACAATCCTAATCAATGCTTTATCAATAACCTTCATTAATGACAGCACTGTTAAATTTACAAACATTTCTAATTTATTGTTTAACCTTACTGCTGCCATTTCCATGAAAAACTGATATGTGCACTAAACTGTAGCATTTGAAACAGTTGAAATTTACAACTCTAATTTGCTATGTTTACCACCTTCTTTAGATCAAAATGGGCAGCTTAAAAATGTTTAGCAATTGACAGTATAATCTTGTTGATTTATAAGATTTTGAAAGTGATTATAGTTTTCAGAGTAATAGATTTTTCAGTGAGTGATATATTTTTTCTCCCTGGAAAATATTTTCTTAAATTCTATACATTTTACTTTTTTATATTAACTAATAAATGGAAATTAACCATAATTCAATTTAAATGTATTAAAAAAAATATGTGATAACATCTGAAATTGGTTTTCCTGACAGTTTAGTTTTCTTAAAAAATCTATATAAATTATATATATTCAGAAAAATCTATAAAAATATTTTTTGAGTAAAAAATAATGCATATTTCATTTTTCCAATACATATATAAATTTAAAATATGAAAAAAACTTGGAAGTCATTTTGATTTACTAATTGAGCAGTCAGAGAGGGTTGAATTGTCATAGGGTATATTTAAGGTATTAAAAAATATATAGAGCATAAATTTAAGGAAGTAGATTTACATTATATTATTTACTTCATAACACTGCAATTAAATAAGAAATGAATTTTATGCATTAGTACAATGCATATTTGATAATATGCAAAGGTTGCTGAATTTTTAAAATTCAGAAATTCAATTTTATTTATCAGGAATTAACTAAGCTTCTCAGTGATTTTCTAATGAATAGAATTGTAATTGAAATTATGCATCACATTTTTAATTGAAATATTAAGCTCAAGTTTGATTATTTCTAGAATTACTTACATTATGTTCCATTAAAAATTAACTTATATTTGTATATTCTGGTGCCTAGAAAAGTATATTAAAAAAGCAAATGAAAAGACAACTATAGATTTGATTGTTAAAATTAATTTCTCAATTTCTGTACAATTTAAGAATTAAGTTAATTTATAGTGTTAATATATTGTTTTTATAATAAAGTTGAGCATACATTCACTGAATTAAAAATTGAAAATAGTTTCAATTTTTTCTTGGAAAATAAGCAATTTTATTTAAATCAGAAATAAGATTAATTGCTTGAAATATAGATTACTAGGCGTAATCACAGGATAAGTAATGTATAAAAATTGCGATGTTAATGGTGTTTGGAAACAGTTGGTAGGACAATAATGTTGGCATTTTCAGTGGGCATGTTTATAAATTGCCCTTTTCAGATACACATTTTTTATTTTTGCTAATGCAAAATTTTGAAAAATATTGCAGTAATATTAAAATTAAAAATAAAGAGTTAACAATACCAAACAACTTACATTATGATAGCAGTTCTGCACTAATATACATACCCGCTAACATTTTCACCTGCTAAGTTTACATTACAGTAAACAGGAATGCTTGTGAAATCCAGCTGTTTCTATTATTTGATAAAGTACACTCTTCAAAAATTCCATTTTAAATTGAAATAACTAACTTCATGTTGCTATTTTACTTTTGAGCTTGAGATTTGGAATTTCAAGAGTTTAAATGTTTGAAATGTTAGTAGGGAAACATGATTGTCTCGATGACATGGTATATATATCTACACATTTTACACAGCATGACTTTCCTCGGTCAACATTTCCTGTCAATGGTGCCTACACCAACTCAACTAAAGAAACTTGGTCAACTATAAAGTGTGGAATGAAAGGCACAAAAAAAGTTGAGGAAGAATTTGATGCATATTTAGCCAAGTACAAGTGGCAACAAATTCACGATGGCTAAATATTGTCCAAGAAAGTGTAAGCTTTTATTCCAGTGTAGTAACTGGTGAACAAAATAAAGAAAGTAAAGAATTATGTAAATATATTTTATCCTATTTTCTATTATAAATTTGCTATTTGAAACAATGATTTGTAGAATTTTATAATTATTGAAATTTATAAATATTTTTTGTGATATGTTTATTTATTTAATATTTTACTATCAATATTTTCTTTACTTTTTTCTTAAATCAATTCTCAGTGACAATTGTAAAAATATCTTTTCATCATTGGCAATTGATCATTTCCCCACTATTTGTAAAATTTCTTTCCTCTCATTTATCCAATAATTTCTTCAACAGTCAAACCCTATGGTGTGAAGCCACTGAAAATACTTTTTCAAATAAATGAAAAAACAATTTATAATCAAAAATTATGCTAAAGTGAGGATGAATAAGCTTTCATTTAAAAAAGAGTCATAAAAACCGTTTTTTGATAAATTTCTCCATTCTGACCATAACCCAGTTTCTACAACTTTCAGACAAAAAAGAGCATCAATTATATCTCCCTCAACTGCCTAAAAAAATTTAAGTGGGAAAAAGTTTAATGCTTGAAAAGAGGAAGAAATCAGTCATACATTTGCTGTACCATAACAATCTTCTGAAACACATATTTTCGTGGTACAACAGTTGTACCACTTGGATGAAAAGGTTAATGCCTGAATTAAATGAAAAAGTTCCTTTCAGGACCTTCATTATATTGAATATTAGTCAATTCATATTTATTCTTCTTTTTTTAATTAGAAAATAAAAAAGAAAATGAACACTGAATGTACATTTTAAATTGTGATATTCCAATTTTATTATTTCTTAGCAGAGATTACTATAAATGATTATCAAATCTGTTGAAGTGTTAATTTTCATTCTGATTGTGATGTAGATAGTGGGTAGACATTTCTTCATTTATTAGATAATTAGCTATTGAACTGCTTTTAAGAAATGTTTTAAGTGCTAATTTTAGAGTTTTATTTGCAATGATAATCAAAAATTTAAGAAAAAATTTATAAAGAAATTGAGAAATTAGCAGTTAACAATCATTGAAAAGCCTTATTTTTCAGCAGCATTTTTATCAACAACTATAATTCTCTAAAGCAGGATAAAAATTAATAAAAATAACACTGGTAAAAATTACAGTACATTCAGCTAAATATTTTATTGCACTTACACATATAATTTTACTTAATATTCAAATAAAATAATCTTCTAAATATAATAGAGAATTAATAGAAATAAATATTTTTAAAATTTATTTTCCTTTTGATATAAATAATTTCAGAAAAAAATATTTGAGTGCAAAATGAAAATTATTACAATGTTAAAAAGGAAACAAATTTTTAACTCAACAGTGCCTACATTAAAATAATATACATTCTACTTTTGATACTAAAGTTAAATAATTTACTTATATTTAACTGAAGATAAAACTAAATACAGGATGATCAATTTAAAAAAAAGTATCCATTTGTTTTCACATTATGCACATCAATATATTTTGCAAGACTTTCAAAATCATTACTTATTTATTATATCAATATTTAATGCACAGGTAAATTTGTTTTTATTTCTTAAATGAGATAACTAGTTTTTTAAATATAAATTCACATAAATATCATTAATTTTTAATCTAATTCTGCTGCCAAATGATTTGAGTAAGTCATTTGCTTCTTTCAACTTTTTAAATTTTGAAAACTCATTTCATAAAATTATGATTGGTAATAGTACAATTCATCTGCATAAATTAATTTCTTGATATTTATAAAAAGCTTGATATCTGATATTAATGAAATGATTCCTATTTTGTGCAAAAATATTTTTTTACAACAATAACATCTAAATTATATATATATAATAATAAAAATCCACACAGAAACTTTATTTAAAGCTTCCATTATGACCAAGAAACATCAAAATATAGCATTTTAAAAACTATTAAAAGATTTAAAAACTATTAAAAGACATCAACAGGTAGTGTCATGGATGAGGATAAACAGCAAATTCAAATGATGTTAACACCTGGAAAGCTTTAAATCAAAAAATGTTTTTAACAAAACTCAGGTAAATTCATATGAAAACTATTGTTGAAGCAAGAGGTATCCCATGGTTCAGCATATTAGGCTATGAGTCAATATTAGAAAATTTACTTGTATTATTTAGTTTTTTTAGCAATTACAAATAAGTGAGCCAGAAAACCAAATGCGACTTTGACAACTTATTCACAAAATTCAGAATCTTAATGATGTTTAGTTCTCAGATGAAGATTGATACAACTTTAATAGCTATGTAAATAGCCAAAATTAATACCTATGGAGTCAAAAGAACCCCCATGAGCTAAGGGAATCATCTTTATAAAGGTAAAAGATTGGTGTGTAACATATGCTCTCAAAGCAAAAGCTGATGGGACCATTATTTTACTCAAATTATCTATTCTAAAATATACCTCATTTTATTACTTTACTAATGACACGGGATGTTACTTCTAGTTTCAATAAAAAGAACCACTTCACACCTAATAATGGAAGTGCTTAAGAATTTTTTTGATTATCATTTAATTTAAAAAGCCTCTAGCCTACAAGGCCACCAGATCTTAGTCTATTAACAATTATTTATGGAGTTACCCAAAAAGCAAAGTTTTCCAGAGAAGTCTTGCAAACTTCTATGAAATAAAACAAATCATGATTTTTTAATTCAATAAAATAACACAATATTATTGGTGTTATTGAAAAAGAAATTTCAACAATGTTACAGTGTCAAAAAATTCAGTATGGAGTTTACAATTTTGCTTTCCAAATGATGGACAATATTTTCAACATTTGCTGTACAAAATGATAAGGAAAAAAATTTTAATTAAGTTTTTCAAAAATGAAATATCACAAAATTAATTAACAACATACATCTCCATTTCTATTTCATTCATAAAAAATGTTGTAAAAGTCCAACAGTGTTCCCTCGCCATTTCGCGTTTCATGTCTTGCAGCTTCAGTGCTTCACGAGTTTTCCCAAAATATTCATAAAATGTTTTAAATACAACCATGTCGTCAACCACATTGCAGAAAGTAGCATGGTTTCATGCTGATAGCACAAGAGAAGGATCCCCGCATGTCAAACAAAGAGAGGAACTGACTCATAATACATATCACAGGCTCTCATAAAGGTGCATATTTGGTTTCCGGTGCAATATTGACCAATGAAAATAGAATGAGGCTGGCTCATATCATAAAGAATGAAGGATTTGTCGACATGACAAAAGACAACAGCACCCATATCGATTGCTACTCTGACCGATGAAAACCTCCTAAGATGACAAAATCTGCAAGTGAGGAAGACTAAAAAGAAACTGAAAAGTGTGGCCTTACCATGGAGAATCTGCAACAATTGTGCAACATAGCAAGAGCGATGCAACAATTTGTACAAGTCATTGACAACAATATGGTTCAACCTGTTGAGTTCAGCAATCATATTGACGAGGTTATGTTCTTGTACAGAGGAATTTTGAAGGAAAAGAAAAAAAAATACAACAACTACCTATCACCCTGTTTCTCTCCAAGGTAAAGCCTCAGCTCTACTGTCAGTGCCTCCAGCTGAAGAGTCTCTCTAAGTGAGCCTAAAGCTTCTACAAGTCAAGTGAGAACATCTCCTCCACCAACACAAGACTCTTTGGTTCTCTCAGAAAGCAATGTTGATTAATGTTTATTACTGTATATGGTTTTGTAATTAACCTTATTAATTAGCACCAACAACTTAAAGTAAATATGTAAAGAATAAATACTACTTAAAAATTTAAAACATTTGTGTCTAGCATACACAAAAATTCCTAGGAGCAAATCCTACTTCGCAGTTTTTCAACTTTTGAGGAAGTTTCTGGTTCCCATTAACAGCGAGAAACGAGGGATCACGGTATTAGCAACTCTCACACTTAAATAAGATTCAAACAATTATACTTTAGCATCATAATAGTTACCACATCCCTCAGATTAATTTGTATTAAGAAAAACCAACAGATACTATTTTAAATTCATCACCCTTCATTAATACACACATTCTAAAGCAAAGATATACAAGGGTCAATCAATTAATATTTTCTTCCTAAATAGTAAGATATTTGTTTCATTGATACACTCTCAATAAGTTTCAATAGTAACTAAAATTAAGAATAGTAACATTACACATAATCAAAACTATTATAGTAATAAAAATTTATAATTGTAATCTTTAATTTAGGTCATTTTAAGATTATACAGAAAATTATTTCAGTTTTAAAAATAATTTTGAAAGTAACAACTCAACAAATATATACAGTACAAATTTCATATGCTACTGTTAAATTTTAACATTATTGTGTCATTTATATGCACTTATAAATACAATACTCCTATTTGTAAAATGAGTAGGAGATGCATGTAAATCAGTAAATGAGTAGAAATTGCAAAAAATCTTTAATAGTAATATGCTAAAATTACACCTTCAAATTAAGACACTGCAGTAAAAAAATGTATGGATTCTTACAATCCCAATTTAAATTACTTTTCATATTTGTATTTTGAAGAACATTATTCATATCAAAACAGTTACAATTATGAACAGGTTTCTGAAATTCTAATTAGAATACAAATACTTTTCAATTTATACCTTATTGTAGCAATATTTTTTTAGAAAATAGAATAAATATTATGCATATAGATTTCTCTCAATGGGTAAATATTAGTACATTTTATAAACAGAAATATATGCTCAAAAATTTTACACTTAAAATTCATTATTCAATTTTTTTTCCACGTGATTTTCCTAACAGATATATCACATATCATTAAATGTAATTTATGACTTTCTGGTTCTACTGTTAAAAGCAATTTTAATTGCAGGCACTTAAATTTAAATTCAGCAAAAATTAAAAACTTCATTTCACGCATGACATACTGTCTTCTTATTTCATAAAACGAAAATCACAACATGCAAACATATTCCGAACCGTTAAGCTCATTTGCCACAATTTATCGCTCACTTGCCCATTTTACCATTGCACAGTTCCCTTGTCTCAGGTGAATATAAGTTCTGTTTACGCTTTTCCTACTTCAAGTCACAGCAAAAATCTTCGAATTTTTCCTTTAGCCTTGGCAAAAATTTGAATTTTGTCAATATTTTATCGTATCAAGATTTTGGCAGCAAATTGGTGGTTTGTCAGGTAATTTCTACCTTCAGGCTAAGCAGCAATCAATATATTAATTATCAAAAAGAATGGTGCATATGCCACGTACTCAAGTTTGTAAATGAAGGTGGAAATATTTGAATTTTACTCCTTACTAATATGAGACAGATCATGTGTCAAATCCCATTATCAGTTAAACAGTATAAGTTGAGCACATTGTAAGTTAAAAATTTAAACTTTGATTTCTGTTTTCCTCAGAAACTAACTTATTTTCAGCAGCCAAATTGGGGAGATTAAAATTGTAAGAATATTTAATAATGCTTAATAAACATCAAATCCGATCACTAAAATTTTTGGTCCAGTTATTTTATGCTATCAAATTCTCAATGTCATGATTTTAGACTTCAATTATAGCATTAGGTTTTTCTTTGATTTTATTTTAATGAGGAAATATGAAATAACTAAATGATCTGGCCTCTTTTAAAATTATATTGCTAAAAGACAAATTAACACAGGTGACTATTTTAAATTGTAAGCATTAAATTTTTATATTTTTGCAATATTTCAATAATTTATGTCAACAAACAAGTAAAAATTGAAACTACAAAAATTTTATTAGTTTAAAATAACAAAGTAAAAAATATATCAGAGCGGTAAACTAAGTAAGTAATTTCAGAAATTTGAAATACTGTATTAAGATTAGATTTAAACCATAGATTTTGAAAGACAAAGTTTAATAAATGTAAAACAGTTAGTAGCAATACTATATTCTTTAACATATATGACAGATTTACCACATGAAATAGCAAGTAACACAATAAATAAAATATAAAAATATCAATTTAAAAAATATAAATTTCTAAAGATTAATATTTAAAAAAGCAAATACTAAAAGATATTTTAGAAAGCATGAAAATAAATAATAAACATCTTTCAATAATTTTTAATAAAAAGTTAATTTTCTTAAACATATTTTCTGAATAATTTTTTATTCCTTCATAAATAAAGTTATATTAAGCGAACTCATCAGGACAAATACTGTTACTTTCTAAAAAAAAATTTAAGTTCACCCCCCTAAAAAACAGATAAATAAATTTTTAAAAAATAAATAAATAAAAATCTTATTCATATTAAAAAACAGCATCACAATTTTGTCCATTTTTCTTTTTATGGCAATAATTTTGTATTGAAAATTTTCTAATTTTATTAAATATAAAAGAAAATAAAAATTATCATAAAAAATGAAAACATATAGAATAAGTATAATATTTAATTCATAGTAAATTTTAAATTTCCTTTTAACTATCAATTTAATAGAAACAAATTTTTAAGGAATTAAATGAAAGGATTGAGAAGATTAATGTAAGAAGTTTTCACAAAACTAAGGGGGAAAATGTTGGAAATAGAATAATTTATTCCTGATACACAAAAATAATCTCTTTTTTATTTAGTTCTACCATTTAAGAATATAATTTTAAATGGATCTAAATGGAATGTTTAATCAAAAATAATTTTCTTTTTGGGAAAAATTGAAAGAAAAATATATAAATATAAAATTTTATATAAATTTTTATAAATAAATGTACTTTAATCTAATGCACCTGAGTAAAAATAATAACTACAATATATGGATGCATTCGGAAGAAAATGCAAATGTAACTGACCCCTGTATATTTACATATACAAATACATAAATATAAGTATATATGTTATATTGTAAGGCAATATGTAAAAAAAAAAAATTATGGCAAACCTTTTCAAAAACTGATGCAAAAAGTTCAATCATATATTTGGAAAATTGAGTAATATATTTTCCACCAATATTCTTCATTATGGAATCTACTAAATAAAGACTGGGAAGTTTCAGATCTGGAGGAACCTGTTTAAATAATTTATAAATTTAAACTAATTTATATGAACAATAGACTAAAAAGTTAAATAATATCAATATAATCAAGGAAGATAAATATTACTGACATGGAAAACGAATACTAAGTTATTGGCTATAAGAAATCAAAATGTTATTAAAATAGTTTATAATTATAATCAAAAAATAACTTAAACAATAAATATTCAGAATTTATGCACATACTTTTGTGAATGAGATATAAAATACTAAGTGATGATAAAAGAAGTTATAATTGTCGAATATTTTACACCTGTTTTTCTTTTTATGGTATTGTTGGCAAACTATTTGTTGTTAATTTAGAATTTTGTGTTGAATGTAATATATCAACAAAAAATTCTAAATAAAGAAACAAATAGTCTTTATGAAAATATATATATTTAAAATTAAAAAGTATATTATTCGCTTTCCTTTGTCTGTCTGAAAAACACCATTAAGACTAGAAAAAATAATATTAAAAACACCTTAACATTAAATGATTCAAATCATCCATGTGGTGACTAGATTGAAAGAGCAGCTTGAATGTAGATCATGCATGTCACAAAAGGACATTAAAACAAACATTCAACAACTGCGGATGTATTACATATCCTTAACCCTTGAAGATTATATCAAATGACTGGCATTCTAGGTTAGGGGTGAAACATTGGTCAGATAATGTCACCTAAAATTCTTTAGAAATCGAAGATTTGAAATGAAGGGAAACGTCTTAACAAGGTTGACTGTTTATCACATAACAACCATTTTTTGTATATCAGAAATATATAGCTTAAAATGGATTCCAAATTGTTAAAAACAATCAAGGGAGAAGAACCCACAAAATGATGCTTCAAAATTTAAACTTGCACAAAACATGTTTCACTGTACCTAGCCCAGAGTTCGGCTCTACCAGTTAGATAGAAGCAGCCGGGTGAAGTCTTCATGATTTTGAAGCAAGGACCAATCAGAACAATCCCACCTGGGGTTGGCCTGCTACCCCCAGGAATATCATTTCACTTGAAAACCATTGCGAATGCAAAGGATATTTGGTCGGCCAGAATTCAAACTAATTACCTTCCAATAATGAAAATGATGCCCTAACCAACCAGGCCACAGCAGCCTCCAAAATTCAGAGTGCTACCTATTCAACTGTCAGCATGGTAAAAGTCTAGTAGCATTTTCAATATCACCTTGATAAAAAAAAATTCAAAATAATAACAAGGATAAAATTAACCTTACACTGTTGAATTTACATGAAAGTTATTTTTATTTAAAAATGAAAAATTATATAGTTCATTTAAAGCTTCCCATAATAAGAACACCATTCAAGAAATGCAAGTTTAACAGAATCTATCATTATAAATAATAATAGTAAATAATTTAATAGAAAGATTTTAAAAAAATTTGGGAGCAAATCTGCACTAAAATTTGTTTAAAAGCAAAGTTCTCTGAAATACATACAGTTTATAGAAATCAACATTATGTTTATAAATTATCAATGTTTTATTAAAAAACCTAAAGACATCTATGAAATATTTAACTACTGAACATTTACAAACAATTTCAACCAATAACCTTTGAACAGCTTGAGATAACTGTATATAATCATGATTCTTATATAACACAAGCCTGTTTTGTTAAGGATCAGAAATTAAATATTTCTTAGTAAATAACATACCAGACAAGACACTCTTTAAGTTTTCATAGATTTTATAATTTATTATGTTCTAAAATTTTTACTTTTAAATTTTATTTTCTAAAGTATACAACCTTCATATTTTACTGTAATTTATAAGAGGAGTATTAAAGAATCAAAGTCATCAATTTACTTGAAGAAATTTAAGAATCTGAATAATATATACATGTGAGCTTAGAAACCAAATTTATATGCTTATTCTATTAATATATAAATTTGTTATGTTATTTTGGAGATATTTATCCAAATGCGGCCGAATAGTAACTCGAAAATACGATTTTACCATTTTTCTATAAATGGGCCATTGTAGCAAAATGGTGGAGCAAATAAGACTTTAAATAATATTTTATAATGGATCATAATTATTTTAAAAGATGAAGAAGCAAATTTAAAAGATGCATTAAATACATTATTTTCCCCATTTAAAAATTGTTAATTATAGAATTTACAAGAACAGATTGATGAATCAAACTTTTTATTGAGAATTATCAAAGCCATAAATTCAATTAAAATCAAGCTGATATGGTAATATGATTACCACGTTTTAGCCGATATATTTAAACGAAACAGTAATACTATGTTATATATATATATTAAATAAGAGAAAACCCTTCATATCTTTGTCAAATTATAGTTCAAAATGATAGTTCAAAGTATTGGCATCTAAATGACAGAAGACAATAATAAAATGATTACGTTTTATATCTTATCCAACAGTTATTAATTAAAATATCTTACCGACTTAATATGATTCACAATAGTATCTACGATCAGCGGTGCATGTTGTATATTATCTTCAGCGAGCATGGTCAACATATTAATATGAGGTTTGCTATTGAAATTTAGATCTGCGAGAGATGATCTGTATTCTTCAGCAACTGCTTCAGCCATCTTCAAAACATTTAAAATCAATTGATCTTCAAACTTACTCAAGTTATAAATAGGGGAATCAAGTAATTTCAAACATCATAACAAGGATATAATAAACACAAATATGATACATCGCATAGAGAAACCATACCAAAGAATATCAAAATACCAAAGAAAATCGCTAAGAGAGTGACTTCATTTCAGTTCTAGATAATGCTCATCAGAATACAAATTCTGAAAGGTTAAAACAAGCAATTTGATTTGTTAAAAACATAAATATTCTTATGACGTCATGTAAACTCCAAAATTTTTTTAAATTGGCAAGCCAAAAATTAGACGATAATTATGAACGATAGGTCATGAAAAAAATTTAAACGTCGTCAACGAAATTCAAATAGTCCTCCCAAAGTGTCTTCAGTAAGGAATGAAATATCAGAGATAAACATCTAACATTTCCTATTTGCCTACATTATACATGACATTCCCGACAAAATAGAGAATTTTCTCATTTTTTTGGGAATATCACTCAAATAGAATAAAAGCACCGAGTTGATTTAGTGAAAAGTAAGCTAAATAACTCTTGATGATGATGTCGTGTCCATGGAATACGTAAGAAAACCCTAATTGTCCCCAAAGTCGTCGAAGACAGCCTTGTCGATTTCTACAGCTTTATCTGTAAAAAGAAGCTCCACATGATCCACGCTCCCGTAAGCCCTCGTGTTATGCGACCCGTGCCTAGGGCTATTTGGCATTGCAGTAATGGTGTCTTAACGGAGCCTGTAGTTGCCTGGCGAACTTCTAGAGCTTTTTTGCCTTGCCCAGTAACTCAGGCAATGCTGGATGGACTATTATATTACCTGAGTTTATTAGTTGTTATCTTATGGCTGAAAAGACACAAGAAACAACTAACCTTTCTGCATTTGCGGATGAAGCCTCTGAAATAGACCTTGCTGAAAAAGACAAGGGAACCCAGAGGCAATCTAGTGAAGGGCCAGCAATGAATCCTTCATAGGTGGTAGAAATGACCTCCAAACCATATTCTTTTGGTGAAAGTCAGGAAGCTATCGCTAGCATGACTGACTCTCTGACCAGAATCATCTGTGGATCATCAGTGAGGATTGCCTCTGAAATTCTAAGATTTTCTAGGCAGAAGATACGTTTAATCGTAGGCTTCATAACTGGGCACTATTATTTCAGAAAACACCTCCATAAAATGGGACTGTTTCAGCAAGACCCTATCTGCAGGAAATGTCATGCAAGAGGAAACGGCCAAGCATATCATTTACGAATGCTAGGCCCTTGCCCCCCTAGATTAACTTCTTTAGGCATCATCCATACTAGAGAGTTACACCTAGACTCCATTAAAGGACTCGAACTTTATTAATAAAGAGGGTGACCCGAGCAACTGGAACTAGGAAACATTGGGGTTGGAGTTAACAGTACAAAATGCTGATAAAAGCAGAGGTGCCCAATGATATACAAACCCAACTCTAAGAAGAAGAAGAAGAAGGTTATTGACGTTTGTTATCGGTAATTTATTATCAAGTTTACATTTTTTATCGACGGTATTTCTCTTAGACTAAGCAGTAGGTGATCGGCTAACTAACACAATCCGTTACAATACTATGTTCGCTCTCCGAACTGTTCATTAACCGATCATTGATTTACCATAGATTTTTTTATGAAATCAATTGACTCTGGTGACATTAAAAATTAAATTAGACAAAAGATGTATGATTTTTTAGTAATTTCAAAAAGTAATGCGTATAGTCTTGCATATTAATCAGTCCTTTTAATTTTTTGATAATGGGACATTAAAAGACATATCCAATGTTGATTGCTTTTCTTTTTTATTTAAGACTAATTAATAGCATTGTTGCTGTAAAGATCCCTGACCTTACTGTTATCAGCTTTGTTTGGTGCCATTCTAAGACCATTGCTCGGACATACTCCCTCTTTTTCAACGAATAAACCAGGAGGGGTGCTCAAAACGATCACTGTTGGTTTTCATATCATTCAAAATCAAAACTGATAATCTACTTTGGCTAAAAATATTTTATTAGAAAAAATTTCCAGTATAGAACTTTGAGATTTAATAGGCAACATAATTAATGTTTAATATGAAAAGCAACATAATTCAAGAAAGAGGAAAAACGATTCTTGGTCCGTTGGGTTTGGATATTCTGCACATTATGTTCCAAGAGCCAGGAAGTGTTCAATAGAACTCGTTTTAGTTCATTATTCGAATATGTGTTCGTTGTCCAAACACAAAAATCTTTCATGAAAGTGATCGTTGTCGATTTATTAGCAGTACGAGCTATTTGTTCACCGATCACCCCAGTGTAGTCAACTTCAACTTTTTTCATTTATTGTATACAGTGTTTCTTTACAGAGCAAATTTCTGCACAAGTCTTGAATGCAAAAAGGTTTTGTACAGAGAAAAAAATGATAAAAACTAATAAAACCAATTTCGATGGGAATAAACTTTTTCAAGTACTCACTAAAATTTCTAATGAATTTTAAACATTTTTGTCTGCTTATTGAAACATCAATGAGGAATACAAAGATGTTTTAATTCCAACCAATAGATTTAATACAATATTTCGTAATGTAAACAACAATTTAATACCCGATAGTTTTATTTTTAATCAAACAGAAATGTTTTTATATTGGACATTGCTAAATATAACAGTATTTTTAATTCTATTTTTTAATTTTAAGATTAGATTACCAATGCCTATGTTACTAGAGAGGCGCATATCACTTATTAAAACTCCTTTTTGTTATGCTTCTATGACATTTTACCCCATAAAACTGGGTTTTTTGTTTCCAAGAATGGACTTTTCTAGCGAGATTTCTTTTTTATTGTAAATCATTTATGCTTTTCTCTTATGTAAACTTCCATGTTGCAGTCAATAGATATTTGTTTTGTGCATATGCAATCTAAATTTGGTGTTTCTACATTCATTCATATGCAAATAAGTTGCAAAAAAACCGGTTGTTCCTTAAATTTAATGGCCAGTGTACAATTAAGTTTTCTATTAAAATTTAAATATTTTGTTTTAATTAGTTGATTTAAAGTAATATTAATTACAATTCATATATTATTGACAAATATATCAGTATAGCACCTAATTGATAATAGAAACATTTTATGAGAGCAAATAGTGAATTTTAAACTAATATTTAAGCTAAATAGCACGCAAAGGAAAACATGTATGTAATGAAAGTATG
Organism: Latrodectus hesperus; assembly: GCA_037975125.1. Lineage (NCBI taxonomy): Eukaryota > Metazoa > Arthropoda > Arachnida > Araneae > Theridiidae > Latrodectus > Latrodectus hesperus. Next base: position 34,300,256 of record CM075858.1, read on the forward strand.
AATTCTTTTCCTCTAAATGGTAATCACTAGTATCTTTTGAAAAGTTCATTTCCTTATATATTAAATTATTTTGTAAATTTATTTCAAGCATTTCATCAGAAACTAATTATTGCAATTTGTAATATGAAAAAGAATATCAATTTGATAAAAATATATAAAAAGTATAATATTGGGAAGTAAAAATGGTATTGTGGGAACAATACCATTTTTACTGTGAAATTTGTTGGCTCATACGATAAAGTTACCAAAAGGTATTATAGACTCGAAACAGAATATCTTCATACACAGCATTTTATCACCATGTTTTTAAAAGAAATTTACTTTTTATGACTTTTTTAAAATTTTTATCACTGCTATAAATTATTTTTGCATGCATTTGTTACAATCATGAGTTATTAGTTTTTATTTCCTCAATTTCTAGTGTACAGGCCAAAATATTGATTCGGCGATGTTTGCTGCACTGAAATGGAATGAGATCGCAAAAATATATAATGTATATTAAAAAAGAGTGAAAAATTAATAAGAAATAATAATAGTAAATAGAGTATAAAATAAGAAAACTAATTAATACTATAAATTCGTAAAATAAATTCCAAAAAAATTATGATTTAGTGTTCTAAAATTAAGATCGTTTTTGATTAATATAAGCATGTTTTTGACTAATATGATACTATCTAGATATTATAAAAAATTTCAAATACTAAATGCTCTCAAGCGTGATAAGGTGGATTGACCACAAATTGTTGATAGATAATCAAAATAAAATATTGCATGTTCAAAATGTTAAAATAAAAATCATATCTAACACTATTAAAATATTTTGAATGCCTTCAAAATAAAAAATATATAAATAAATTAATACATAAACAATCGCGCATCACTTTTTTAATTATATTTAAAAAAAAATTTTCTGAGTAGAATATAATAATGTAATCCTCAGAAGAAAAAGACGCGTCAGTGTAAATGCTGCACCTGAGAAAAATGCCCTAAATTTTTTTCTTTTTTTTTAATTTGAAGAAAATTATCATATTAAATTGAATTGCAAGTGAGCTTCATGTTCACAAAAGTAGTTCTCCCAGTTATATTGTAACGTGTATGGCATTTCATTTCTGATTTACACATAATAATTTATAATTATAAAAGTGTACATTTCAATTAATTTTTCAAATTTACATTTGCATAATTTGAAACATACATTATTTAGAGAAGTTTAACATAAATAACAGGTATATTTTAAAAAATTCATTATTATTTACATATTCTTGCATTCTTTGTTTATTCAAAGAGTGCAAGAAAAAATTGACTGTAAATCGAATACCAAATATCCGGCTAGTTTTGAGTCGGACTAATTTGAAATTGAATTTTGATAAATTTTTAAAAACAAGATCATAAATTCTTTCTAAATTAAATTAAGTTTAAACACAAAATAGTTAAATAATACATAAATAAATTGGTTGATGGAAATATTGGTAAATGAAATTTTCAATAGTATACCTTCTTCTTTGTTGGCACTCCAGCCCAGGGTGGTTCTTAGTCTGATATGTAGTGTTCAATATTATATAAATCTAAGAAAATTGTTATCCTGTATAAAATGCTTCAAGAAAAGAATGTAGACAATCAGGCAGAAAGTTCATCTTAATTAGAAAAAAAATATCTGAGAAGTTGTTTTTATAGAAAAGAAAAAATGTCAATTAAATTGTGAGAAACAAATAAAAAGTAATTTCAGCTTTTAATAATTGTTAAGCAATGTATTTAATAATTGTTGAGCAATATTTCTCCAAAAAAATTCATATTTTTTCATACAAAATTTACACATATACTAAGATTATTTCCTGAAGTTTAAAATACTAATGAAAAGAAACACATACAAGAGAATTCTCCTAAAAATATTAAGAAACTAACTTTTGTATCAAAATTTCAGGTTACTTGATTTAAATTTTTTTTCTGTTATGGAAAAAAAAAAACAGTGAACAAATCTCAAAAACAAATGATATCTGTTCTTATGATTATAGCATGAAATTTGTGAGTTTGAATCCGGATAAATAGAAGATTACTGAATTCACTGGTTTCTAAATATAGAGGCCTCATTTTCGGGGTAACAATGTCACTTAATGGCCCCTATAAAAATAGCCATAAGATCTGCTTTTTGTGTTACCAAAAGGTGAAATAATCCTTGTGTCATAGGATTTAAAAAATAAAATTAAAGTACTTGAGAAACAAGAAAATGTAAAATTTCAATGAAACAAAATTTCTTAATAAATGTTATGTGTTATTAAAGACAACCATAGTAACGATAACTATGGTTATCTTTAATAATAATAATTAATAATAACAGTCTATGACATTTGTTTTTTATGATAAGCTAAAAGATAAAAAAAAAGTTTTATTTATCGCAAATTAGATATCAAGTTGTATGTATAAAGATGTCACGAAAAGTTCTTATATTTACTTAATCGTACCATACATTAAAAACATATTTAGTTTTCTTTGAAAAGTTTGTGACCATCCTTATTATTTAAATTTAGAATTTCAAAATTCAATGATTCTAACTTTTGTTTGTTTAAGACTTTATAACAAAAACAACTTGTACAACATTATTTTAAAAGAACAAATACAATTTTATTTTTATTTTGAAGCAAAGAAAGATAATAGCAAGAATATTTCAATATATAAATAGATTAATAACTATATGTAAAGATTTATTTACATCACACATTGCATCATCAATGTTTCTTTCTATTTATATTAATTTTTAGATGATTAGTTAAAATTATTTTAGCATTTTAAAAAACTATTATATATATGTATATAAATCTACAATTATCTCTTCAAATAAACAATTCAACATATTATAAGGTTAGAAAATAATCAAAATCTGTATTATTCAAACGGATTATTACACAATAAATATTTTATGTTACAGAATAAAATTTAGAAATGCTCTTGTCAATTAAAGAAAATGTAAAGATTTAAATTCCATTATATTCTTAGACTACATAAAATGTGCTTGAATATTTTTTGATTAGAAAAAATATAGTCTACTAATAGTTTATTAGACAATAAAAAATATTTTAAGTTTTATATTTATTAATATTTTGCTTAATATTTATATTTTATTTAAAATGTATTAACAATTTTGTCCTTAAAACGTATTAGCAAAAGGTCTTCTACAATTACAGATTCATAAATAAAAATAATGTAAAAAGAAAATATATACTGTCAATTCCTAGTAGTTTTAAAAAAAAGATAAAGAATTTGCAAAAATCACATTACACAAAATATTTTCAAGCTAAAACTTTTTTTAAAAATTATTTATGTGTTATAATCAAACTTATAACCCAAATGAAGCAAAGAAAAGAGTAATTAGCATTCGTAAAAAAATATTTTATTGTTAAAAAAATTTGTTTACAGATATAAAATTAAAAGTAATTTTCAGAACTACTTCAAACAAGCAATTTCACTCGCTTATTACAATAAGTATCAAAACATTAAAAAGGAAGATGGTTCATCGTAAACAGTAACGCAGATAAAAAAAAAAATACCGCATTGAATTGCGGTCAAAATGAAAAAATGTATAATGGAAACATGATTCATCTTAGAAGTTGAAAGCCATATTCCCACATGAAGTCATATAATCTTCTAAAGGCTTTTCATAATTTATCCTGTAAAGAATAATAATAATGAAATATTGCTTTTATGAGAGATAAAAAGAAAAATGATACTCTTTAATCGATTATTTAAAAAAAAGTATTCCTATATCTTCTTTTAAGCTTCGAAAATTGTGATTAATCAAAAAAGTATGCTTTGAAAAAGTATTTACTTTATATTCAAATTAACACTCTGTTAAAAATGTGTATTTTGTGCTGATAAATCTTCTCATTATGTGAAAACTACTCTACCGTGTCGTAACTCACTAAATATGTGTTTTGGATCTAAAAAGAAAAAAATTGCAATAAATTTATTTCATTGCCGACTATTTGAGAAAGTTTTGGGAATAATGACTGAAAATGTGTGTGCAAAAATTACTCTAAAAAAGAGAACAGTTACACGTGTTATTAAGCAATTTGGTTAAAATAGTGAAATACAGTAGGCATTCGTTTTTATGAACCCAGGGTTCCTACAGATATCCAAGAATCAAATTCCAGGAGTTTTCCAAGAATCAAATCAAACATTTTCTGGAGGTATCGACATTTATTTTAAACAATATTTTATTAAGTTATTCTTAACCAAATATGTATATAATTATGTATAAACAACATTTTTCCATTTTATTTGTAAATAATGGAAGAGAAAACAGAAAATGTTTTATTTAAATAATCAATATTTTTATACATGATGTCCTTCGGGATCCATCACATTTTTTAGATATTTTTGGTTTTATGGAGGTTGTCTAGCCTAGCTAGACAACCTGAGATAAGTAACAACAACAACAATATTTTTTACATTACTGAATTATAAATAGTATAAAAAATAAGCAATTTTAGAGTTTTTAAACATATTCAATAGATAACTATCTATTAATTTATTGAGTTTTTCAAGATGTGTATGACAACATCTTTTTAAACATAAATATACTTAGTCAAATCAAACTATTGAACTATGCAACTATTAAGTTATATAATAATTATTAGAGTTTCCGGATTTTTTTCCCAATTATTATTTAATAAAAGAAATTCTAAATTTTTCTCCTGCTTACTTTCCTACTCTTTTAAAACTATACAATTTCACACCCATATATTTTAGGCATTTCTATTTCTTTAACCAATCAATAGGTTTTTACATTTCTTGGTTATTAATGTATATATTTTATGAATATATATACTAAATACATATAATTTATACTTTTGCTTGGCACCAGGAGAAAAAACTAAGTATATCTTTGTTAATTATTTGTTGACACCTCCTATGTTACGGACGTGATCATCAATGATGCACTTATAGCCATAACTGATTGATTATTTAAATTTTCTAGCATCAAATATTTGTTCACAGAAAACCTACATTAAGCAGCTACTTGTCTATGAGAGAATAATAAAAGTAAATTAACTACTTTCCATAACAGACAATAATTTTTCTATTTGAGAGTAAGTTAAAATAAAAAGTGTCTATTCTATTTTTAATGGGATCCAATTTCTCATCAATATAGTTTTGAAATGTTTTAAACTCTTCTACAAAATTACGAAATTCTCTTTTTTTCTGAATCAAAAGTCAATCTTTGTATGGCTTTTTCAATGTCCATTGGTAACTGAACAGACCCTTTCCATCAGTCATATTAAATAATTTATTTCAATCTTTATTTCACTGATAAACAAATTCATCCCAATTCACTGAAATTATACGCAATTTTAAACAAGGAAGGTAGGAAAAATACACTTTAACTGAAAAATTTTATATTTAAATATTAATATTTAGTAAATTTTATACAATATGAAAGATGGAAACAAATCTAAAAAGAATCGAATAAAATCCCCCCCCTTATTGCACCACATCACGATCTTGTTGGTAATTACTACATTTCACGCTCACAAATCTAAATACTACATCCGGTCCTGATTAAGCTGGATTATCATGAAACTATTGTGGCTCAACTAGATGTTTACTTTAATCATTAGTTATACATACTATAATAATCAAATATCGATCATACCGTTATCTAGTGGTAATATAAAAAGCTAATACATAATTTTGTTTCCGAACAATTTCCTTGAAAATTTTGAAATATTAAAATATAAAACTCAAAAAGTCTATTATTTTCTAACAAAAAATAAATACATCAAGGTAAGTAAAAATTCCAGCAGTAATTCACGTTTTCAATGAGTCAAGTCAAAATTCCTGGGATTTCAAGGGCCCTTATTAAAAATTTTCAAATTCAAGAAGCTTCCAGGAATTGCATGAACCTTGCGAGCTTCTAATTTACCAAAAATTACTTTTTTACGAACTAGTGGTTAGTCTCTACTTGACTCAAGGATAGTTTTAGCTCCCATTTACACACTAAAATTTTGAAAAGTTTATTTCATGCGAAATTTCGATTTCGACAAATAGTTTCTGTTTTTTTTATGACCTGATATTTTTTTCATTTTTTTTATTTGATTCCTTTTTATGTAACGCCTGAGAGCTTTATTCATCCTTGAACAACGAAAGGTTTCCAGATATTGTGGGAACAATCTACAAAGACACATGGATATCAGAAATTTGATGAAAAAGAATTGTAGTGCCGAATTCAAAGTCTGTGTTTTCCATACGTAAGGACACAGAAAAGGAAAAAAAATTTCTTCTCTTCCCTGTACGTTAGAATATAGAAAGAGGAAATACTCTTTAAAAGTTAGTGCTCTTTTGTTCTGTAGTTGGTTTCGTTTCATTTGAACAATGAACATTCTTCAATTTTTGAAGTTTCGTTTGTTGAGTGAAATTGAAACAATTCTTTTGAGGAACTGTAACAGCTGAAGAAATGAACGTGCATATCAGTTAAAGTAAAAAAAGAAAATTTTGAAAGAAGACAAAAAATAATAAAGACTTAAATTTCCAAAAAAATATGGAATTCCAAGGAATAGCCTGAAGACAATTGTAAAAACTTGGAAAAAATCTGAAAAAGGAAACAGTATCAGCGAAAATATTCTTTTTTAAATGTATTTTAATGAAGCAAAACATCCTAAACTGGAAAAAGCTTTGCTTGCTTGGTAGAGAAAAATGAGAGGAATGAACATTACTATTGATGGAAACGTCATCAAAGGGAAATCCAATTGCATTACTATGAAATTGAACATAAAAATTTTCAAAACTTCAGGTGGTTGGCTCCAAAAATTTAAAGCAAGACATGGTTTTAGCTTTAGAAAATTGTATGGTGAAGTACAATTAATAAAATGAAAATAAGTGTTGTTTTTAATCTTATTTTGCACGTGTTTTTTATAGGCATTCTAAATATTCTTCTTATAGTATTTTTATATGGAGAAAGTTGTTTGGTAAAAAAAAAATCAGATCTTAATAATTTAATACATCATTTTTTTATTTTACAAACTGTTTTACCATCTCTACGAGTTCGTAGAAACGAGTGTCTACTGTATTACACAACATGAAATGTGGCCTGTCTAGTCTCCAAAGTTTCGGGTTTGATCAAGTCACATGAAATGGATTCCGAGCCCTATGTGAGTCACTGCTTATAATAGGGGCTTATAACCTTTATAGAAGAAGGACCGTTGGCAACAGTCATTGGTTGTCAAGTATTAACATAAATAATTAAGTATAAAAATAAATGTTGACATATTACATAATACGTTTTAATATCATTTTTTTAAATGCTTTGATGTTCAGTATACGCTATTATAAAGCAATAAAAACTTTACAGAATGATTTGCATTTGCAAAATAGTTTGTTATCAATAAATATTGTAAATTATGTTATAAGTGAAGAGTAGTAACAATACATTTTTAAAAAAATCTAATTTTTAACTAACTTGGAAGTAATAGCGAAAATTTATTCAAGAAATAAATGTTTAACTTCAAAACTTGATTAATAGGATGCAATTATTCCATGCCCACTAAAAATTTTATTGAAAACATTTATATAAATGAAATCCTTTTCTGTTAGTTTGTGGTAATTCTTTTCTGTTTGTTTCGGGTTTGAACTGAGAACAGCTGCACGTAATAGAATAAAATTTACGACAGGATGAATCTCTGATTAACTTAAAACATTAATGTGTTTCATTTTAAAGTTTTGATAACAGAAATTTAATTAATTTAGGCTGAAATGAATCCTTATTTGAGCTTACTATAAAATTGATTGCATCATAATTTAATTAACGTAAAAGTTGAAACATCATTCAGGAAATTTTCTTGCTTCAGAGCAAAGACGTGGAGGTCTTTTCTCTTTTTTAAAACTATTATCAATTTATTAAAAAGTCTTCGGAGAATAGAAATAAATATATTCAGCATATGATCCTCCCTCATTTTTAAATTTTCAAAGTGCGCAATTTTCTTAATAATTAATTATGTATTTCTCGGAAATGAAGTATTAAATAAAACGTAACGATTATCTTATCATTTTGTTTTTAAACCGTAATTATTTTTTAAAGCTAGATACAGGGTTTCCATTGGAAACCATGGATAGCTAGTTCTGAATAAATATAAAATAATTCATTAATTTTTAGCTACAACACATGTAATATCTATACATATTTATGCAGGATTTTTTAAAAGTAAAGAACAGCCTCAAAATCTTATTCTCAGAAAAAAAATTTATTTAATTTTTTTTCTGGTATTTATTTAATATCATACATTGCATTCCTAGAATTTTATTCAATTCCAAAAAATATATCCAAATAAGAATTATTAATTTAAAAATTAGATTTCTGTAACAAAATTGTTGAAATTTTTATTTAAAAAATATTAAAATCAACAATATAGCATTCAAATAAAAAAAATAATAATAATTGTAGAAATTATATTTTGTGCTCTTTACCCTTCCAATAATTTCATTAAAAGTATACAAATTTAATATTTTAAATAATTCTGTACTTTCTCAAAAATTGGGTATATAATAGAACTACTTTAAATATGAACACAGAAAGAAATTAACGGAAATTAATCGTTATTTCCATATGGAATCCTTACAAATATGAAATTGTTTACATCATAAGTTAACAAACACCACAAGTAAGAATTAGCGGAAAAGTTTACTGAATTTATCAAATAAAAATCATTTAAAAAATCGCACAATTTTTAAGCAAAATCATTACAGTTCCTTAAGAAATCCACATAATTTTTTACTTAAATTTTATTATTTTCTACTTAAATACACATTTATCTTCCACGTAGAAAGTTATTTACTGAAAAGATGTCTTTTCAATGTTAATAAGGTCATGACTGTTCTTCTGATACAACTTTAAAAGAAATATTTTCTTAGGCTTATAACATGTTGATGCTCATGATTAATGAGAGCTTTTCCAGATCTGAGTATTGTGAGATGGTTTTATAGTACGATGAATGTGAAAGGAAAGCAAGACCAGCAGAGGTTGTACTAGCAAGGTTTCTCTGCAGAGCCGCTTACTTCTCATCAAACCATCCTACTTGTTGTAAAATACTTACAGTAAACAGACTGCGTGAATAGTTAAGCTCAAACTAACAAAACAACTAAGGTATGTTGATCAGTTCTACCAGATGAGGAATTAGCACACGCTGTCACATATCCAAAATGCAGCAGCACGAAAGAGATCATCAACACTGTGGCTTTTTTAAAAGTCAGGTTTGGAAAATCTTACATGCATTAGATCCTTATACATATCGACCAACTGCTCAACAGGTTTTACTGCTCGAGAATACCGAGCAACGCTATCCACGGTGCAATTTCGTCATGAATCAGATGAAAATCCATCCAATTAATCAGATTCTTCCCAAATATTGTGTAGAGGGATGAAGCATGCTTTTCAATGAGTGGTAGATACAATAGGCAAAACATTCATTACTGGACTCCGGCAAATCCAAGATGTTTCACAGAAGACATTAAATGCAGTTTTCTATTATAGTTTGATTAATAACAAATCATATTTAATGCAGCTTACAATAAGCTTATCAGGCCAATAATTTTATGATGACACGTTAACAAGTGCATGATATTTACATTTTCTACAAAATGTTATACCTGATTTTGGGGAGAACCTGCTGTTGTCTAATTTTAGGAATTTTTGATTTCGACAAGACAGAGTGCCTGCTTAAAAGACATCTCTGCAATGAAGCAGTACCACGTCAAGGAATTGAGGAATAAAATAAATTGTTATAGGGGCTTTGACGATTGATAGCAATATACACCTATATGATTGAATTAGACTTTTTCCTATCGGGATACCTGAAACAGCAGCGGATGCCACTAATCTTGCAAGCCTTTTAAGGACTCATTACGGATGATTGTCCAAAGCGTCATGCTTTGAGTTCCAATATGAGCAATGTGAAATTCAAACGAGGATCTAGACTAGCACTAAAGCTTTACGAAGTGGTTTCAAAATTGTAGAGCAAATAGATAGGATTGCTATCATATCTCGTATAAGTGTGAGTTGTCTACCAGACGGCGTCCTAGATTATTATATTAATAGCGCATGGCTATTTAGCAATACCTAGATACTTTTTTGATAAATATAACAGTAGTTGTTACGGAGTTAAGAGTGTGACAATGGGTTTCAGTGACTATACTGTATAATGAAAATTAACGGTCATGTTTTGAAACCAGAGGGATAAAGATTCAAGTTATAAATAAAAATTTTAAAGATTCCAAGTAATGTGGTGAAAATTAAGGACAAATATTGCGTTCTAATCAAAATAAGGTGGAGAGCATGCAGAAATAAGAGATTTTTTGTGGCATAAGTAAAAAAAAATAATAATAAAATAAAAAAAAAAACAGAGATATAAAAATATAGCGTAATCAAACACAGAAGTGTAAAGAGTGAGATTGGATTTTAGTAACAATTTTAAGAATATCAGGTTCAAATCTTGCAGTCTATATTTTCATGGAATATTGCTAGTGATGATCTGGCTATCCATTTCTTCTCTTTGATTTATCAGATTCATTATGTAAAATTATTGGATCAATTCATCTATCTTATTGGCAAATTTCAATGAGCTACGTGTAAATATGAAATAAATAACTATTACGTAAAATGCATTCATAATATAAAATAAGCAACTATAAAAGCATGAAAACTAAGGAAATCATTTTTTTCTAAAGTATATTTAAATCGGTCATTAAAATTGTAATGCTATTTCGGAGAATCAGAAGATCTTGGATCACAGACTGTTCAAACCTAACTTAGAAATAGCCCTGTTACTATTTTTTTAATCAATGGCTGAACTTATTTCCATAATTGAGCAGGCTAAAGAAAGGTATACATATTTTTCATCTTATTCCAGAATGAATGCTGAATACTTTTATGTGAGTAAATGCCAATTATTAAAAATATTAATAATGGATAGCAGTAGATATTTGTTTACTTACATTTAAAATATGTTTATTGTTCTCTTGCAGTTTGCAGTTGCCATGATTCTATGATATTCAACTTTAGATCGTTAAATTAGTTTTCTACAATGTTTCAACAGCATGAATTCTGAAAGGTAAGATTCGATTAGTTGGCTAACATCTCATTGTTTGTTATTTCGTTTAAATCTCGGATCCTTGAAAAGTTATTTTATTCTGCGGAATATGAAGTCAAATTAATCATTGCCAATTTTATCTCCTCCGTTAATTACTTCAACAATAAATGATATTTTTGTGATTTATTGTAATGTAACGTGAAAAATTTAATTTTTTTGTGATTTATTTCTTGAAATGGAAAATAAACAAGTACACTGATTATTGATTATTGATCATTACATTGATTATACTAGCTAAAATCAAATATTAAAATTTCTATTTTTTGCTTCATAGGAAGTTTTGAATAACAGCAGTTAAGCGTTAGTGCAAGTGTATTTAATATATATGATTTAGAAAAATGCAGCTAAAGCTTTTTTATCATCTTTTGAACTTAAGAAATGCTTAATGCCTTAAGTTTTAATTCGAACTTCATATTAATTATTGAAATCAAAGGCTTTTTTTAAATTTTACTTTGATTTTTATTTTGTGATAAGTAGATTTATGGTTTTGTTAAAAAATTTTATAAATAATCATTTTCTTACTTTCTTTTAATGTTTTACCCAAGAACATTTTTTTTTTGAAAATCTTGGTGCTAGTGTTTTAAATATTGGCTATTTTTCCATTTGCCAAGCACATCAGTAACCCTAAAACATGTGGTAGAATAAAAAACTCAAGTTTGCTGTCGTCATCGTTCAATAGTTATTACTTTATTAAGTTGCTTCATAGCGGATTATGCTGAATAAAACTCCCATGCAATTGTTATATGCTGAAAAAAAACTTTATTTGAGACAAAAAATGGCATTACATAAAAAACATTACATCACAGAAAGCTTTTCTACAATTTTATTAATACTTTTAACACTGTATTTAATAAACTTAGAAGAAATCAGATTCTATGATATGTAGATATACCGGGAAAATTTAGAAGCATATTAAAACTTTATGTATGTCCTAAAATGTACACTGCCCGACATCGAAAATGCAATACCAAGAAGAAGTTGCCAGAAAGTGACCAAACTCGGCAAACAAAGAGAGACAGCAACGAACAATAAATGGTATGTATTTCGAAAATATATGCATAATACAGAGCGATAACGCGGTCGGGTCAATAGTTTGTAGGGCCACTGTGGACGACGATACACGAAGCAACACGTCTATGTGCAGAGTCAGTGAGAGTACAGATGGCGTCCTGAGGAATGGCTCTACATTCCCTGTCAACCAATTGCCAAAGTGCATCTTCTGAAGGAGGCAATGGCAAAGTCTGCAAATGGCGTACAATCACATCCCAACGTGTTCTATTGGTGAAAGATCTGGTGAGCTAGGTGGTCAGGGAAGCAGATGTACACTTTCAAGGGTGTTGGCTAATACGAGCAATGCTCTGTCTGTCATTATCCTGTCATAAAGGACATTATGCGAACCCTGAAGGTAGGAGAGTGTCACCGGCCACAACACAGCATCTACGTAACGTTGGTCTGTGTATTACATTGAATACTAGAAACGTTCTGGAATCGTTCGCAATGGCACCCCAAACCATTGTACCGCTTTGTCACGTGGTTGGCGTTCCACAATTGCTGCAGGATTGGACCTGTCTTCACATCGATGAAACACTCGAACGTGGCCACTATCACTGAAGAAATAGAAGCATGACTCAACTGAGAAGACAATATGTGCCACTCGGTCATCCACATCACTCTAATACGACACCAGTCCAGACATTGGCGTCTATGTTGTAGGATCAATAGCATAATGATAGATGCCATGAGCTCGGCCACTAGCAAGCATCGACGGCAAATGGTTTTGTTCGATATGGGAGCATCCAGGATGTTTTGCACACATTACAGAATTTCGGTAGACGTGCTTCACGGGGTCACCATCACCTCCAGTCGGATACGTCAATCCACGCGTTCTGAGTTCAAGCTGGCTGCACCGGCATCCCACAAACGTTCCACAGTTTCTTGTACCAACCATCTACGTCACAGCCGGTGCATTGTGAAAGCGTCAGCTGCGATTTGCCGTAAGGACCAACCTACCCTTCACACAGTCCGATCAACATGCTCCTTATAAACTCGTCTGTCTGCTGGAACTGACTTTGTCCATGATGGCCTGGTCTTCTCTGCAGTTACAGGTGTCCTTTGCGACAAGAACACCCTTTCAGCGATTATTTTTCGAGCAGCAATAACGGCACGAATACTGGCCCCTCTGCCGATTCCTCGCCTTATATCTTATCCTAAGTGCACTGGAGTGCTGCGCATTTTACATCATTTGCATAACTCGGCAAAGTGCGTCTACCCTGAAATTTGTATTATTTTCAGGCCAATCCTTCTTGGTGTTGCATTTTCAATGTCGGGCAGTGTATATTTAATTTGCATATGTAAAAATTCTATGCTATTTTCAAATATTCTCCCCTTTATGGCTTAATTTAGGATACGCCTAATATTTTTTGTGAATTATTTTTTAAATTCTTTAAGGATGCACGTTAATATATCACGGATTAAGGGTGTAAGTTAATATACTTTTTTTAAGAGGAGGAATAAAGTTATTTTTTATCACCATCAGTATATGCTGCATTTTGTCAGTGATGAATTCCTGAAATTTAATAAGATAAAATTAGCTATGACAATAATGTTATTCATAAAAGACTTATAACACATTCAAAGAGATTTCTATTATACATTAAAAAAACTGTACATTTTAATAGAGATTTATAAAATAGAAATAAAATATAATTACTTTACTTATTAAATGAAAATAAAATATACAGTTTCTTAGCTGAATAAATCACTCTAAATAAAACGTTCCTCTAATTGAAATTCATTTTATTATACAAAATTTAAACAAACTTGTAAAAGTTTATCATATGTATTTATATGATAAACTTCATATTTTCTTTTACATATCTATACACAAATACATACTTACATGCACACACACATAAATATATATTATACATACATATACGTTTATGAGTGTGTGTGCGAGCGAGTACGCATGTGTTCCTGCTTATACTTTTTGTCTATCGGCGGGCACTGAATGACTTTAAGCTCACCATACATGATACGATTCTACTTTTGGATCTGTTTGACCAAAAACGCCATCTAATGTGAATGCATAAAAATACAAAAATGTTGCAATGAAGAGTCCGTTGTTGCAATTTAAAATCTACATGGCTTGAGCTATTTCATTTGCTCACGTTCTTGTTTTCAAAGGATGCAAATACTTTTTTCCAACGGTGGGCACTTGAGTGACGAACTCTATGTCACAACAAGGCCAGAAACTGCTACTCATTTGTCGTTACTCAGCGGCCACCTGTGAACCAAGTCAAGGAAGCGAGAAGCATTGCCCGCGCCATACCACCACAAACCCGTTTATAGAGTAGGCCACATTCATACATCATCACAGAAGAAAGTACAGCGAAACACACAGAGAGAACAGAAAAAGGAAGTAACATCCATGCCCGAACTGGGATTCGAAACCGAGACCCACAGCTCAGGAGTCAGGAACACTAACTACTCAGCCATCGGTTTTCAAAGGATATATTAAATTTATTATTCATTTTTTGTAACTATTTCTATATAAAAATTGGAAAATGAATTAAAAGTAAAGTTCTTATGTAATTTGTTCGGAAAAATTATAAAAGTTAACTGCTCTACTTTTACCTTCATATTTTCAAAAAGATGATAAAATTTGATATTATTGTTAGTCTTAGTTGAAGTCATGAAACAAGAAGACTTTTAATGTTAAAATATAATATTTATCAACATATTTTTTGGCAAATATGGTTGATAGGATAATACCTAAGTACTAATCTTTTAAAAAACTAATTGCTTCTGCATATTATTGTGCATATAGAATGAAATATGGATTTAAAAGTATATCAAATTTTATTTCTGATTTTAAATTAATTTATTTCTATATATTAAAAAAATAAGTATTAGAAAATGTTCAACAAACTTTATAAAATGATACAAATGAAAATGTTGATGAAAAGCTAATCCGGGAAAGTATATGCAATGGAATTTCTCTTCTTAATTGCATTTGACACTCAAGGTTTCTCTGTTAAAAGCATTTTTCACCCAGAACGAAATTTGATTTTAATTGAAAGAAATGCAAATAAAGTGCAAACATATTGCAATTAATATTAAATAATAGTTATAGAATTATTTTTAAATGCATTAATTAAAATTTTTTTTAACATTTCTACTTACCCTATCAAGCGTTAAGCATATTTTCAGTTAAAGTTAATAAAATATTT
This sequence comes from Latrodectus hesperus, assembly GCA_037975125.1. NCBI lineage: Eukaryota > Metazoa > Arthropoda > Arachnida > Araneae > Theridiidae > Latrodectus > Latrodectus hesperus. The sequence continues at coordinate 34,315,620 of CM075858.1, forward strand.
CGGCACAGTGTTTAAATATGCTTGTTATATTAAGCAATGAAAAATAGAAATTGCAAAAAACTACAATTTTTGAGAGGTTATTAAGAAATTGGCAAAATAAAAATTACCCATCAAAATAAACATGTTTTAATAATAATAATAATAAAGTAATATATCACTGTGACGTACTATCGGCGCCATCTGGTGGTTTCTTGTGTATATATATATATATATATATATATATATATATATATATATATATATATATATATATATATATATATATATATATATATATATATATATATATATATATATATATATATATATATATATATATATATATATATATATATATTATATATATAATACATATATATATATACAAGAAACCACCAGATGGCGCCGATAGTATGTCACAATGACAAGAGTGTAAGAGAAGGGTATACAAGGAATGGTTGCAAAGAAGTAAAATTGTTCACAAGCTCTTTAAGAGGTTTCAGTGCAATAACCGCATAGTTATGGCACAAAGGAAGCACCTGGATGTTGTTTTACGTGATAGAATTATAGGCCGTCTGGAATGCGGATGTACCCAGCTGGAAGTATCTGAGGAACTTGGAATCGCCCAGAAGGTCACTTATCGCACCTCATTGTCGCCTAGGGTTAGCCTGGAGTAGAGAGCATGCATTGAGGACACCCAACAGTGGCCTTGTGTGATGTTTTCCGACGAATCCAGCTATAGCTTTCAGTCTGATTCTCGCCGAAATTTAATATGGAGGGAGCCAGGTACCTGTTATCACCAAGAAAACACCATTGAACGACACTGTTACGTTGGTGCAGGATTACTCGTTTGGGGAGGAATTATTCTGGGTTCCAGAACTAATCTGCATGTTCAGAAAGTAACCATGACTGGCCAGATCTACCGGGATGCCATTCTGGAACAACATGTACGTTTGTTTCGGTTCGCCATGGATGCAGAATTTTTATTTATGGAGGACAACGCCTGTCCTCACCATGCAAACATTGTAGACGAATGCCTTCAATCGGAGGATATCACCCTTATGGACTAGACATCATACGCACCGGACTTGAATCCAATAGAGAATATGTGGCCGACGAATTGTTGCCCGTCAAGCCCCTCCCACATGTCTACCGGAGAGCATTGTTTGATGTGTGAGTGGTGTAATATTCCCCAAGATCATAACAATAATTTGATATTCAGCATGCCTAGGCGTTGTACGGCCTCTATTGCAACGTCTAGGGGTATAATGTGTATTAACCATTATACCAACTATGTTATATTGGTTTTTGTAAATAGGTTCTCTTTTGAAATTTGCTCCAGGGAGTAAAAATCACAATTTTTATTAATGATGTCAAATATATAGCATCTTTTTTGCTCTTAATCTTTTGTTTCATAAATAGACTTTACAAATAAGTCACATTTTTTTTTTTTTTTTGCTTCTGTCTCTTTCTTTATCAGAACTTGCATGATTCTTAATTTATGGACACGTGTGTATGCTCGTGTTTCTTGCATTTAAGCCAACTCTGCCCCCGACGAAAATTCAGTTGGTACACAGAAAAAGGATTTTTATTCAAATATATATACGTGTATGAAATTATTTTTAATATATCAGCAGAATAGTGTGAAGCATAAATTAAGAGTCGTACTTTATGTTGTCTTCAACAATTTGGATTGATCCCACTTTTACTTGAAGTTGCTAAAATACTTTTCATTTAAACTGTAGATTCAAATAAATAATGCATTCATATTATACCCCATTCGCACTGCACTTTTTTTAATCAATTTAAAGTTAAATCTGATTTAACTTAAGCACCATGTGGTGTATGCTGAAAACAGCATTCGCACTGAAATTGATTTAAGAAATATTAGTATTTGCTCAAAACCTTATTTATTGTTTGTTATTAGGAATTATATGATATTTTGGATTTTTTTTATAGCTGAGCATGTTTATTAAACATTTACAGATCAAAATGACATTAATTAAGGTTAGGATATTTCACATGAAGAATACGAAACCAAAGAATGTTTTTGACAAATCTATTTCTTCTCAAATTTAATACAACTTTTTTGATACTTATTTAATACTTTTGTAAATATTTCTGCTTTATTATTTTTTTAATTTTGCTTCTCTTGTATTTATTTTGATCGGTTTTAGATATTCCAACAAACACTGACAACAAAAGATAGCAGAAAACAAGACGTTGCTAAATCAGTTGAAACGTATTTAAATCAGTTTTCCAAACTGATTTAAGATAAATCAGCTCTGACTTAGCTACATCACAATTTACCACCTCAAGAAAGTTCATTTGAGAATTAAACGCTTTTAAAAATGCTGTGCGAACGGGATATTATTGCATTCATCATTTTTTTAACTTTGCAAGAGATGTTTTAAACTGCATTCGAAATTCCATTACACACATATTTTAGTTTTTCTTAATCCACAATATCAACTTAAAAATAACAGCTTGTTAACATAATTTGAGTGGTTTCTGAGTGATTTGTGGATGGAAATAGAGAATTTTAAATTATTCTTTCAAGCATTTGTTACTGAGATTAGTTTTGTAAAAAGTAAGGAAAAAATATGCGGCATATACACAATTAGCTTCTGCTTAAGAAATTTTAGTTCGCAAAGTTATTTTGATTGAATTTATTTCATTTTATACCAAATTTCAATTCGCAATTATCACATATCTTTTTTAATCTGTGATTAAGTTGTAAAAGTTTTTTTGCGAAATAAAGTCGCAGCTTATTCTATTTATTCTAGTGTATTGTTGTTACATCATTACTGTTATCCATTTATGTAATGAAAGAAACCAATTTTATATAATATATGCTTTGCTGATTTTATTTAAATATTACGAAGTTTTTTCTCTTTTTAAAATACATAAAAATACATATCTTTAACAGAAAGAAAATTTTCGTCTTATTTAATGATTAGTAGTCGCGTCCTCTATTGGCTAGTTAGAAATGTATTTGGAGAAGGATTTGGGTGGATAGCGAATAAAACGTCACTCGCCTTGCCTTTCATTTCATTTTCAGTGCGTACGCATTTCTTAACAGCAAGAGAACTGTTCTTTCTAGATTATACATTGTGTTGATCGCTGGTCGAGAACTTTCTGGTGAATATTTGTTTTTTATTAATAATTGGTCTGAGAAATGTTTATGAATTTTTAATTAAAAATTTAGTATCTTATATGATCTAAGTAAATAATTTGTTTTTCTGCATACACACTGAAATTTGTAAGTTTTTAATTCAATTTATTATATAAAACTTGCAGCAATGCATGTAATCATTGCTGTGTTTTTATTATGCATTGTTTTATTATATATTGAAATTATCATAAAATAAATTGAAATTGCAATATGTGATACTTTCATTATTGATTAATTTCCTTTTAAGAATGTAAATTAGAATTATTAAATTATCATCAACAATTATTGTGCCGCTAAGTAAATATTTATGGACAATTTAAACGTTCATAAACTTATATTAAGTTCATTTGTTAAAATCATCATTAATTATTAGATATTGATCCGAAATTACGTTTTCTGTTATATAAATAAAGAAATTATAAGATTTACTATATTCAGTATGTTTTATTTTACAGTCTTTCAATTATGCATGATAGCAAATGATATTAAAATGTGTGTATTCTATTATTGAAAATTATTTTGCTTAATTTTGTTTTATGATTAGAAATAACTAATACTTGTTTTTTTTTGCAGTTAAAAAATGGTTAAAGAAACTACTTATTATGATATACTTGGGGTTAAGCCCAACTGTACTGTTGATGAATTGAAGAAATCCTACAGAAAATTAGCATTGAAGTATCATCCTGATAAAAATCCATCAGAAGGAGAAAAGGTACATTAAAATAATTTTAACGCTTAGTATAAATAAGCATTAAAAAAGACTATTTTTTTCATATCATGTTTTTATTTTTAACACTAATCTTAAGTAATGTGCTCTGGAGTTCATTCTTCAAATTTCTTTAATATGAAAAAATAATATTTTAAAGGATGGTTTTCTTCTTACAAAATAATTTTTTATAGTAAAAATATCTGTGCTAATTATAAGTAGTTTAAATATAAGAAGAAAAGGTTGAGTGAATTAATGAAATGGTTAACATTTGTGTTACATACCAGTTATCTCGATAGAATTGAAATTTATTATGAAAGATTTTTGCAGTTATTTTTTTGAATTTGTTTTTAACTGGAATGGTACCAAATACAGTATGCTTATCAATAAAATTACAGTGAAATGATTTTGCATATTAATGGGTTAGTTCATTGGATTGGCCTTTTTTTCCATCTTTCTTTAAATTTGAAGCCTGTAACGAGATTTACTGTATATAAATAATTTTAATAAATTTCAAATATTAAATATAAAATCAGCAAACTTATGTTTAAAACCAAATAAGTATAAATGTTTTAGTGATTTAACTTTAAAAATATTTTATAATATTATTATAAATTACGTATTTCCTTGTTACGACAATAATGCATTGTGTAGTGTAGAGTTATTTTACTTATGTAATCTTGGAAAAATTAAGATTAGAAGGTAATGTTTAAATATTATTATTTTGTTGAGTTATCTTAAAGTAATACCTGACTACTGTTCTTATTTTCTTAAACTTACAAGTTTTTTTATTTTTCCATTAATCAGATTTAATCATTTAATATAATTTTGTTGCTTTAAATGTTGCTGCTCTTTTTTGTTTCACTTCAAAAAACATTTAGTAGCAGCATAAAAACTTTAATAAAAAATTCTATTTTTATACTAATTGTGAATACTTTATATTTTGTAATATATTTGCTAATATTTTTGTTTTAGAATATATTATTTATTAGGTATGTAGTTGTAAATGTGAGCGTTCCCAGTAGGTTCAAAGGGACAAAATTAGCCAAAAAAATTTTTCTCAACATTAAGTATTTCAAGATAATTTTTTAATTGTATTTTTACAATTTTTTTAAATATTGTTGTGATGTGGTGGAGCATTGTCTTGTAAAAATAATCGGTACTTTTCCACTTCGCCGGCGCAGGCGATAAAGTCGCCAAAAATGATACAACCGGCGCTAGAGGGAAATCTCCGCTAGTAACCTTTTACTGCTACGTTTCCAAAACATGTGACGACGGCCTTTCATTGTCAACAACTTTATTTTGACTCTTTTTTTTTCCTTTTCATAATTTTATACTATGTTGCTATATATACTAATTTAATAATTTCATGAAATCTCTCTAGAAAAAAAAAACGGATTTTAAAAATATACCTTAAAAATAATAATCGTTACAAATTCACATAAAAAAATATGTAAAAAAACAATAAGATTTTAAAATATGCATCACCCGATAAATTGTAATTTAATATAATTAGTAAATAAATTGAGGCTCTGGCACCCATCATTCCACGCATAGCGTGAACACAATTAAATAAATAAATTTTAATAATTTAATAATTTTAATAAAATAACAAATAAATAAATTTGAAAAATTTTATAAGTATATCGTGAGTTGTTGCCAATTGGCGACTTAATTTTCGCTTGGCGAGATTTGCGCCGGCGAAACGGAAAAGTACCAAATAATCTATCATTTGTTGAAATAACTAGTTTACAAGAGTTTTTCCATTGCATCATTTCTGTTTTCTTTATTTAGCTTCTCAATTTCATAAGTGATTTTGTAAGCAAAATGCAGAATTTAACATTTGTATGCTTCTCTGAAGGCAGCATTTCAGAATCTAATGAATAAAGATTTTAATTTGTCAGAATTGTCTGTGTACTAGAAGTCAATTACAGCTATTCTGTTTATTTATTAGTTCTGCCAACTTCCACAAGAGATATATTTCCCCTCCAATGAACATGCGTATAAATATGTGAGCATGCTTTCAGGGATTTGTTAACTCTACATTATATATTATTGCCAATGAATCTTGATATTTTTTGACAAAACTAGTCTCTATGTATAAGATTTCTGGAAAGTAAAAATAATAATTAAGTAGAATTGATACTTTCTATGTTTCTGCCATTAATTTCTTAATATGGGAAGAATATAGCTAATATATTTTTAAAAACTTTACAGTTATAAGGATACCCAAAAGAGCAAGTAAGTGATGGTACATCTATATCTGAAATTTTGAATCACCTTCTAAATCAAAATGACAAATTCTGACTAACACTGTGCATCTTATTCTTTAACTTTTGTTATTTTTGATGCATGTTGATTTAAAAAATAGTGATTTTTGTCATAGTAAAGAAAAATCTTAATTTATTCATGAATACTCCTAAAAGACAGTATTCTGCAATTTAGTACTGTCATTCATTCTAGGAAGAAGCACAAAAATTATCTTCTTACATGTTGAATAGATTTGAAACTAATGATACTAAAATTGCATCATTTTTTTCTTGCATCTTGTGCCCTATAATTAGAAATTTTGTTTTATACAAATTGATTTGTTAGTGTCTATATTCTATTAAATTCCTTAAGTTCATGCTTTTCAACATTTTGGTATATTTAACTAACATTCTGTTAAAATTATAAGCTTTATAGCAAACTCAAATAGTAAAATAATTTTTGAGCTATGTACATTTGTAAGTTTTTTAAAATCCCTTTATTAGTCACAGTATTATGTTTAGTGGTTCTAGTTTTTGAATTGCAGGGTATTAGAGAAGGGTTATTAAATAGGGTTTAAAGCTGAATTTGTATATTATGCAAGTTTTTGTGATTATTTTTCTAAAATGATACATGAATTCATAGAAAACTAAATCTGTGTTCATTTGATATTCTTTGTTATTGTTACTCAATTTATTATTAGACTTGCTTCAGTTGTCAGTTTCTGTTGAACACATTAATTTCTTTTTACTAAATATATATTTTAATCTTTCTATTTAGCCATAATATTGATTATTTTTTTATGGAATCTTGCCTATATTCCCATTTAGCGAGCTTGGTTTTTTATAATGTGTGTAATTTGTAATCATTATTTAATAAAAATAAACTTAATAAAAACTTTAAAATATCAATATTATCATATAAATATTAATAAGGATTCTATTAAGCTAAAAAATTAAAATGTTAATAAACTTATGAATTGTTGTAATATATTAGTATTAAGACAAGTAAAAAAAGTTGCTTGACATTATTGACAATTTTTATAACAATATGTCTATATTCTTATGTGTAAAGTTTTTCATATTTTGCCAGACTGAAGAACAATATAATTTTACTGCTATGTATTTATTTTTAACATTGTTTTAATGAAATTATTTTTATTAATATTGGATGGAACATCAGTAAAGTCATTAGGAAATATTATGAATTAAAAAAATAAATGAATAAAAAAATCCTTAAGAAAATTCAAACAGAAATCAGAGAAAGCTATTGATACTGGAGTTAAAAATAAAATTAATTGCTTATAAATATTTAAAAGATATATAATTCTATAGTTTAATTTTTAGATTAAAATATATGAAATTTAAAATCAAAATTTATAACAGATCAATATAAATTTTTCTGGCTACACCAATTTTTGCTGAATCAATTCAATATTAATACATAAACTGTTTATTTAAAATCTGATTAAATTTATTAAAATAATAGGTAAATTTATTTGATTATAGGGACCATAAAGTCAAAATAGTTAACATTTTAGGAATAATTGAAATTTCTTATTGATTTCAATTATTTACAACTGAACTTGTCACAATTCAATGACAGTTCATTCTAATTAGATGCTTTTTATTTCTCTTTATCATAGTATATGTAATGTCTGATATAGTCAAAATAGGAAGAATCAAATATATTTTGATTAAGTAAAGATCTTTTGCAACTGCAATGAATTATTTTTGTCAGTTAATATTGTCATTGTATAAGTTGTTATGTTTCTTAATGAGACTTTCCAGAAAATTTTGAGTAAAATAATTTTTTTTTAAACAAGTTTTTTTAAGATTTTTATACTTATCTATTTCTTTATATGTTAGCTGTTAAAAAAACATGTATTCTGATCTGTTTCTTATTTTCTTTAACTGTTCCCTTATTTCCTTAATTGTTAATAGTTTGTTTTATGTTTTTTCTTGGTAAAAATGTCAATTTGCTCACAAAATTTCTCATTTAAAATGTAAGCCATTCATCAAATTTTTCACCTTAATTGTTATATTAATGATTATCAGCTGAAATAAAAATATTTATGAACAAAGTGAAAATGTTTTTTTAGTTTTTTAATTTTATTGTAGCATAAATGCTATTTTTTGATGAACTAAAAAAAAGATTGAAAAATCTTTTGTTCGAAAAATATATATCTGTGTTTACATATACATTTTACACACATAGTTTTGTGCTATTATACCCAAAACTATCTTAACATTTTTAATTCTGGAAATATTTAAATTAAGTGCAAGAAAATTAACTACCACAATAAAAGCTCTCTTTTTTAATATTGCAATGACTAATATTTATATTAAAAGAAATATTTAATGTTTTATTTAGGATTTATTAAAGGTATTTATTTTTAAGTATGTACTGTATATTAGTTGGACTGCAAGTGTTAATCAATTTTTATTAGTATCTTATAAAATGATTTTGGATGTTATAGTTTAAACAAATTTCACAAGCATATGAAGTTCTATCAAATCCTGAAAAAAGGAAGATCTATGACCAAGGTGGGGAGCAAGCGATCAAAGAAGGTGGAATTGGTGGAGGAGGGATGTCCTCTCCCATGGATATATTTGATATGTTTTTTGGTGGTGGAACACGTAAGAGAGATAACAAAAGTGCAAATGTTGTTCATCAGCTGGGAGTATCTCTTGAAGAATTATATAATGGTGCTGTCAGGAAATTAGCTGTTCAGAAAAATGTTATATGTGATAAATGTGAAGGTAAATATATGGTTAATGTATTGACAGTTGCATTTTATCCCTCAAATTCTAAGCTTTTAATATTAACATTGTAAAAAATTTTAAGTTTTTGTAGCGTAATTAAAAATGCAATTTATTTTTATATTGCAGAAGATGCTGTTAAAATGTTTAAATTGAGGAACAAATCTGCATTTTTGTTTTACATGCCTTTATTACCTTACAAATTTTATTTCAAGAATGCATATTATGCTATCAAATACATTATGTAAATTTATAAAGCCAGTTGGTGGGGTTGAATTCCAATTTAAGACTGATGGCAAAAGAAGAAAAAAATTTAGTTTAATTAGAATCAAAAGCATGTTACTCTAAATAGGTATTTCACATTCAAAAATATTTTTGAGTGGGGGAAAAAAAGTGGATTGGGGATTGGTAAAATTCTACAAGCTGGTTCATGTTTGGAGCGATTTCCAATTTTCCTGCCAAGGATTACAATTATCGCATTATCTTAAATTATGTCACTTTGCATAATATAAGGTTTTTGAAATCCTGGTGAGGCTCAAAGTTTGAGTATTGCAATCTCGTGCTGTTTTCAGTTTCCTCAATATTGCTATTGTGCTCTGTCAATAAACTGTATGTAATCAATTAGTTATCAAAAGAATACAAACACTTTAAAAATAAGCCACATTAAGTTCAAGGAGGTATTAACTGTGCCATAAATCTAAATAATGCAATTAAAATAGATATTTTGGAAAACTGTGATTTTAAATAGTTGGGCAGTGACATTCAATTTAAACATTTGCTGTAATGGAATTTAGAACAAAGAAAAACAAGAATAAAGCTAAATCAGTAACTTATATATATAACATGCATTTTTTATGAAAACTCTGGCTTTATTTTACTATGGAATGGCATCCTCTTTAAAAAACATCTATATAAATGTAATCTAGTACAATAAACATCCAAACAATGAAACTAAATAAATAACATACATTTTTATGAAAACTCTAATTACTAATTAACAAGAATTATAATTTTTAATGAACTTAAATATATATATGTTAAATATTTCTGCATATATCTAATATGTTATATAAATTCTTAAATACTGCAACAATTAATTTAAATATTACATTAAATAATACTCATATAATCGTCATTCGTAAAAGAATTGTCAACTCTGGTATGACAATACTTGTGCTACAAATATTAAAAAAACACAAATTCTACATCCATACCTGAACCTAGCTTCAGTAAAATACAAAAATTTCAATGTTTAAATTTTATTCATAAACTTCCTTTTCCTTTGTCACAACATCAGAAATGTTTCAAGCATAAATTAAGCAAAACGAAACACATAGTTAAAGTTTCAATAATTACTATAACATCAAACTGTACTGGTTATGTCATAAAATCGTGGATTACATCATAAAAATCCCAGAATCCATTCTGGTACATTAATTTACAGGTTTGTTGCATTTAATGTCTGTACTGGCTTGGTGAATTTAGCCGAGAGTTTTTTTAAAAATCTTATAGTATATAATTAAAACTGTTTAAAATTAGGTCTGTTTAAAAACATGCCCCAAGGGTCATTCTTTCAAAATGAAACATTTGAGGAAAACAAGACAATAGCTGCCATTTTGTTGCTGCACTAGAATTTTCACTTCATATCATTACATTAACCATTAACATTTAAAATTGTATTTTTAAAAACAAGCTTGTCTGAAATCTCAGTCAAATGGTATTTTGTTGGTGAGTTCCTTATTGTCATTAAAAAAAGAGTGGAGTTTTATCTACAGTTCTTTCTACACCACTCTTCAAAACTTAATTTTATTAAAAAGGACATTTTCCAAGCAATTTTTCCCAACCTTTTGATAATATTTAATTGATTCATTTGAGGTATGAGCTGCCGGTTCTAAATATAAATTTACTTTTTTGGAATATAAACAAATTACTTACAAAATTGGAATATAAACAAATTAATGTTAAAATTACAATTTTAACATTAGCTTTTATTACAAGGCATATTTAAAATGAATTTCAAGAATTAACAAATATAAATTCTCTAGAAGTTTTGACATTTATCATAAATAGCAAGAATTTTTAAGTTTTACAGTGTTAGAGGTTTAAAATGATTAAAAATAATTGATATTTCCTCCATTTTAAAATTTAAAATAGTTGCTTTAAGAAATGAGATTTATTTTTTAATTTTCATGTGTAAGCATGTTTGAACTTGAACATTATGGGTATCATACTTTTTTTAGCTTATTTTTATAGTCTTATTTTATTCAATTTAAGAAAAGTTAAAATTAAATTTTTAAAAATTCATTTGTTGGAAAATGCTATAGCATATTTTAAAAAAGCTTTTTATGCATTCATAAATATCGAATAGAAAAAAAAAATTAAAGTCCTGTTTTAGGCTGTTTTCTAATACAACAGATTTTGTTACAATATTTTTTTTATAAATCAGGTCCCATAGAGAGTATTTCTTGAATGGTGTGCTTTGTCTGTTTGAATTGATCATACAACTTTTATCCTTTTTGCCCTTGTACTCCACTGTTATCTAATACAAATTATTTTATAATTGTTTTCATGTTTTTTTAACATTAACTCTTCAATATTGTATTACTTTGAGCTGGTAGTTGAGTGGTTAGCATTATGGTCTCCAACTCAAAGTTGATAACTTCAAATCCTATTTCAGGCATTGAAGTTCGTGATGGATCAGAAAATCCACTTTAAATCATGCCAGTCAAAATTAGTTCTAGTGATCTAATAAGGATTCTTAAATTTTCAATTTTAAATAAAATTTTGCTATTTTATAAGAATAACTACACTTAGTAAAGCACATTTTTATTTCCATTTTTGTGTTTGATAAATTCAACAAATGTATGAATTATGTTCTTCATAAGAAAGTTTGCCTATATGTGTTGGTAATAGTTCGGCCAACATGGCTGACTTCTTACTTCAAAGTTTGAGTTCTTTGCTATATATATATATATATATATATATATATATATATATATATATATATATATATATATATATATATATATATATATATATAATCTTTACCAGCAATTCTTGTTATAATAAGTTAGTAATACTTGTTATAATTATCACTTGCATTTCTATACTTCAGTAGTTAAATCTTTTAATTTTCTGTAATATCAACAATATTATTTTTAGGAATGAATTTATATTTCATTATTTAGCTATTAATGTTGAACGGACTTTGCTAAGAATTTCCTGTTATCCAAATTGATTGGATTGATGCCAAATGTACTCTTATGTTAACTTTGTGTACTATTTCTGTTCTTTGTCGAGAAAAGAAATGTGTATGTTTATAATATTAGATTTTAAGGTAGCATGTATTGAATTTACATATAAATAATTTACTTTAATTATAAATAAGTTAATATTTCTTTCTATAACAATTTTTAAAGTATTATCAGTCTTATTAGAATACAGTATAAAAGTTAAATTTTTGTACTCTATTTTACTTCTGGTAGCTAAAAAATTTGGAAATGTTAAAGATTATCTTATTCAATAAATTTACCATATTCTTAATTATTCCTAATTTATTAAAATAACTAATTGTTAAGTCTAAAAATACTGTGGAAAAATAAATTTGAATTATTACGTAATAATTGTGTTATCTTGTATAAGTGTCACCATTTATTAATTCTAAAAATTATCTTACAACTATTGCCAACCTTGCAGCTCAATGATTAGCAATAATTTTCAGTATGAAATTAAATCCCACCTTGTACTTCAATGTATTTTTAGGAGTTATTGGATTGCTTTTTAAACTTGGCTCACTTCCAAATAAGCCTACATTTGCAAAAAGTGATCGTTGAGCAACAAATCTTATCCGAAGTTATATCAAATCAAGGATTTTCAAAAATGTTAGTTTTTCATTGCCATATATATTTAAAATTATGCTAGAAATAAATATTTGATACTACTTAACAATAATATTTAAATTTGTTGTTAGTAAGGTCACTAATGAAAAAACTAGTTAATACCCAATCATCAAATCATTAAACAAATGTCTTCACTTCAAGTAGGAACATAATAAATATTTCTTACTAGGTAAGATTATGACTAAGATTAAACCTGACTTTCTCTGTTGAAGTCTACAATCTTACCCGTTGATCTGTGTGAGTTCTGAAAAAAGCACCTAATTTTAAGTGATCTTATTTTGCTATTTATATTATATGCAGTTAAGTAAATTTATTTTTATAGCTTAAATTTGAAAAATTTATGATCATTGAACTTTTAATTTAAATGTACGTATTTACTTGTCAAGCCTATTCAATAGTAAATACAATTATAAGCCGATAACTTTGTTAAATCGATTGAATTCCAGGGATAATGAGCCAAAACTAATACTATCAAAATATTTTGTCTGCTTAACTTCACAATTACTGAAATAAGTTAAATATAATGTTTCTTCATTAACAAATGCATAATATATATGAAATTGGAATTCTGTTGTAAGCAATCTTATTGTCAAGCATGTCTCCCGCATACATTTTTTCTATATTCCTTTAATTGTTTTTCATTAGGCCGTGGTGGTAAAAAAGGAGCTTTAGAAAAGTGTGTAAAATGTAATGGGAGTGGGATGCAAACACATGTACAACAGCTTGGACCAGGAATGGTGCAACGCATCCAAACTGTTTGCACATCTTGTCAAGGTCAAGGAGAGTATATTAATCCGAAAGATAGATGTAAAAATTGCCATGGGAAGAAAGTTGTTCGAGAACGAAAATTAATTGAAGTGCATATTGATAAAGGTAATTTTTATGCTTTTTTTATTCTTTAAGGAATATTTATTTGTGAATTAGCTGGAACTAAAGTTTTATGCCATTTGTCTTAAGGTATGGAGGATGGACACAAAATTACTTTTGCTGGAGAAGGTGATCAAGAACCTGGCTTGGAACCTGGTGATATAATAATTATTGTTGAAGAAAAAGAGCATGATGTATATAAGAGAACTGGAAATGACCTTCTTTTAAAAATGGATCTTTCATTGACAGAAGCTTTGTGTGGTTTCCAAAGAACCATTAAAACTTTGGATAATAGGTTACTTGTAATTTCTTGTATTCCTGGTAAGTTTTTGTGCCCTTTTTTGTTAATTTACCAGAACTTTAAAACCATTGTACTTATATATTAGTACTTATTGGAATTATTAAAATGTTTTCTGATAATTATATTGATATCCAATTATGATTGATTTTATATATATAAATCAAAATTTATTTTATTTTTCATTCTTGTGAAAAAATATTAAATAGTTATAAATGACTAAATATATGAATTATTATATTCTATTGGTTTTTCATTTAAGTGTTTGATTTCTTATTTACTGTTATTATATATTTTTATCTACTTCTAAAACATTAAACTGCTTATTAAGTAGCAATGTTCAGTGGCTTCACAGTACATTCTTATTTCTATGTACTTTATTTCATTATAAGGATAAAAATGATATTCTGAGATAGAATAAAATGTGAAGAAATATGATTAAAGAAATTTTAGCTTTGAACAATTAAATCTTATTTATATAAAAGCTTTTTGGATTCTTGTTGCAGAATCTGAAATATGTTTTAAAAAGGTAGGATGTCTGGAATTCTCATAAATTGAAGCTTTCTATTCTTCACAATAAAATTATAAAATTAAAGATTGTAGATAATATTATGTGTAATGAAACCAAGTGTTAATCCTTAAGTTTGAGTTTTTTATATCATTAATGTTGAACTAAAATGAAAAATTTATCACTGTCATGACTCAAGATCAAATGCTATTGTTTGATATTTTTATATTGCATATTTGCCTTTTACTAAAATTTAGTGATATATAAGATATCCAGTTTTGGTAAAAAATTGTCTTGATAATCTTTATAAATGTCAGTATAATAAAAATTTGTCCTCTTAATAATCCTTATAAATGTCAATAACTTTAAACTAATTATATGTCATATTTAATTGAATATTGATTTTGGATATGAATAGTTATTCATTTTAATTTTTAGGTCTGATCAAATCAGCTGTGTTGTGCAAAAAGGGCTTAAAGTGCTCCATATCTTTTTTAACATTTATTCCATATAACTGCTTTTAAAATATTTTAAAAAATACATTTTTTCATGAGTAAATTTAAAACTTTGATCTGGTTTATATCTAGTAATATTTATGAACTTGGTTCAAATGGTTTTCAATAAAAAATATTTAAAAAAAAGTTTTGGCATCTGCAATATTTGTAAAGTTTGTAATGTATTCACAATTTTATTTCATAGGTGAAGTTGTTAAGCATCAAAGCTTAAAATGTATATTGAATGAAGGCATGCCACAATACAAAAATCCTTTCGAAAAAGGGAAGCTTATTATCCAGTTCCATGTGAATTTCCCAGCCCAAATTGAAGAGAAAGCTTGTCCTCAACTAGAAAGTATCTTACCACCTAGGCCAGAGTTTATTATTCCAGATGATGCTGATGAGGTTTGTGTTTTACTCTAAATTTTATAATTCAAAATATTTGAATAATTATGGTAATTATTTTGTAAAATGATGTTTAAATTAACATATATTTGTCCATAAATTTGCTCCTTTGTTATCTTTAAGAAGTAATTTGTATAATACTTATGATATGTATATTAAATTGTTTGCTTAAAAACTTAATTTTTATTTTAAGTTTATTATTATTAGTGCTTGATTTTTACCTGTAAAATTTTTTCTTTATTGAAACAATGGAAAAGTCTACTTTAGATATTTATTATCCTTCAGTTAATACTGTGAAAAAATGATTGAAATTTCATAAGAAAAAAGGGTACTTGCGTATTAGCGTCACTGTAACTTTTCAAGCTGAACGAAAATAAGAAATTTTTTCCTATAATTAGAAAATTTATCAGAATTATAAGTCAGTTTTTCAAAAGTTGAAAAAAATGTTCAAATTATAGGTTACATGCTAATTCTATTTAAGTTATGGAACAAAATTAACTGCTGTGACACTAATACGTAAGTACCGAAAAAAATTGTCTAAAAAAGTAGAACATATTCTAGGCCAAAAAAAATATATGTATATATATTTTTATAATTATATTTTTAAATACTAAAGTAATTTTGTATACTTGATATTGGAACTCTGAACTGTTTGCTTCAGAAGTTATATTAATATTTTACTTAAAAATGTTTTAGCAAAGATCTCTAAAATTGCATACCTTTGCTAGAAAGACTAAAAAGTAGTTATTCATAAAAATTGACAAAAAATTATACAAAGTTTATTCAGAGACTAATATCCAAGAATTTAAAAAAAAATTGCATATTTTAATACAGTTTTTAATTATTTCCTACTAATGTATTAAAAACTGTCTAGTTGTTATAGTTGATATAGTAAATTTTGGAGCTAAAATAAATATAGTATATTAAAAATAAAGTGTTAGGTGCTCTGTCAAAATAAATCTCAATGTAATAATGAAATTCTTTTCATTATATATATAGAACAATTTCAGAACTCATATTTTTTGTGGTACGAATAGGGGATTAACAGTTAGTTTTATTATAGGTACCATTGTGTGATATCACTCCTAAGTATTCCAGGGGTCAAGGATACAAACCAGTATATGAAGAAGATGATGAACATGAAGGACCCCGTGGTGTACAATGTCAAACTCACTAGGACCTTATTAAATGCAAATAATATTGCATGATACATATGTATTTATACACAATGTATTTATTCTTCCCTTTTCAGTTGACTGTAATCATTTCCACATTTTGTAGAATTGCAATCTTGTGTAATTATTCCATGGCTATGTCAAAATTATGTTCTGTATTTATCTCTTTACATTAAAATTGCAAGGTATATAATTTTATTACCTTGCTAAATCAAATACTAGTCTATAGTACATTTACTTGGTAAAATTATCAGTTTAAAATATTTGTGGTGGATTTGTTGTGTATATTTCCTTTATAACTTTAAACATTTTTGTGAGAAGGGTTTTAATTTAACATTTTGTTTTATTCATTCTATATTATAATTAAGTACATATGTTATGCTTGCTGCAGAAGTAACATTCATATTAAAATTATAAATAATAAATTAAATTTAATCTCTTTTTCATATATACTATGGAAAAAAAAGCCAGTTTCTAAAGCAAATTTATGAGACATTTTTCATTTCCACATATGGAAACTTATCTTGCTAAACATATACTTACTTTAAAAATTTTAATGGCTAACTGTTATTAAATTGCTGTGATGGTTTGCGCTTTGACCTTTATTTCAACAGTCTGTTCTCACCTCGGCTGTTTGCAGTGGTTCAGAATCCACTTT
Source organism: Latrodectus hesperus (assembly GCA_037975125.1). Classification (NCBI taxonomy): domain Eukaryota; kingdom Metazoa; phylum Arthropoda; class Arachnida; order Araneae; family Theridiidae; genus Latrodectus; species Latrodectus hesperus. The sequence goes on from CM075858.1 coordinate 34,332,793, forward strand.
AATTTATTGGCTCTACTTTAATCAGCTTTCATTTGAAAAAGATAATCATTAGGATTTTCACAAATTAAAAAAATGTAAAATCATTGGCAAACATCTTGCAAATTTTGTGATTTTCTGTTAATTAGAAATAAAGGTTCTTTTGCATTAAACTCTTACAACAACAAATTTTTATCTTTTAAATTTGAAGAAATAACATTAGCCTAGTTTCTTGTATTTCAATCTTATTTGAATGTCCCTATTTTAAATCTAGCAAAAATACTTAGTTTTCAAGGAAAGCCATTTATTTTTTTAAAAAAGTTGATGAAAAGTAATGTGAAGAACAAAAGTGTTATGAGTAAAATGAAAATACTTTTTTCTTACTTAATTGAATATTTTTTATTTTTAACCAGGGAGAAAATTTTCCTTTCTAATTCTGTTTTTGTCATTGTAATTGTAAAATTTATCTAAAACAAAATAAAAAAAAATTAAAACTGGAATTATTTTTCCCTGTTTAAATCATTTTTGGTTTATTGATTATAAAAAAATACACTATGATGTATACCTAATTGAAGTACCAACTACATAATGCAGCATTTTTTTTTCCTCTTCTGTTATGATTCCTATTACTTTATTTTCATAGCTGTTTTTTTATTAAATATTCTAATATATTGTAAATTTTTTTCTTATAATAATGAATTGTTAAATTATACTTTGTTTTTTATTTAAGTTTTATTTTTAATTTTGCAGCAGAAAATATTCCTTTGTAATATTGTTTTGATAGATTAAAGTACTTATGATTCTGAATTTTCATGCTTAAAGATAACTAAAGATTTATCTATTAAATCATAAGTACTTGAATTTTTCAATGACTTAAGTGGTGAATTTTCAAGTAAAATGTGGGTTTTAATATTTCCATTAAAGAATGTGTATTAATTACTTACAAAACTTTATAAGAAAGAAAATTTGGAAATCTCATTTATATAAATACCATTGAATCATTAAAAATTCATGTTTATATTTCCATTGGTAATGGTATTGGGTGTTTTCCAAATTTCTTTTTCTGAAACACACTTCTGACCTCTATAAATAGAGAAAAATAGGAAATTATTGCATTATGTACATTATAAAAAATTATTAACAGCTTTTCAGAACTAACTAATGGACTATTTATAGTATGTTTTGTAAGATTTTCTCTTATGAAATCTGTGTAGTATTTGTAATACCAATTAAATACTGGTTTGTTTAAGAGTTAAAGTGTGAACAGTGCAGCAGTAAAATGGCTTTTATTGCCTTTTAATATATATATATATATATATATATATATATATATATATATATATATATATATATATATATATATATATATATAATTTCTAAATTGGTCAGGAAATACATGGGAATTTAAAATATCAACAGAAATATCAGTATTGCTTCCAGATAAGGAAATTATACTGCAGGAAATTTTTCATAACATTTGATATTTAGGACGCACATATATTTTAATTTTCAATTAACACTGTAATGTTTCTTTTCAAATTTTAATTTTTCACAAATGCTATGTTTCTTTTTGAAATTATGGTGGTATTGTTAATTTAGATTTCTTATATAAATTTTGTTGGTGTATGTATTGAAGTTTGATAAATCAATGAGAAACAAGCTTCTCGATAGATACATAAATAATTATTGGTCATTAAGTGTATTTACTATTAGAAAATTTTAAACAATTGTATCATGGTTTATAACATTGTTGATGAGGTATTTCTAATTTTTCCTTTCGGTTTAAATGTATACTACAGATAAGTCTGCTTGAGGAAAATTCATCAGAAGAAATGGCTATTAAGAATACTTCTAGGCTCTGGTAATTGATAAACTGGGAAATTTACAACTTACAAACTTGTTTTCTATAACAGTTGATGGTACTAATCCTTTATGATCTAGCAACAACTATCTGGTCCGCGAGTCCATGTATTCTAGTAAAATCTATCACTAGAAGTGACGCCGAGCTGGCAGCCGAATGGTTAGCGCTCTTGCCTTCAGTTCAACAGTTTGTGGGTTTGAATCCCACCTTGGGCATGGATGTTTGTAGTGGTTTGGAATCCACTTTAAACTGTAGGTCCCGGTCTAATTAGCCCTTGTGTGCAAAAAAATGACCGTTGAGCGACAAACAAACCAAACCATTAGAAGTGATAATAGATCCTCTAAACTTAGGCAATCTAGCACATGTTCTGGAGAGGTTGTTTTTAGATGACACTTGTTACATGTTGGAAAAACTTTACAGCTGGAGGTAAAAGTTAATCTTTTAAGATAGCCATTGTTTAGTTTTGAAATTGCTGTGATAGAAGAAATTGCTGAAGAGTTTAATATTAAGGTTTTTTCAGTCTTCAAATTAAGATTGAAAATTCTGTTTGACATGCAGCATTGAGGACATAATTAAAATGAGAAGCCCTTCATTTTCATAAAAGCTCAAAGATTAGAGGAATTATTCTCATTTAAGACGATCCTTTTCCATAATAACAAGTTATGAAACTCAGTAAATCGTGATGAATGTAAAATGGAAAAAAACATTGACATTTTTTTCCCACCTTTTTTCCCTTTGAGTAACAACATTTCACAAAGAAGAAAGATATTTTTTATGTGGTAATAGATTTTAGAGTAACTAAATAATTTAAATAATATTTTAATTAGATATATTAAAAAATTACAGAAATATAAGTAGTTTGGAATGGAAGTAATATTTTTTTCTCCAATGTAATACAGTTAACTTGAAATTTAGCTTTACTTTTTATACCAATACTTATACTTAAGATAATACAGTATTTAAAGATCAGAAAATATTAAAGTAAATAACAAATGGTTATTTGGAGAACTGAGAACAAGAATTCTGAAATTTTAAGTTTTGGTCTTTCTATTATTTCATATTAACAAATTTTTTTTTAAAAAAAGCTTTATTTTCAGATCTAAAAAAGGAGCTATATCTGGGTCTTATAATTCTTGTGCAAATTTGGTTAAATAGTTCAATAAGTACTTTTTCAATCAATAAATATTTAAAATTTTTGAAAATTCATTCATACAAAAAATATAGCATTGTTTAAGGAAGTGGGATTTTTCATAGCAGTGAATACTAAAAGAAAAATAAAGGGTACGAAATTAAAATTAATCTGTTTATTTGCAAGAAACATTGTTTTAATTGTGAAACAAGGTACTTTTTTCAGTGACAGCTATTTTTTTTAAATAAAATTTCTCTAAATTTTCTGAATATGTATATATATAAACATACATAAATACTAATTCTCAACAATTTTTTTCAAAAGTTTATCATAGCTGTTGAAATTTTATTTTTCCAAAGAATTGGATTGGTCGGTTAAAAATCTGACTTAGTAATTCAAAATAAGAAATAAAATGATTTAATTTTATATTGTGTAAAAGATTTTTTTAAGCACTCTTGGAAGTCTTAAAACCAATTTTCATCTGTCAAGTAAGTATTTAACTGTGTTAAATCATTTTGTGGTACTATAAAAAACTTCCACACACAGTGTAGATAATTAATAAATTTATTGATATAACTTATAAGCAATTGCGAATTTGTTATTCACAATTATTTTTCATTTTCTATTCAATTATTAGGTAAGGATTTTTTTGTCTATTTTTAAATTGTCATTTTTGTGTGTAAAAATAAGTAAAAACCACACCCACGTCATTACAATTACAAAAAGATTTCTATTTTGTGCATCCCTTCACTCATTTTTTTGATTGCATCAATGTAGATAAAAATCAATTTATAAGCAGTGCAATTTTTATATTGATGTGGAATATTATAAATTTATTTTCACTAGTATTTAGAGCAACATATAATTTTTGTATGTATATATTTTTTAAAGAAATAATCATTTGTAGACGTTTATTACTTATTTGCTTGTATTTATTTTTGAAAGAATTTTTTGTGGAATTGAAATGATTGTGCAATAAGTATTTAATGAATATATTAAATTTACACAACTAAAAAAATCACTTTTATTGCACTGGTTTTAAAACCATGTCTGAACTACTCTAAGAATATTTTAACTTTTAAAAAATAGCACATAATATACTTTTATTAATTTGGACTTAGATTTTGTCGTTTTCACTTTATGAAAGCTTGATGTAGATAATTTCAGCACTTATTTACATGATTTTACAATTGTTATTCAAATGTAGTGTTCTTAAATGAATTAATCATTATACTACACACACATAGAATGAATGGGAAAATGTTCAGATAAGAATTCAAAAATTTATATTTTTCAATAGTTATTGTAATTAAAATAAATACATAAATAAGGAAGAATATTTCAGTAACATAATATGAAGAGGTAATATTCAATAAAGTAATCAATGTACGCAGAAGATCAAAGATTATTCCTCAGAAAATTTCTTTACTAAGACGTTTTTTATAACTTCTTTCCTCTATACCAAAAAAAAAAAATGTTTCATAAAGAAGTTAATAAAATTTTAGATTAACATTGCTTTTTATTCATATTTCTTCTGTGTTGTTCATGCAAAATATTTTAAATCTTGACTAAGTATTGTGGACCTATCTTTTTAGCCACTAGGAATCTCAGTTCCATTTGCTCATATAAAATCTTTTTTTCACTATAATTACAGTTTTTACATCAAGTGTCCATAATTTTGTTTTGTAATGTGTAGTTGCCCTTGTACCTAGAAATAGTGTCTGGTTTTTAAGAATTGGTCTATAATTTAGTTATTTAAAGCCCAAAAAATATTTTCGAAGTTATTCTCTCACACAGAACTAGTGAAATAATAAGTTTTTTATTTGCAAGTGCCAATTTCATGTGCTTATTCGCAGCAATCGTAAAGAACCAGCAACTCTCAATATGTACATAACTCATTATCTGTATTAAATCCTGAAAATTTAATGGATCTCTTGTAAAAATCGTATACTTGTTTGGAATTACTAAATAGAAAAAATAGGATAATCTAGACCAAAATAAGATTAAAAAAGGAATGATTTTACTTCTAACGAAGCTAACTTATAATAAATTTTATTTTGTAAATTCCTCAAGAAGACAAATGACAATCTGCCCAGTTTGATTTCTTTCAAGTACTAAAGAAGCATGTTTTAACTCATTTTTTATCTGTCCATAGGTAAGCAAACACCTTATCCAACTTCGTCTCATTATAATTAGATGAAATTTTTTATTACTCGCATTTTTAATACTTTGATAAATGATTAGTTTACATAAACAATTTTTTTAATTAAAAATATGAATAATCTTTCATTTTCATAAAATAACACAATATCTATTGAAATTATAAATTTAAAATTTTTATAAATCTCATAAAACATAACCCACTTGGAGGAATACTTTAGTTCATTCAAGAATGAATATTTCGTTGTAAACTTGTTTTTATCCGGAATGTTCACTAATTCTAATATATGAAAAATATTGATTTTACTGATAAGTAAAATATCTTATTATCATTACATGATTTATGCATTTTTGATTTATGAATAAAATGAATCCACTGAATAAAACTGCCTTTCTAATCAAATAGTATTTCATTTACTTACGATTTTTAAATAATAAGATAAAAACGATTATAATATAAAGAAGCTGAAGAGTGATTATTTTATAGCTACCTAAGTATTTCAGGAAAATCTCATTTTTATGTAAAATTAAATATTTCAGATAAATCCAAATGAAAAGGATTCAATAAGGTAAAGATCTGAAAAACATACCAGAAAGATCCATCGTATTTTTTAGATTAAATTCCTGTCTTTATATAGGCGATTATTTGTGGAAGAATGATTTTTTGTGCAGTAAAAAACCAAGAAGTATTCCTTTGGATAAAAAATTTCCAATAATCAATCTTTTCAATATACTGCTCACTATTTCTGTATGGACTTTTTTTTTCTTCAGAACTGCCAAAATAGTAGAAAAAAATCAAGTAATATCAAAAATTTAAAATCCTCTATTAAAAAAGAGTAAAATTATGACCCTCGCTTATTAGAAGCTTCGATGATGTGTGATTTATAAAATAATTATAGGGTAGTTTGACTGTGCTGAAAATTCAGGAAATTTTATAGATAAAAAAAATTAAACAAATGAAAGATTTTTAAAAATAATCAAAACTAAATGTGCTTTTATTAAATATATATATTTCTTATTGATTTGTTTTTATAGTTGAAGCATCATAATATGCAATCAAACTGCAGTATAATGAACAAATTAAGACCAATAGAAAATTATCTATAATTGAAAATTAAATGAAGCAAAATTATTTTTAATTTTGGTACATCTTTTTTTAATTATTGATTAGAATGACATCTTGAAAGAGTTAAATGAATAATATTGTGTGATTTTCTGCAACAAATTAATTTTTATTAGAGTTTATTTCAATTAATATCCCTGAAAAAGTAATAAATAATTTGCACGAATCGCTTCACAGTATGGTTCTATATTTTTCTGATTTTAATTTTTTCATCTTTATAAAGCTAACAAGTATGCTTTGGATAAGAATTTATGCAAAATGCTTTAGGTAAAAATGTCAATTTTTTTATTCAAATTATAAATTGAAAAATTATATCTTTGTTGTGTAATCTTATTTTCAAAATGGGAAAATTACTATGCTTAACAATAAAAAAAATGAGACAGAAATGTTTGAAATATTTTTATTAAAGACATTAATAAATTTTTTTTTAAACACACAATGTTTAAAGTTCTTATATAAAAACATTTTAACAGTTTCCATCGAATTTAAATTTCAAGCAACTTAGAGAGGGATTTTTTTTTATTAAATACTACAATCTATTTCAGGCAAAGCTGCCTTTTCAAGATTTCTTTGGTGCTATAGATTTCCATTAATTCATTTCTATCAGTTTTAGGCCTTTCTTCACGTCTTTCAGCAATCTAATGATTCCATGAATTCTTAGAGAAATGTAAGAACATTTCTCCTTTGTTATTTTAATGAGCAAAAATATTAATATTTTCTGCTTTTATTGATAATTCTTTCTTTTCCATCTTAACGTCCATTTTTCCCCCATGTTCTTTCTAAATCCAAATTTTTACTAGCAGCCAATTTTATTATTTATTTACTTTAATTTTTTTATCTTTTAACATGTGTATGCTTAAAACATTATACCAATTATTTTGTTAATCTATTCTGCTCTCAATATACTTTTCAATATGTCAATTCTAATTCATTAAATGAATCTAGGAGAAGAAAAAAAGATATTCCACAAAACTTTATTTTGATCTACTGAATGAAATTAAAAATTTTTATCCTGTACTTTATAGGAATATATTTATAACATGTTTTTTTTTTATTGATTCATAATAACTTATTCACTTTCTAATTTTTAAAAAAACCTTTATAAAACCTAATTTTTGTTTTGGAGCATTTTATTCTCAGAACAAATTTCTTTCTTTCTTATATTTAGATTTAGGTACCTGTTTTATACAAAAGTTTGCACACAAATGCATCCAAGCACTTAATTCCATTTGTTTGGATCACTTATTCTATTTATTGAGGTAATAACAGCCTCCTCTATTTTATAGTTTCTTTATATGTAATGGTCAATTTAATCAAAGTCAATAAACATACTTCATTAACTACTCTATTTTATACAATATTTAATGAAGTTGGAGTATGTGTCCTTACAATTTAGAAGTAGGAACCTTGTGCGGAAGACACTCATATTGGCCTATTATCTCCAGACGTATTATCTCGCTTGGAGGAAAAGGCAATCCGTCATTAGTGAACACGGCTAATCTTTGCATCAAACATAGAACTAGATATCTTGCAATAAGAAGAATAACCTGTTAGTGAGGTCAGTGAGAGTTTAAATACTATTAATATTTTCCTAAATTTGGACATACCAGATAAAAATTCCTGTATATTTTCATATTTTTATTGAGTTATTCTATTCATAATTTCTTTCTTTTACTTAATAGTTAAAAACGTAATAAAAAATCTAATCTTTTAAAATGAACCTAAAAATATGTGCACATAATTTCGTATTCTACGGAAAAAATAATTGCTTTTAATATTATAAAGATTTATAAAAAATGCATGAGATCCCACCACAAATAGTTAAAAATATGAATTGGGTAAAGTTTTTTTAATGATGGAAGATAAATTTACATGCAAGAAAGTAACTTTTATGCCAATTGTCAGGGAAATAATTATTTTAGAAATTTGATGCTGCTATTCTTCAAGGCGACTAGTTGGTGGTACAGGATCAGCAAATCCCTAATAAATTTTAAAAAAATACTAAAATTATAAAAATAAATACTTAGAATTTGAAGTGACTAAAAATATAAATATTTGACTACGTATGTATGTAAGACTCTCTTGTTTTATAAGTGACAAGTGGGTTGTGTCTTCCAGAGGAAAATGTATACTTAACCTTAGCGGGAAAAGCATCGAAATTGATCTCTTGATTAGAGTATTGTTCAAAACGCTGTTAAGCGCCATAAAACGAGGTCTCGTGTATATAGAGCTAAAATCAAATTGAATGAGATATTGAACGCTTGAAAATCCCGGTTGCGCATAGATGACAATTTTAAAAAGTACAAAAGAACAAGTTTTTGTTTTGAACAAAGTGAAGAAGCGAACAGAGTTCTGGAATGAAATGCATATGCATCTTTACGGTGATCTGAAAACTAAATATTAATTTACAATTTGAATTAATTATAAATGATGCAAACAAAATTTTGAAATGAAACAGTTTATGTTGTAAATTAGCCGTTGATTAATATCTTGATTTAAGTTTCACATTCCATATGTGTGTTCTTTCTCAGCCGTTCTCAATTCATCTCCTAACAAAAATTAAGCGGTCTACCAAATAAGGATATTCATTTAAATTTGATTATACAATTTTTCAAGGTGAATAGATAGTTGTAAAAGGTTAACAAATCTATGTTAATTTAAAAAAGAAATAAAAAAGATCACAGAAATACAAGAAATTGTTACATTAAATTTAAAATAACTGTGAGGAAGTTAAGATTTGCTTTATATTTCATTTTTCGTTTAAGTATATACAACTCTTATTTCATAAGTTATTTTAGCAATTAGTTTCAATAAATAAAATTTGTCATTCTTTGATTTCATGATTCATTGTTGCTTAGTAAATAATAAATATTAAATAAATTTTTTTATCGCAAATGATCTAAGTTGATTATTAATTTTTAAATTAAACAATTTTTATCCACAATATAGTAATCCGGGAAAAAAACAATTTCATTCATATATTAAAACTAATGTAACTAAAATAGGTTTAATAATATTCAGTATTCCATTTCGATTTATCCACACCGAGTTGTTTATAATGCAATTCGATTTTTTTAAGTTAGGGTTGTAAAAATTGTGGTATATAAATTAAATTAAAATTTTAACATAATTTGAATTTTTTGAACTAAATGAGAAAAAATTTATTAGCTTTTCAATGATGAACTAGATTAATTAATATTTACTAATTGTACATTTATGTATAAATAGTAAAACAACTCATGTTATCAATTCCCAATTCGAGTGTGAATGCTTTTAGAAACTGGCAAGGTAGCACTGGTTGAAATGTAAACTGTGAAGCATCAAACAAAGCAAATCAGTGCAAAGAAATACTGAATCAAAAATAAAATTATCTTACCATGAAAACATAGTAATTAACTTCAGAAAATAAAAATTACTAATCAAAACAATAACTAGTTTCTTAAATTTAGTTTGTGTGAAAGCTGAAAGAAAAATAGGTGAAAATATATAATAATATATTTAAACGTAGAGTGGACAGTCTATTCTGGAAGTGAGTGTGAGACTGCAAATGTCTACTTTTTGGAAAGATATTTGGCATATTTCAATTTGCAATGTCAGAAAAAAAATACATAAAAGAATATTTATAACAGGTTTTTCTTCTGCCATATATCCTTTTAATTTTTGTACCAATATATTTAAAATATTTGAAAGTTCTGTGGTCTTCTCTTTATATTCTCTAATCATAATTTAATTGTTTTCTGTAATTCATATTTAATTGTTTTTCCTATAAAGAAATGAGGCATCTGTAGTAAGGCAGAAAAAAAAATGATATTCCTGTTTTCAAGCATATTTCGTCTGTGGAAGTTTCAGATCAAAACCAGAAGAGCTATCATCGAGAATGTGTTTACATGTTCTGTGTTGCCAATGGCAACAAGTTCCTAGAAAATCGGACCTCGGACGGGACGTGAAAATCAAGGAATGAAAATAGTAAACATCGCATACAGCTCTTGAACTAACAAAGAATTTTTCAAACATCCCGAGCTTCGAAAGCTTTCATCTCATTGACACCCTAGCAACAGCTGCTTTTTAATAATCTAAGAGTGACAGAAAAGCACGTGATAGTATTTTGTAAATGTGAAACTTAATGATATTTGCGGTTAGATAAAAATTTCTATTTAATATCGACTTTCATTGTTAAGCTCATTATTTGAATTAAATTGCAGGTTTGGTTTACGTACTTATAATCGGTACAAATTATTGCTGCAATGAGTTTAAATACTTCTGAAGTGATAGAAAAATTGTGGTAAAATATATTTATGTGTTTTTCTAAGTTTAATGACTTAAAAATTTTATTTAGACTTTGCATCACGTTATACATCCGAATTGTTTTATTGTTTAAAAATGTACTCGGAATTTACTCCTTATTTTTTCTAATTTCTTGTTTTAGGATTGATCTCAATCCCTATTAGAATTGGAGATAAGTTAAAAATTGTTTCTGAAAAAAAATACCGTAAAATAATTTTAAAATTTGACAAATGATTATGTTAGTTACAATTATTTATACAGTGATTTTTTTTGAGGATGCATGATATATTATCTTCAGTGATCAGTAATAAATAAAGCCTTTTTTGAACAAATTTTATTGAGCGATATTTAAGGGTCTAATATACAATTCATTTGCATATTATTTATAATCAGTTTATAATGTAAAATGGTATATTTTAAACCAATTTTTTAAAGTAAATTAAATGAATCAAAGTTTTGTTTGTAGAGTCATACTATACAATACTAAGCAAATTAATTGAAAGGAATCAGATGAATATCAAATTCATAAATATATTTAAAATCATTTCACTATATAAATGTTTCTATTCAAATTTTAGATGAAAGATTAAATTCACCATAATGATTTGCATTTTTTACAATTTCACTTGCTAAAAATTGATTTTTGAATAAGTACAAAATATTATTGAATTCAGATATTTGCAAAAATCTTCTAATAAGGTTTTGTATTCTCCTTTCTTACCTCTTTGAATATATAGAATTATTTTGTATCCATATTTTAATTAGTAATCATGAAATACATTGATTGAATTAAAATTTGACAGAATTATTTGTTTTAAGGAGAGTAGTGATCTGGTTGTAAAAAATGTTTTTGTTATCTTAAGTTAGTAAGGTTTTTACTTTACTTAGCCAAAGATACATTCTGTTTCTTAATGGTGGTCAGTGCATAGGAAAAAGGTTGTGATTTCAATGCCCTCCATATGAAATGATTAATATGGAAATGACTAGGTAAAATCTGGAGGTCTGCTTGGCTTCTGCTCAAAAATTATCAGGTCCCACCCACTTGTAATGATATAATGGCATATCAATTGTGTGTCCCACTATATAAGATGCTATCAATTCTGCTATTTGTAGTGCCAAAAGGTGAAATAGCCTTATATTCTGTTTATTATTAGGAAAAAAAGTTTTATCACAGATTTTTACTTGGACTAAAGCTTAAAATGAAAGAAAATTCTCTGCTGTTTTGAAATTGACAGTAAAAAAATTTTTTTTTAATATTGTGAATAATTAATTGATATTACAACTTTAACTAATCAATATGCAGTAAATATTGTTGATAAAATAAAAGACTTTCACTTATTTAAAAATAATAACAATAAATAAATATATATATAAACTTAACTTTAAACTTTCAATTTATTCTTTTTGTTTCCTAAGTTTTTTAATAAAAAATTTTGTTAATTTTTTTCAGAGGAAAATAAAGAATAATAAATATTATATCAAAATAAAAAACTCATTATTCTATTTTATATTTATTTCACAATAATACATTCTCCATTTAAGGAAAGAATTTTCTTTCATCACTTGTTTTTATAATATGTTTAAGATTAAATAATGAATTATATTTAATGAGACTCCAGTGTATTAAATTAACTTCTTAAACTAGCTTACATTTTTTTTCCATGCTTCAGTATGTATTTTTTTTTTAGAATGCATTGAATGATATGAAATATATTCTATTAATTTGAATTAACTTTTATTGAATATTTTCAGGGAGAAACTAGTTATTGTACCTATTGATTCTGCATTTGATAATGCAAAGTATAATTTCGATTCTCTTGTAATTGTATCACCTGATCTTGAAAAACAAAATTTAAATAAAGATAGCTTTTTGAATGAATTTGTGGGCATCTTGAAGCTTTACAAAGAGGTATTGTTTATTTAAACTGATTTTTTTAGTAAAAATAATTTAAAGAATATTGTATTTACTTTAATGGAAATAGTTGCTTAAAATATAACTCATTTTTATCCTTTTTCATCTTTATTATGAATTTTGCTTTAGCTATTTATATTCAATTTAATGTAAAAAGAAATTTATGTAGAATAAATACTGCTCTATTTTTAAGGAGATTACTCTGTCTTATACTATTTCAAGAAAGAAAATTTTTTCACAAAGTTAAAGAATTTTGCATGCTTCTATGAATTTATTAATACTTTTTATAGTTAGTGTAATTTAGTGCAATTTTTTATTGACTAGCATTTGAAAATATATTTAATAATTATAAAGGTTGGAATAAAGAACTGTACATTATATTTTATGATTGAAAAATTTTGTTGACAGCAGAAAACTGTTATCATTTATAATAATAATAATTAAATGTATTTGTGATAACCAGTTTTAGAGATGTAAAACATTTTTTGTTTTTGAATTTTTAATAATGCATGTGTTTATTTGTTAAAATATTAATTTTTGAAATAATATACCTTTATGTGTTATTTGCCTTTCCAAATTATATTAAAATTTGTGAGAGATAATTAAAATTTAATATTTGCTTTAAGTTCTTGTTGGTTAATATTGAAATTAAATCAGTAAAACAATAGCTTAGCACTTGTGGGAATATTCTTTTTTTTTTATCTAAAATCAATTCCAAAAATATTATTTAATAATTTTTGAAAAACTTTCCTTTGTGCAATTTTAAATTGAAGACTTTGTCTAAAGTTATCAGAATTTAATTGTTCTTCATGAAAAGAAGAAGCATAATTTGGAGTGATAAGCAAAAACATTTTAAAAGGAAAAAATCTAAATCAGTCATCAATTATAACAAATTTTGAAAAAGTAAATGAAATTTTTTTAACTTTATCACGCTTTAGGACCAATTCTGTTTTACTTTTTTAATGTTTAAAATGTAACAATTTATGCTAAATTTTTTATATAATAACCTTGTTTTTTAAATATGAATCAATAATATTTTTTAGAATTGAAAGATTTGTCAAATAATATTTTTCGCGTTTTTTTATTTTTCAAGGTTTATCAATCAAGGTATGTTTACAATTTATAGATATATTTTTGCAGACCATAGGGCTTAAGCCTAATATACCAAACATGATTGATTTGCCAAGGTTAGCAATATTTGGTGATACTAGAGAGAGCGGTAAAATTTGTGATCTAAACTTCATCCTATAAGTTGATATGGTTGCCAAATGCACCAAACCTGTAAATTACTGCTCCAAAATGGATTTGCTTTCTTATTCTATGACGTATTTCAGTGTGTGCAATTTGTTATCAGTTTTAGCTTATGCCTTATGCTATATTTAATTTTGAGCTTATGCTATATTTAATTTGAGCTTATGCTATATTTAATTTTTTTATGTTGTTTGTTTCTCTATGTTTGTTGTATTTTTATGTGGGAAATTTTATTTATTTTTTAATAATTCTAAGTTATTTGGATGTTATAATTTGGTAAAATTTCTTTATTGTAATTTATAATTTTGAAAGTTATTTTCACAAAATTGTATTTATTTTTTTGAAAGTTATTTTCAAAAGTTTTTTTTTTTAAATTTGGAGCATGAGGTAAATAGATTAGATAATTGTTTTTACCTTATTAATCTGATTTCTTTTATATTTTATGTGTGTATTATAATTTATTAAGTATAGTGTAGAAAAATTTGAGTGTTTCTTGCTGAATTCAAAGTTATTTTAAGAGTTTGCATAATTTTGTTACTGATTTAGATATATTGTGCAGTTGCTAGTATTTGCTTGATTTTGTTATGTATGGTATATTTTAAAAATGTTTGTATTATTTTGATTAATTAATAGAAAATTAAAGAATTGATTATGTTTGTATTTTATTGTCCGATTATGAATAATAGTATTGAGTTTTAAAGATTTATATTTGTTTTGTAATATGTAAATTTTGTAAAATATGTGCAGTTAAGTTTGTAGCCTCTCATTTTGTAGTTTTTTGCTAAGTGATTATAATAAAATATTTAAAATCAAAAATAGAGCGAGATTGTGATATTCAAAATTAGAGATTGAGTGCAATTGAAATTTTAAAAACTACTATTTTACTGCAACTTGTTGTTGTTGATTTGAGGATATTTGGTGGGTTATTGGTTTTTAGACATTTTGCATTTACAAATATTGTAATTTTGCCATTAGCAACATTTTTGAAAGTCATGTCAAATGTGTTATGTATACTAGGATTTTACTGACTATAGACACTATAAAAGAATATTTAAATTTAATTGAATTTCTTCAAAGATCCCATAATTCTTCTTTTCCATGTGTAATTCTTTGTTTTGATTTAATTGGTGTGGAAAAATGGAACTTCTTTTGTAATTATCTACGATGAATTATTTACTCACAATCTAAAGAATTGATTTTTTTTAAATCTCTTTTTCCATTCTAAATTTAAACTTTTCTTGTTTGAAGACTGATAACAAGAAGTCTACTAAATCTTTACATCTTCAGTATTGAGTTAAATTATTTTTCTTATATGTTTAGTATAATATATTTTTCTTTTTATGTAGTCATTTTTACTGTTACCTTATTCTTTTTTCAAAGGCTTTATGAGATAAAGAACTTTAAATTTCCTTAGCTCTTTTAGTTTGGAAATCATGTTTTATGTCTTCATTGTATTTTTTGTACTTATTTCTAACCACATAACATTTCCAGAGTTAAATAAATTCAAAATAAATAAGTTATATTTTTAATTTCAGAAAAAAAAGCTGATTTAAGAAAAATATAAAAAAAATTTTATATTTATCAAAAGAGTTTTTTATTTTTTAATCCTTAATGAAAATTTCATATATATTGAAACATATTCTGTTTATTTAAAAATAGGAAATTTATTCTAAAACATGTGCAATTTATAAAGTAAATTAAGTTAATTTTCTAAATATTCTAATTTATCTAAAATAATGTTTGCATATTGATGAGAATTTATATATTTTTTATAATATTAGGTAAATTCTCTCTCTCTCTCTCTCTCTAATGTTTTGCTCATAATTCTAATGCTAATAATCTAGTCTGTACTATAATCTTGTGTCTCCAGTTATAATTGGGATTCAGAGTGATAAGGGGAATAGTAAAAAATCATATGGATATATGATCAAAGAAAATTTCTTGTAGCTTACTGTTATCATGAACAACTATGCGAAAGAATTAATCTGATCACTTAATGAAAGTATACATAAACTTTCTTTTAATTTTTCATCTCATGATTTGAACCACATATAATTTAAAGAAGGTTAGATCCTATTTGGATCCACCTCATCACTATGAGTGATGAACCTGAGATGAATTAACCAGATCTATCATCAAAAATGATAATCTGAAAAGAATATTTTAGTAAATCTTATGATTTTTTAGTTCTTTATAATTTTTAATATGAGATAACACACATTTTAAAAATAAAATTTCTTTTATTAATGTTTAAAGAAAGAAATGGGTTGTTTTCAAATTGTGCTTTGGACACCTTTTTCTTTCATATTATTCATATTTTTTTACTTTTACTTTATAATGTTTATTGCTATTTTTTTCTATTCTTGCCAAATTGAGGATTGAAATGGGGTTACATCTTTAAAGAAATATTAAAAAATGCATATAGATCTTATAATGATATTATTTTGAGTATAATTGTTCAATCATGGAGGCTTATTAAAAATTTTTGTTGATTTAACTGTGGAAAAGTTCTCTAGAAGGATTTAAGCAAACATATTCTTGAATGATTAAAATTTGATGAAAAAGGTTCAATTGTCAATGTAGTGATTGTATCTATGCAGGCTCCAACTATTCACAAAACTACAAAATCACCAAAATTTAATCAACTTTCTTATTTGAGGAAATGTAAAGAAAAGATAAGTTAACAAAAAACAACTTGTCTATGCTGAACAAAATACCTTATCTCATTTGAAGAATGATTTGCAGATTTTGAGTTGTAAAATTGCATTAAAATATTTTAATGACCTTTTCATTTTTCAGTGGATGTAATTCTTGAAAATATTCAAATGAGAATGATTAATTTACTGTATCCTGGCCTTTCAAATCTAAATTCAGAGATTCAGATTTATAAAAGAAACATTCAAGATTTAGATAATATATAGATATAAAACTATCAGTTATATTATTATTAGATATAAAACTATCAGTTATATTTTTACTTTATAGAAATAATAAATAGTAATTATTTCCCATTTGTTAGAATTTGAAATCCTTAAGTTTATCTATTTATTTAAAATTCTTTCAATAATCTTAAGAAATAAATATTTATTTATATTTTTCATGTCTTTAATTAATATTATTTAACTATAGAAATATCAATGTTATTTTTTCAGTGCGATGCTGCATTTGATGAAACCATTACGTTTCTTATTCCTAATGTTCCAAAATATGAAAGTATAAAAAAATTGGTGAGTTTAAATGTTAAAATAATGATATCATAATATAATGTAATTTAAGTATTCCTTTAGGTAGAAAAATTGTAATTTTTTTTACACTGCATTACAATGCAACATTTTTATATATTTATATTCAACAAATACTGCCATGATAAAATGTTTCTAAAATTACTGGAGTAAAATCATTTTAAGAAAATTTAGGGAAACTAAATTGCATAATATTGTATTGAATGCAAAAATTTCAAAACAATGTTTTAAAGTACAGTACTTATTGTGAATTTAGTACATTTTTGATAAACTAAATTCACAATATTCTGACTTGCTTACTTGTACTACAGTTCTGTTGTTTATCAATATATTTTGTGTTGTTGTTGTTGTTACTTATGACACTTGGACAAGCCAAGCTCGCTATGCCGTTGGCAGTGCGAATTAAGTCAAACGGGTGCGTCTTTCGTTTAGAACAGAGCACCACGAAGGTGAAAGTACGTCTTTGCTCTAATTAAGGTGCCTCGTAATTTTGAACCAAGGTCAGGTGACGAGGCCACACCTGAGCTGGCACCCTCCTCTCCACATCCACGCCACACCAGCGGAAGGACTTTGGACGTCACAGATTAACGTAGACACGTCCCCAACCTACGGAGTTCCAGCAACCCAGTGAAGGAGAGTACACCGTGGTCACCCTCCCAACCACTGCCTGCGGCAAATGATGCTTCACTTTGCTGAGCTTACGGGAAGCGGCATGAAGCTACTGAGCCACTGGAGCTCATATATTTTGTTATTTACATTAAATATTTTGTTATTTAAAATTTTTCTTGAGTAGTAATTTTAATAGTTAATAATGTATAAGTGTGTTTATATACATAAGATGAGCAAAGAAACTATGAAAGAACTATTAATTCCAAATATGAATTTATTTTCTTTACATTTTTATTAAAGTATATCTGTTGTGCAGTAGTAAGTGAATTAATTTTTTAACAAATATGTTGTAGTTATCTTTAATTTTAAAGTTTCATTAAAATTAAATAATAAATTTTTAATGTTATTAATTTGCGTATTTTATTGTTTTGAAAATATTTCTGCAACTGGTGATAAAGAAAAACTCATATTAAAACTATTTTAGTAATATTAAGACCTTTGTGGTATTGAATTTCAAAATATTTTTCTTTTTAAAGTATATTATTAAAAAAAAATTATTCACATACACACATGCTATTATTATTAGCAATTAAAAGAAGCATTAATTAGATTTTATTTTGTGAAGAATAATTGAACAACATTTGTTAAGTCCACCTTAATTTAAATTATAAACATGTTTTAAAATATGTTTTGTTATTGATTTGATGAGCTTTAATAAATATGAATGGCTTGTATATGAATCTCTGGCTATGACATATATATTATTCATACTTCATAATATTTATGTTATTTTGTTGGTTTGATATAAAATTGATTAAATTTGGAAAACATTTTGTAATTTTTCTGCATAGGAATTGTTAAGTGACTTATAAATGATAAATATTAAAATAAATTACTTCAATGTAAATTAAGAATTAGGAAAAGGAAGCTGAATTTGAAGCTGAACAAAATTTATTTTAAAATTCCTTAAAATTTTTGTAGATGCAAGTTCATTTGTATAAAATTAGTTTAATTATAAAAAGATTAACTATATGGTTCATTGTATTCTGTAAAGAATAGTTACTATATATTAGATTTATCTCCCCACAGATTTACAGCCCAACTGGTCCTTTGGATCGACATTTTGATGATGTAAGACGTTTTGAAGATGCTACTAAGAAAGGTGTTAAAAGGTAAGTTTACTTTATAAATATAAAACTAATAGTAATCTCAGTTTTTAATGATATTGTGTGTAATTGTATTTAAAAATATAAGCTATTATTTTAAATCCTAAATGAAATGTAAAATATGAACACTATACATTAATAAGCTCTTAAATTATCGTCATTCATTTTTTAAAAATAATATTGGAAGTGAAATTGAGTTATTGAATTTAAACTCCTATTAAACATTATAAATTAATCATTTTAATAATAGTTTTAAACCAATCAGAAAGTAGTAAGACAGCATAATATATTATTATGATTAAGTATTTTGGTACTTAATATTTTTTGTTTAAACTCTCTGATTACTTTGTTTTAAATCTATTAACCTTTTAAAATTGTTATATTAAGAAATAGCACTTTCAAAAATGATTAACAAAAGTGAAAATGTAATTTATTGATATTGGTTTTTCTTAATGCAGTTTTTTTAGCTTGCTTAAATATATCTTAAAAATGAAGTTTTCTTATTTTTATATACTGCTGTATTGAATGTCACTAATTCTTATAACGGATGTCACTAATTCTTATTCAAGAATTTAAAGTAATGAACCATTTTATTTTACAGAAGTTACACTTTTTCAAATAACTGATGGAAGATACACTTATTTTTGACAACCCATTTCTTTTCTGATATTTTATTAACCTTAAGACTACAGTCAGTTGATTAATGACTAAGGTTAGAGGTTGTTATTTAAAATAATTATATTCAAATAAGAATTTCAGATGGTAATAAAAGCTAACATGAAAGCCCTTAAAGAGTTTAAATGATTCATTTCAGTGAAATAAATTAGTTTACTTTTCAAATTTTCAAGCATATTAAGGAAAATTTTAAAAATCCTATAGAAAAATATTTCATATTAAAATTAGAATAAATAGTAATTGTGGAATGATGATATGACATTAATTACATGTGATGTAATATACACATAAGTATTTTATTTGAATATATTTCTTAAATATATTTTGTGTCAGTAAATCTTTTTACATCAGTATATTTTATGTTATATTTTTAGTTATGTGGAGAAAAAAGTATTTTTCTTGTATAATTTATTTTTGATTCCATGATATTTTCTTTTCTGATTTATTAGACAAGTCATTAAAAGCAACAACTAAAACCAATTGTAAACTAAATATATCATTATTCTGAAATATTATAATGTAAATATACAGTATCCAAATGAAACAAATAAATAAATTCTATTAAAAAAATGCTAAGAGTTTGAGATATTATACTTGTGGTAATTTGTCCTTACTCATTCATAGTTTAAAGAAGAAATTTGATTTGAATATCTTGTATCAATCTTTTATTATGCTATCAATAACCTTTTATAAGCATTGTTTTAATTTAAGATCACCACATCATATTATCTTCTATGATAAATATTGCATATGTAAAAACATTTTTGTTTACTTATTCTTGTATTTACTTATTTTGTAAATCTGTCCATTTGTTGGTTATGAGAAATCAAACTAAACTTATATTAGAATATTGGTTATGATGATTATTTATAAATAATGTTATAAATAACATTTTTAATTATTGAATTAAGTCATAATTATCATGCAAGTCACAAATCGTTCTGGTATTTTCCTTCTACAGAGACTCACAATTTTAAAAAGTACATTTAGATTTTGGTATCAACAGTTCTTGTGTGCAAAGAAAGTGAATGTAAAGTGACACTAACTAAACCATTAATATTTTATAAAATTAAAGAAAAATTTTATAGAAATATTTTTACCAGTAATTTATTTTAAAAATTTTGTTGAAAATTTTCACATAGTTGTTTATATACTTAGATTAAAATACTTTTAATATATTTTGCATGTACTTGTGAAGTCAAATGAAAGATGTGATATATATATATATATATATATATATATATATATATATATATATATATATAAAGAAAAAAGTTTTATGAATAAAATTCAAATGTGTCTGTTAAGACAAAATGAGTGTATAATAAGATAATTTTTATAATCCATTAATTTTTTTTCTGAAAGTTTTCTGAACTTTTAGGAAAATAATGAAGTATTGTTTTGTACATGGAGTGAAGTGTTCATATAAAATACATTTTTAATGTGTTATCCTTTTATGATTAAACAATAGTAGAATATGTAATGATTGTCAAATTCAATTATTAGTAATTTATTTAACAATTATTTTTGAAGTTTTGTTCTTATGAAAATACTAAAATATATTTTTCTAAAAATAGGGCACTTCAAGCTGGATCAAAACGCTTATTACTTGCAATTCTTGATTATCAGTCCCATGATACTAGAAACGCATATGAGTTGTATGACAAAACATCTCTTCTAGCAGCTTTCCATTCTCTTTATGTGGTAAGAGATTTAATTTAAGCTTTAAAGTATTGTCATAAAAATATTTTGATTTAACAATATTTTTGGAAGTAATTAATTAATTCAAATAAGTTAAATCTTTATTTTGTTTGTACACTGAATACTTGATCTAGGTGGATTTGAAAACAACTATAGACTATAACGAAATTTCATCAAATTGTTGATTTCAGTACTTAAAATCTGTTTCATTTTATATTTTGATTGTACCTTTATAGCTAATTTAAAATGTAATTAACTCTAATTTGAGTTTATTGTAGTTTTATTTGTCTTAATATGCATTTTTACCATATCTTCTTTAACTATAAGTCTCTGATTGGAAGTACATTGGAATGTGGATGGAGGAATCCCAAGTTTGATTAATAATTCCATATCAAAAATAATTTTTCAATTCTTCCTCACTTTACCTGTATTGCTTTTAGTTTTTCTAAGATATCTCATTTTGTGGTGTGAAACAATATTTTGAACACAGTTTAGTAAATACTAATTATTATTTTTCCAAAATTGCAAATTTTCTCCAAGTGCTAAATAAAGTTTTTCGGAATTTTCACTGGAAGCTACAACTCATGAAAGCTTATGACTTTGACTTGCTAAAGAAGGACTGAATGAATAATTTTTCATATTCAAACAAAGTTCCATAATATTTGTGAATTACTTTAAATGATTTTCAGATGATTTTTATTATAACATGAAAAATTATTTTTGTACTGTATTTAAAAACTTGATATTTAAAAGACAGTTAAATGTGCAGATTTTACTAAAAAAATTATCATAGTGTTTGTATTTCTTGTTTTTAATACTAGAAATAAATGAAAATCAGTAATATGTGTGTTTCACAGATTTAATTTTTGAATATTAAAGGGAAATATATCATGTGATGGCTAGTAAATATTGAAAGGTTTTAAAATTATTACAGAAATTGTGGTTTCAAGTGATTGGGTTTGTTGCCAATTTTTCATTGAAAAGCAGTTTGGGTTGTTGTGTAAAAGACATTCAAATGTAGTTAATTAAAGTGTGTACATTTTTTTTAAATTCAGAAAATCAAAATATATCTTATGATCTATTTATTGTATATTTTTAAATCTTAATTTTCTGTAATAATAATTGTAAAAATATAGAATTAGTCAGTTTAATCTAGTAATTTATGATTCTAATAAATACAAAAAAGTTTAAAATTGCATGTATAGATTATTAAATTATTAAGTCAAGAATTTCAGTATTAATCTACAATCTTGTATTAGTAATCTGAAAGTTCATTTATTATTTTTATTATAACTATTGAATGATTTTTTCTAATAGCCTTTAGAAATTAGAGAAGATGTTCCGAATAAAGCTGAAAAAGCGGAATTGCTGGGATTTTGTTCTTCTAAAGCTGATTATGGATTTGTTACTGCAATTGAACAGGGCAGGTAAGTTTGATTCTTTTGATAATTTTTATAGTTATCTTAAGAAATATTTTTTCATACACTTAATGAAAAATTTTATACTTTACATTGAGATATTTTATGATTTTAATATTGTTTCAAAAACTTTATTGCAAGTTATGGTTTTATAAATAAATTTAATTATATAAGTGATGTCAGCTTTTTACTAAGTTTTTAAAAATACACTATGAACTATATGTGTATCATTTATTAATGATTTACTTAACATTACATTATTTAACAAATTAATAATTTATTTTAATTTAAATTTGGATATTATATACCCTAACATATTCATTTACTTTTTTATTCAATGTTTTTATTTTGAAGTAGAAGTTATTTGTCATATTAAACAAACTTAATATCTGTATCAATTTAAGTAATTATAAATGTTAAATTCAACTATTTATGATTGTAAGGAATTATTTTCCTGGGGCCTGAGCAGCTACCAGGTGCGTCGGTAGGCGGTGGATCACCGAACGTCCTGTAGGAATGACAGGATAGCCTTGAATATAGAATCAGAGGCCGCGAACCAGCTCCCGTAAACCCTGGTGTTATGCGTTCCGTGCCTAGGGCTAATTGGCACCGCGGTATTGGTGTCTTAACGGAGCCTCTAGTTGCCTGGCAAACTTCTAGAGTAATTTGCCTTGCCCAGTATCTCAGGCAATGCTGGGTGGACTTATATTACCTGAGCTTATAAATTGTTATCTTGTGGCTGAAAAGACACAAGAAATAACAATCCTTTCTGCATCTACAGGTGATGCCTCTGAAGTTGACCTTGCTGAAAAAGACAAGTGAACTCAGAGGCTGTCTTGTAAAGGGGCAGTAATGAATCCTTCACTTGAGGTAGAAATGACCTCCAAACCATCTTCTGGTGAAAGTCAGGAAGCTATTCCTAGTATGACTGACTCTCTGACCAGATGGGACTATTTCAGCAAGACCCTATCTGCTGGAAATGTCATACGCAAGAGGAAACGGTAGAGCATATCATTTATGAATGCGAGGCTCTTGCCCTCCCTAGATTAACCTCTTTAGGCATCATCCATACTAGAGAGTTACACCTAGACTCCATTAAAGGGTTATCGGACTTTATTAATAAAGTGGGTGACCCGAGCAACTGGAACTAGGAAACATTGGGTTTGGAGTTAATGGTACAAAATGCTGATAAAAGCAGAGGTGCCCTTTGACATACAAACCCAATTCTAAGAAGAAGAAGAAGGAATTATTTTAGCTGACATTTTAAATATAAATGCATATAATTGAACTCATATAAAAAACATGTGATTTAGCAATAGTAAGAATAAAAATTTCATGTTATTATGATTATGTAATACATCAGACTACATAAAGTCTACAAAATATTTCTATAAATTCTAATATTTACAAAACTTTTCATGCTGCGAGATTTAAGAAAATATTTCCCACTCTAGTCCATAGCTACCAAATGTTATTGTTTTCAATAAGCTTTGAATATAAACTCACATCACTAAAGTTTTTCTTTAAAACAATCTTACTTTTGATTTTAGATGTCAGTTCTTTACAGCATTTTAATGTTAAAACATTCAGTTTCCAATGGGGATATTGTAAGATACATACTTTCAATATTTTTTTTAGATTTCATTATATAAATAAAACTATTCAACATATTAATTTCTATTATTTATTTTGAAATATTATTTCTTATACTTCTTTACCTGTAATTATAATTAATAAAAAACTGATTTGTAGATTTTTTATTATTAAATTAAATAAATTTTTTTGTTTTTCATATATTTTGCTATTTTTTAAACTGGCTAAATTACAATCATTTAGATAGTTAAATGAACAAAAGTTTAATACATTTGCAGTTTAGCATAACTTTGATATTTAAAATTAAAATCATAATTATTTATATTTCAACTAAGTATTCCTTTTAAATATTTGTGCAGAACTTTTGAGTTATTTTTTTATGATTTTATTTAGAAATATATATTTTTTTACCTTTAAATGACTTAATATGATCTTGATTCATTGTTTATTTTGTTTCCTTATTCACTTTTTGTTGAATTGTTTCATTACTTATTTTAAATTTATGAATGGGAACTTATTTTAAGAATGAATTATTTTATGTAATACTTTATGTTAGCTATTATTACTTTTTAGAATGGTAGCCCGAGATATTGGAGGATCTGATCCAGAACGTATGGCAGCACCCAATGTAGCAAAATATATTCAAAGTCTTTTTGCTAATAATTCAGCTATAAAAGTTCAAATCATTGATGATGATAATGTGTTTAAAAAAGAATATCCTCTTTTGTGTGCTGTGAATCGGGCTGCTAAAGGTAATTTTTTAAGTTAAAAATATTAATATGGAATCAGTTTAAATTTTATATTATCTTAATATCACATTTAAAACTTTTTCCTGCATATGTGTATTTTTTTGCAGTTTTTATGATGAAAAAATTGTTTTATTAGGAGTGAATAGACATAGAGGGCATGTGATTTTCCTAACCTATGATTCTAATGATGAACCAGAAAAAACTGTCTTCCTTGTTGGAAAGGTATGTTTTTAAGTTTTGATTTGTTTTACATTTATCATTAAATTTTTATTTTTAAAAGTATTTAATATGGTTCAAGATTAATTCAATCTATAAGACTTTGTAATTTTATTTTCTAAACAGAAAATTTAAATGTTATTATGTTATTTTGTTGGGTTTTTTTTTCTATACAAATTATTTGTATACATTCATAATTTTTTTGTATTTTTTATTCACTTCATAGTTAACTGAGGTACTGATTTGTCCATATAATTTGTATTCCACCCTGGAAAATGGAATTTCATTTTATTATACTGGCTAGAATATAGTTTTTATTAGATTGAAATGTTTTCTAAATTTAGTCAAATAGTTATGTGAATATTTCAATGTTGTTTATTCAATAAAATAAAGGATCATTAACATTTATCTTTTACAATATTATTCTTAAACATTTATTCTTATGAAGCATTTAAAATAGAATTTTAGGAAATGCTAATTTTTTAACTTATTAATTATCAAGCAATGCATCTGTTTCTATTTTTTGAAATTTTAGTTTTTTGAATATTATTTAAGGAATATATTTGCGTTGATCTGCCTTATATTTATTTACTGCGGAGCCAGAGAACAAATGAACTATTTAAATTATAATATTTAACAGTAAAACTTTTTACTTATATGTTTGTCATAATAATTTGGTTTAAAAAATTTTAATGATTTTCCATATTTTATTGATTTTAGAAAACAAGATTCTTTAAAATAATTTAAAAATTTTACTATGTTTTCTGTGCATTGAATTGATTTACAGTTATGGAAATATGTTTAAAATATTTTCTGTATTTAATTAGTTTAAGCTAATAGTTATGTGTTGAGTGTTCTGGTTTTTAGTTCAGCATTTTGTGGAACCAACTTCCACTTCAAAAATAAATGCACTTTTAATTCAAAATCCAATTTAAATTACAGGCTTGTTTAAATTATCTAGTGTAAACTAAAAGTGTTTGTAAAGGCTGTGACTGTTAAACAAAACATAAATTTGAGTTCATCAGAAAAATACTTCATTTATTTTGTTTGATTAATATTCTGGAATATTTAAATTATTGAATTGCAATAATTACAGAAATTTTTATTCTCACACACAAATTTAAGTATTTCTTTTTATTTATTTCATAGGGCATAACATATGATACTGGTGGTGCTGATATAAAAGCTGGTGGTCATATGGCTGGTATGCATAGAGATAAATGTGGTGCTGCAGCTGTTGCTGGCTTTTTTCAAGTAAGTCTAATTTTAAATTAAAAATTTCACTGTTATTTAATTTAAGTGTCATTTTTTTAAATTCTTTTTTATTTGTTTTGGATGAATTTTAATATTGTCTTTTTGTTTGTTACTCTTCGTATTTATGGAATCCAAATTAATTTCAATATTATATTTAGATTATAATACATTACTATAAATTATTATAATATGTATAAGTGCTAAACCAAGAAGAACAAGGTATATTAAAGCTTACAAAAATTAAATCGTTTCAAAGATTACACATAATACAAATGTTAATTGATTAATAATGTAATTTTGTGTAAAATGATAAAAATGAAAAAAAGCAGATGTGCAAATATATGCTCTATGATTAAAATAGCCACAGCTATATTTTATGCACCACTTGAAAGAAGATTTCTCATTGGGGAAAAGAAATGTTTACTTCAAAATTAATATTAGGTTTATTTTACAAGTATTTGAATATTAGTGTTAAATCATTGATCT
This sequence comes from Latrodectus hesperus, assembly GCA_037975125.1. Taxonomy (NCBI): domain Eukaryota; kingdom Metazoa; phylum Arthropoda; class Arachnida; order Araneae; family Theridiidae; genus Latrodectus; species Latrodectus hesperus. Next base: position 34,359,598 of record CM075858.1, read on the forward strand.
ACATTGAGGAAGAAAGAAATGCACTGAGGTATCAATAAAACAGTGAAAGAAACTTTCCACCATGTACTCTGGAGTAACAGACTCAGCAATAAAAAGTTGTTCAATTTAAGAGAACAAATCCAGACCCTCTAGCTTAATTTATGTTATTTTATTCTTTCAAAACATTTCTTGCCTAATTAACACAATTATTTACATTCTCTAATTTATGCAAGAAACACATTTCATCCCTGATATCTAATAGGCAACACAGATCTGCCTTACCCTTCAACCATTCCCCCTTCTCTTTTGATGCCAAAAGTGTCTTTCCCAGCTGAATTGTTAATGTATCCCCACTGGTTTTGTAGTTACTGAAAACCCCAAGACCAGTTTTTGAGGCAACTCAAATTTTCTGTGTACGATACCACAGAAGCTTTGGACATAATGAAGAAATTCTGTTCATGCTGCCTCTACACTTAACTAAAATTTATCTCGTGTAACAATTGGTGCTACATTCTACACTATTCTGTGGCTAAATGTGTCCAGTATGCAGTTCTTATGGAGAAGAGATAAACAAGGGATGTAATGCAATTTGATGAGCTGAGGGGAAATCTTGGATATTATATACAACATGTGAATATTCATAATATTAGTTTATCTTTACATTGTTTCCAGATTCTAATCTAATCATTATAGTATTGCTATATGTAAAATATGCTTTTTTAAGTGTAATGGTGGGATAATATGGTTGCAAATGCTTTCATTGATCTGCTGTTCCCTCCAGTGCCGAGCTGGCAGCCGAATGGTTAGCGCTCTTGCCTTCGGTTCAACAGTTCGTGGGTTCGAATCCCACCTTGGGCATGGATGTTTGTAGTGGTTCGGAATCCACTTTAAGCCGTAAGTCCCGGTCTAATTAGCCCTCGTGTGCAAAAAATGACCGTTGAGCGACAAACAAACCAAACAAACCAAACCAAACTTCCCTCCAGCATTCATTGATTCCATATTCATGCTATTTGTTGGTTAATTGTTTCTGACATAATAGTTATAATAAGTGTGACAGTAGAGCAACAAATAGTCAAGTATCAAACACAGTAATACATTTCTTAAGATAATTAACAATCCCTGTAGTTTATATTTCTTCAATTAAATTCATAAACTTATTGAATGACACTTGCTTTATTTTAGCAAAACATTTTGATGCTGCACATGCAAAACAATGCACAAAAAAGTAATTCAAGTTCTTCAAATCAGTTACCATTCCACATTGGTGTTTATAAATGATGATATAATCATTTCTTATGTATGGCTTTGTTAAAATTGCAATTATTTGCATATCCTATCATATAACAGATGGATTCTTCATATTTCATATGGTTTAAATTATTCTTCCTTTGTTTTATATTTTTGATGGCCAGCAAAATATCTGAATTCAAATATACTAAATTTTATTAATTTTTTTCTTTTACCAAATATTTAAAAAAATAATCCTTTTGAAGTGAAACATATTATAGGTAAAGGTATAACTTTTGGCTGAATGTATTGCTCAAAAAATATCAAATATGGAGTATTTGTGATATCAAATATTAAATGTTATGATTATTTTAAGAATATAATGTTAAAGAATGATAATAAGTATATTCCAGTGTTGTTCAGTTGATGTGTGTTTTATAGTAATATTTTGCAATTATTCGAAACATTTCAATTCGACCTAACCTTACTTCTGAATGATGAAAGCTTAGCCTCGAATTTTCTAATTGTAAGGTATTTGTTAAAATGACAAAAACCAATCTTTTGAATTGTAGTATGTTTTGTAATGTAAGATTCATTTATACATGTGTTGTACAAAAAGGATTATTTTTCTCCGAATACCATTTTTCTGTATTTCTTCAGTATACTACTTAAAATTTCTACTCTCATATTGCAAAATTTATCAGTCTCCATTTTTGTTATTACCAAATTATTTATTACATATTTATGCATGTGTGTTTATTTACACATACACACACACATTTTTTATTACTTTATTTGCTTAATCTTACTGAAAAGTTTGTTTCAAGTGATTCATAAAATAAGCTTAAATTAATTGATGAAATATTTTAACACCACATGAATTTTAAATTATAATCCACATATTCATTAAAATAGCTAAAATAAAAGGAAGTGTATATATGTAATTATAATTGATATAAAAATATTTCACTATATTTAAAATTTTTTTATTCAAAAACAGTAACTTAAAATGTTTTAGAAATTAGAAAGTAATTTTAATTCATATTATTAAAAATGTTGTGTCTATATCATTTATAAGATGCTTTCTGTATTTTTATAAAGCATTTATAACATTTCATCTTCATTCTAGACTTTAGATAAATTGCGACCAAAAAATATAAAAGTTGTGGGAGCGATGGCATTTGTTAGGAACAGTGTGGGTTCAGGTACTGTAATTTTCTTTTGTGTTAATAGTGTCTTTAAGAATGAATAAAATAAACTTAACTTTAAGCTGTTACATTCAATAGGGGTAATTTATGAAACTAATTGGGTTTTACTATTCAATAATAAGTATAAAGTTTAAATTATCCTTATAAATTTTAGTCTTAAATAATTTTGCCTGTATTTCTTTCTCATTTGCTAAACTTTCTTGCTTTATTCATTAGACCTAATTATCCTTTTTTTATCAGCAAGTTTAAAGAAAAGTATAATTTAAAGTTTTAGAGATTCTCTTTTATGGGATGATTCCTATTTAAAAATTAAACATTCCAGAAAGACTGCATATAAAAATGAGTATTTTTTATGCATACTGTTGTACATTCTAGTGTAAAAAAATTTTAAAATTCTAGAAAAAGAAATATCAAATTTATTTCAGAAACATAATGACTTTATTTCTTTAGGTCTTAGTAATCAACAATATCTCAATATTTAACATTTTATAGAATAATTCACATTTTCATGTGAATATGTACTTGTTAAATATAAATTTTCAGTGAATAACAGTGGGAATTCATATTTAGCAGCTGCTTTCTCATTAGAAAACCTGTTTGAGAAAAATTTTATTTCTCAAAGAAAATTGATTGAAACAATTGCTATGAATCAATGCACTACTTATTCATAACACAAGATATATTAGAAATTCTTAAATGCTCAATTAAAATCATCATGATAAGTTATATACAACCAGAATGCTGATAAAGAATAAAATTGAGTAAAAAACATTTCAAAAAGAAGCTAATGGAATGTACAACTGAAGATTGTATTTTATAGAAACAATGAAATTTGGAGAAAGAATCAATGTATCTAGGAATGCTGTTTTTGTCTTAAATATATAATATTTATAATTTAATGAATTTATCTTTAAATGTACTTCATGTATTTAAAATAATATTCTTAGTAACATCTATGCATATTTTTATTCTTTTCATATTATTATTATTAATTATTTTATTGTGTATTGCATTTAATCAATACTTTCAACCTCTGAATCCTTTCATATAATTATATTAATGGTCTTAATTAGTATATTTTGTAGTTGCTAAAAATAGAAATAACTAAATGAGAAAGTTGAACAGCTATAGAGAAGGTGGATGAAAACTGGTGAATTATTAAATACCAAAGAAGATTTTAGGCACGCAATTCAGCCAGCCTAGGAAATTATGAATAGTTGATCAGTGAAAATTGAGAGAATCTTAGTAGTCAGGTTGAGAAAAGCATCATTCTTGTTATTAGAAGGTAGTAGTTTCTACAGCAGATAATTGTATTTATTGGTTATTGCTGGAGCAAGGGCTTAAAATATATTGCAGTCACATTGTGCCCAAGCACAATGATATTTTTGGGGATGATAGCAAATTTTTAATTTTCTGCTCAGTCCCTGTTTCAAAACCGTGAGGATATGTACACCAATTCCATTAATGGTTTGACAAATTCTTTAGAATAAAGATAGCTTATCTGATGCTTATAAATAGTGTAGGCTACCCATACAAATGGAACTAAATAAACATTAGATTTAGGGTCATTAGGCACAAATGAAAGTAACTCAAAAAAAGCTGAGTTTCCTAACACCTAATAATAATTTAAAAATAAGAAGAAAGTCTGGGAAATTCTCTATCATATTTCTATGGAAATTCTTTTATGGGCTCTGAAATCACTTTATGATCTTCTTAAAAATTCTAACCTTAAAAAGGATCATTTATCCCTGCAAAAACTTTGAAATTAGTATTAATCTTTTCTTTTAATTCAAATGAATTTCTCTGATTATTCACAGTAGTTGCAAGTGCAATATTTCTCATGCTTACAAGGTTTTCATTTATTTACCAACCATTAACTTTTTGTACAAAAGAGTATTATATGAATCACTCTGGTTTACTCAATTATGGAAAAGCTCATTTCAAAATGATATGATTTCTTATTAGTGACAACCTCTTCAATTAAATTTTTGAATTAAAGTGTGAAGTGTTTATTTGAAATCTAACAAATAAATTAGATGTAGTTATTTTCCCAAATTTGTATTCCATAGCATTCATAAAATTCATGTTTTCTCCTAATTTTAATGAAAATTTGTTCAAGCTTTGGAAAACTAATTTTTAAATTATTAAAGTCATCAAATGCAAAGTTATTAAAATTTCCTCTTTTTTATATTATGGGACTTTCTTATTACTTTTATTTGGTCATATTTCCATAGAAATATTTGTCAGTATATTTGGTTCCCTTCTAAGTTTGATTTGACTTGTTTAATTGATTTCATTGCTATTTATAACATCATATATAAATGTTTAATATTTATAGATGCATATGTTGCTGATGAGATTATTACTTCTCGAGCTGGAGTTCGTGTTAGAGTAGGTAACACTGATGCAGAAGGTCGAATGGTTATGGCTGATCTCTTATGTCATGTTAAAGAAATGGTTTGTAATTTGCACTGTAATTTCAATTTTCAGCTTTTCAATTTAATTCTGTCATATAACATTAATTAACTTATTTTGATTTAATGATACAACTGTGATCTTCGAAGAATTTAATTATTATTTCAGTCCTGGACATTAGTAATTTCAATAATTAAGCTATATTTGTTCAAAAAGTGGTTGTAGAGCATCAAATCAAACATCAACTCTTGATTCTGAACTGTTTAATCCTTTTTACCATTTGTCAGAGCTAAGAGGATCATTAAGTGATATTTTGAACACATATGTATTGTTGATTGATTATTTTTAAGTGGGAATGAGTGGTGATATTAAGAGTTAATTTTCAGTGAATTATTAATTTTCTAAAATGAGTCTTAATAAGCTCATTATTGTGTGCTACAAATTTGTTTTGTTCTTTAGAAATACAGTGAACGTGATTCAAAATATTTTAAATTTTGATGATGCACTGCAATGTTTATTCTATGTTGCAAGGTTTTTTTGACATCTACAGTGTCATTTGAACTTTTTTCTAATATTTTGAACACTGCTAAAGCTGGTGTCATCAATTGTTTCTAAAATGAAAATATATATCTTAATGTAAAAATCTTTGCTACAAATAGATCATGGTTGATCAAATAATATTTCTGAACTCTCCTCCCCCTACAAATTTAAATGTTTCTGCAAGCATCTGCTTTATTTATATATTATTATTAATTTTCTAATTGGTGTGAAGCCCGGTGGCTTAGTGGCAGCATTTCACACTCCCATGACACAGGTCCGAGGTTCGATCCTTGGGTTGGGCAAGGTTGACTCAGCCTTTCATCCCTTCAGTGGGTCGATTAACTGAGTACCAAGCATGCTTGGGAACTAAACACTGGGGGTCTTATGTTAGGCTGACCACCTAACTGGGACATATGCTTCGCACCCCAGGGCCCTCGATCATGAAAACAGTTATGGGCACTGTAGGCCTTGGCCCACATGGGCTGTCGTGCCATGGAGTTTAGTTTTTAGTTTAGTTTTCTAATTGGTGTACTTTTTAACTAACTATTTTCTTAATGATTATTTCTATGTAGGAATTAGCTGTTATATATAGATTTATGCAAGTTCTCATTTACTTAAGGGATTCAAATTTTAATAGGAAGTTTATTGTTTCTGCAATTTATTACTTTTATACAGTAAATATATGAAATAGAAAACATACTGACAATATCAATATATTTTTCATCAAAGATATCAATCATATTTCCTTAAATCATAAATATGAATGCATACTATCACTTCTACTGTTGGTTGAAATGTCTCTGTAGTGAATGATTCCAAACATCAAATATAATTTGGTTCTTTAATAACAATGAACAAGGAATTAAGAAAATAGTTGAATAATGAAAGTACATTTTAAAACTTATATATTGTAAAATTTTTACAGTATATTAAGTAAATAGATAAAAATATTCTATAGTGCTTAGAATTCATTTATTGAACCAATTTTTAACCATTTTATAAGTAGTTATGATTAGAATATTTCATTTACGTATGTATGAATGGATTTTATTTTTTCCCCCAAAATGTTTTAGCAATAGCTTATTTTAAATGTTCTGAAAAAAAAAAAAAACAGTTAGGACTTGATAATTTTAACCATTTAAAATTGTTCAATTTTGTAACAAATCAACAAGTAAATGAGTATGATTAATAATTTATTTTATTTGTAATTAGATCCTGTTTATGATTTTCTGCCTATTTATTTTACAGTATTCTTTAATTAAGGAATTAAAAATCATTTTTAAGGCCACTTTTTTGTTTTTTGGGCTTTAAAAAGTCATTTTTAACATGATAATTAGAATTTTAGTACATTCTGAATTTTTTGTATTACCATAAAAATATAATCCAATTTTTTTCATAGGCAATACATGCAGTCAATCCATACTTATTCACTGTTGCTACTTTAACTGGGCATGCTAGATTGGCAATGGGTCTTGGATATTCAGTAAGTAGTTTTTAATGATTGCAGTATAGTGAAACACAGAATTCTAATTAGACATTTATAAATAACATATATAACATTTATAAATAATATATGAATTATATTATTGGAAAGTGCTTTGTATCTTTTATTATTTTTTTTCATAATTTTACTAAAATTTAAAACTTAGTTTTCTTCCTATTCTTAAACAAGTTCTGATTTTCTTATAAAATTTGTTTTGTGGTCATTAATTATTTGATATTTTAAATATTGATGAAGTTTGTGATTTTTTTTTATTATTTTATCATTGGCATTTATTCTATGAACTTATATTTCAGACTTTAGTATTGATTTCATATTGTAGATACAATAGATTTTAGACTAAATATAAAAATAGAATAAAAATTATCTTAGACTCACACAAATTAAAAATTATTTTTTCTTTTTATGTAAGAGGGAGCGATTTTATAAATGTACATTTATTTATGAATCTATGAAGGCAATAAGTATATTTAGAAAAAATTAATAGTATTGTTGGAAAATGTAGTATGTATTCAGCTTCGATTCATTTAAAATATTTCCATAACTATTATTCCATTTTCAAATTATTTTTAGAATAAGTCATTGAAAACATTATTGTCTTAAAAATATTTGTTTTTAAATTAAAAAAAAATTAATATGCTTAAATCCTAGTAATAAATTTGATGAATTTATATAAATAAAATCTTTGTTTTGTATGTCCCCTGAATTGAGAATTGCAGTATTAAAGCTGAGTCGAGAAGAGTAACATCTAATGGAATGAATGTTGACTTTTGACTCAGGGGTGTTGATCTCTTACTAAATTAAAAACATAAAATATTGCTTAATTTGAAAATTTAATTGAATTTTAAATTCACTTAAACTTAATTAAATTTGATCTGAATTCACTGTAAAGTTACTTTGCACCATTCAGAAACTATGTTTGATCAACAAGTGGAATTTTTTACTCCTTTTAAATTTTTTATTTGTATTTAACTAATATGTGTATGGAAAAAATATGTTTGGCTTTGTGTGAATCTTTCCTTTTTGTGCACCGCAGTTAATGTGTGTTTTTGGTTTTCTCAATATATTCCTATCATAAAAATGCACTAGAACTTAAATGATAAGAATACTGATTTCAGTATTTAACATCTTCAAGCGTTCTTCATCACATTCAAGTTGTTTTTGATTGATCAATATGCAAGATTTTACTTTGTGTTACAAAATGGTAATTTTTAACAAACCCAAACATATTGTTAATATCATTGAAAATTATCAAATATTATTTTTTAAATCCCAATTTTCCACTGGGAACTAGGCATATGTTTCACACTTGTAGTCACTTCCTGTGAAACTTATTTATAAACTTGCTAGTCTATTTATAAAATAAAATGTTAACAGTTAAATTACTAAAATTGATGTACTAAAAAGAATATTTATATTGCTGTTTAGTTGGTTTTGTTATAATAAATAAAATATTTCAGATTATTGCAGACAATGGACCAGCTGAAATGCATAGTGTATCTCGTGGCATCCAGTGTTCAGGAATGAAAATTGGTGATACATTTGAAATATCTACTATTCGTAGAGAGGTATGAATTGTTTAAACATTATTCCTTTTCTCTGTTTGTGTAAAATTTAACTGTATTCAATAATTAACAACTATGGAAAGTTGATTAGACTTTTAAACTATGATAAATTTTCCGGGTAAAGGACAACAGCAAATCATCTGCACTTAGGCTCTTGTACATTCACTGAATAATTTACTTTTATGTGAATAATCATTTACATCCACAAAAAACAGTTTTACAAGAAACAATTATATTAATTGTTTAAGATTTCCCAAGTAATTGAGTTAAGTGTTATTTAATGTAATTAGTGTAATGTTGCATGAATATCTATTATTTTTAAAAGTCACGGTGGATTGCATCAATTTTATCTGTTAAAATGCTGAGTAATCTATCTATGCACCAGAATGATGCATCTATTTTAAAAATTTATTCATATTATTTCCTTTACTTGCTCAAAATTCAGCTCTTTTTGGGTATAAATTTAGAAATTTTATTATTTACTAAATTGTTGAATTATAAATGCATTCATAAATAATATTGTTATCAGAAGATTATTCTCTGTTAATAATCTAAGAAGTACTAAATCTTGTATCTCAATAACGTTCATTATCGAACGATTTTGTACCTCTATTGAATATATGCAGTTGTTATATTTAGAGAAGTATGTAAACAGTAAATATTTTGTGTGTAAAATGAAACTGTATGGTACCATATATCAAAATTAGTTAATGCAGTGAATGGAAATGTGATAGTTACAAAATATATTTAGTGGTATAAGACTATTAAAATCCTACATAATTATTACCTGTGGTTTTCATCTTTATAACCAAATATAATAACTAATTTTGCAATTAATTTAAATATAAGGATTAATTTATTTTGTAACATACTCTGTGAAGTTTTTAAATTAGAGGATTTAAGAGCTGGTTACTGCTAGTTTTTCTTCTGAAATAAAATCACTTAAAGTTGTCTTTTTTGGTTCAATGAGCCATTTTTTAATGTAATACTGAGTGTTCTTTAGAAAGTGCAAATCATTGAGTTTATATTGCTTAAAACCTTTTTTAATTTATTACATTTTTGTAAAAAAATTCTTATTGAAGCTTTATAAATTTTATAGCAGTGAAATAATTTTGTTAAAAATTATTTAATTCTTGAAAAACAGTTTTTCAATTGTCAGTATTCATATCTTTTTTTCAATTCCTTTAGTATTTCCATTCATGTAGAGCATTAATTTGTAACAATAATTGAAAAGTGAATGATAAAAAAATTTCCCGATATCATTATTTAATAACTTTTTTATTTAAAGAGTTTTTAAAAATTCTAAAATTTTATTTAATTTGTTTCAGATGAACTATACATGAGACTGCATGTCATGGTATAAAGCAGAGATTTGAATAAATATATTTTAAAAATAGTAAATGTCATATTTTTCCAATGCTCAAATAGATTCGAAAAGCTAGATGCATGCTTCCCATTGGAAGTTGTGATCCACAAAGGTTGACAGACTTAGACTACTAAATTATTAATAAAAAATGATATGCTGCTTGCATAATGATTATTTAATCTCTAATTTTTGAATTAATCTGTTATCTTGTTTTTCTTACTTATTGATGAAAATGATTTCTTATTTATCCTTATATAATCTGAAATCTCTTGTTTTCCATATTTTTTTACTTTTATCATTAAAATTTCAATAGGTAAGATTTAAATTCAACTAATAAGAAATTACTACATTTTCATTATCTCTTTATTATTTGTTTAAATATTTTGACTGGAGAATATTATTATGCACCAAATGCATAGAAATTACTGTTTGCTTGTCAGTTAAATTTGCTTTTATAACTGGTAAAATTAACTTTTCTTCAGCTTAATAAACTTATTATTTCGTTAAAGGCACTGAAAATTGTACTGTTCAAATATATTTCTCTACCTAACTTAACAATTAATTTTTTTAGTGAAACTTAAAAGTTATTTTTTGTATGTCAGTTATTAAATAAATTTGCAAAGTTGTAAATATTATTTTTGGAGGAAGAATTGAAAAAATCAGTGAGTCTGATTTATAAAGATAAAAATGAATTATTTTTAGTAGACTGTTTACATAATTAGTAAAATTATCAAATTGAAAATCTATTTAATCTGTGTTTAGAAATGCTCTCTTAAAATATTTTAATCAGTTAATGTGTCACAGAATAATCTTCAAAGTGTTTAGCAGAAATTATTTCAAAATAATTTATGAATTGAGAGTATAATGAGAAGCTGTCATTTAAGTTTATATTCTTTAATATTTATATTCTTTGTGAATAATATTTAAATTTTTATTTTTAAGAAAGAAAAACTTTAAAAAGGAACAGTATAACTTTGTCTATATATAATTTACAATGAATTTCAGTATTTATTTTAAACAAATATTTACACTTAAAGTCTTAGCTATAAGCTGTAGGATGATATTTCTCTATTTTTTTCTTGTATACACTTTTTATTTCATTTATTATTTAGAAGTACATATAATCCACATAAACATATCACCTTTCATTCTTGGTAAAAAATTTGTTTTAATCAAATAGAAGGTAAATTCCCCATGACAATTGTATTTCAGTTTTTTAATGTCATAAAGGGATAATTTTCAAATAAGTATCTCAATTAACTATAGCTTTGTAATTTCTCATATTTTCATTGAAATTCTCTTTTTTTAATATTTTTACTGCTATCAAATTTCTTCTTATAGATTTTTAAACAATTCACCTGGTAAATCTGTAATATAAGTTATACTGCTGTATTACTATGAGGAATTTCGATATTGCTGTCTAACGCTCGTAAGGCTTTTGTAAGATATTTTAATATCCATTGCATAAATTGCCTTCTTTGCAAATCTTTATGTAGATAGTAGGGTGCATTTATTTTTTTGTAAAAACAGAAAGCAGAAAAACTTCTAAACCTACATCCGAATGAACTTCATACAGAAAACAAATGCTACATCTATCTTTTGTTTTTCAACCATATTTGTCATTGAACTCAAGACCTTTCGTTTTGAAGAAGAAGAGTATTCTACCTCTGTAACTCAAAGGAAAAGTATTTTAAAGAAAAATAATACAGTGAAATGTGGCGTAAAAATATGTAGACATCAGTTTGGCATAACTGTCAGAAATTCATACCCCATTTTACTTATGAAAATTAAGCGATGATGGCCTTGAGTATTTTGTAATGTAGGATATGCATTAAAACTCATGCCATTGTTCATCATGAAAACTTAATTAACTAAATTGTTAAAAATAAGAATATATATATAGTAGTTGTTTCACTCTAACATAATTCAATCATCATAAATGAACCTCTTAGAATTTTTTCTCTTTAAGCATGGAATTATTTTTCAGTTAATAAAAGAATTCTATTTTACACATTTAATGTATAATTATTTTTTTAATTGAAGGGTGACACTTAGTTTTATGCCAAAATACTTTTTTTAGAAAAATTTAATCAAAGTTGCTATAAAAGTTTGCAGTGAAACAGTTCATGCAAAAATTTAGAAATCCAAAATTTGATGTGTTATAATTGTATATTAAAACATTTGATTTTTGTTACATTATTACATTTATCATGTCTATTCTAAAAATCTTAATATTTAAAGATTGGTATTTTGTCTAACTACTATAGGCAATTTATCTTATTTCCAGTAGAGACCGCTCTCACAAGTGATCAATTTTTATGAAACTTCTTTTTTTAATTCTTCCTCTAGCATATCATAAAATATTAGTTTTAAACCATTACTTTTTCGAATTTTTTGCTTTTTATGAATTGTAAGTATACTAATATTTTATGAATACATTCACATTCTGTTTTGTTAATTACAAATTTTATAATATATTTACTTATTTTTCTAAACATTTTTACAGTTGTTTTGAAAAAGATTTTTTTAGTGAAATACATAATGTTATCTATGGTTATATAATATAATCATGACACCTTGAAAATTTTTGTATTTTTTTAAAAACTCAAATGTGTTTTTTTGAATAGGATTATGATTATTGCAAAGGGCCTTCAGAATATGAAGATATTTTGCAGTGTAATAATGCTCCTTCTACTGCAACACCTAGAGGTCACCAATTTCCTGCAGCTTTCTTAATTTTGGCATCTGGATTGGATAAGGTAACTTTTGTTGTGATTGATCACATTGAAATAAATTAAATGTTTAATTTACATTAAAATTTTAATATTAATTTCCTTGAATTGAAGAATGGTAATTACTATTGAATTATATTTTTGATTTCAAATCAGAATACATTGCTTAAATATTCTGTAAATAAAAAGAAAATGCATATAAGTTTGATAAGTTTTTATGCTTTTCTTAAAGAAATGGAACATCTAAATTGAAGAATTATGTATAATTTGAAAATTTCTTTTTTTCTAAAATTATCTTATTTATACAATTAAAATTTTGTTATATAAAATTATTTTATTAAAATTCCTGACTCATTTTGAGTTTTATTATTCATAAATAAATAGGATAGAAATGAATAACTATTATGTGTGTGTTGGATTAATTAAATTTTTTGTTGCCATCGTCAATTTACTTCCACATGTATGACCTTTGTTGTATCAAGAATATAAAGGTAGTGTTGGATTTCACTAATGATACAATAAATAATACCACAGTTATAATGTAGCGTTACTCTAGCTTATAATTCATTAATATTTGGCACTTTTCTTCTGTAAACAATTTCCTTTATGAATCCCTCTAAAAAGAGTACTGGGATGTTATATGTTATAGAAATAGGATCCTATATATTTTTCTGCAAAAATGTCAATGTGGATGATATAAAAGAAAATATTCAAATTGGGAAAGGAAATTTCTAAAATTAATAATACATAAAGATTATAATTTACAAAAGGAAAACTATACAAATGAAAAAGGAAATTTTCTGCAAAAATTATGTCAATGTAAAATATATGCAAGTTATCTTGTGATATTTATTCACAAAATGCTTATATTTTTTATTTTATGAATTATTAAACATCAGTAGTCACTAGATACTTTGTAGAAATAATTTTAGCAATTTCAATTTGACAATTGCGATTTTAGATATTGCGATATTAGAATTCTATGCATTGTATGGAATTAAATATTATTACACAGTATGAAAAATGTTATTATTTTTACATCTTCATTTTTATTTTCATGTTAAATCAATTTATAATGAAGAATTTACTCCTTAAGACATATTTCTAATAAACAGAAAAAATGAAATTTATGATAATTTTATTTTTCATTACAATTGTACAGGTTATTGATTTTCTGTACTGTTAGCAAATTTACTTAAATAAGACTAATTAAATAAGCAAATTAAATAAAAAAACATTTAACTTTTTTCTTTTAGATTGATATTGTTTAATCTAAGGATATTTTTATTCAATAATTGTTATATATAAATTATATGTGGATAAATTTTGATTAATTGTTTGAATATAATCCTATTAATTTTATTTAATAGCATGATATAAATTCAAGCCAACCTTTGAAATATTCACACATCGATATTGCTCCATCTTCTGGTCCTTTCCCTGGTGTGCCAACTGGAGCTCCTATTCCAGCACTGACATATTATTTCTGTCAATAAACATTTTTTTCTCAATCTTATTTTAACAGAGCTATATTTTTGTTTACTCTTTTGAATGATGTTACAAAAATGAATAAAAGAATTGAAGCAATTATTAGTTTCTTTATTTTAAAATTTTATGCAATAAAATTTGACGTAGGGGCAAATGTTACCCCTAAACTTTGAAAGCTATTAATGTACACAGTACTTAGTTAATTTATCATATGTGGATTGATTGTATTAAGTTGATTTTTGAAAGAATAAAAAAATAATTATATTGATTTCTTTAATTGCAATATTTAAATCATTTGATTATTTTGTGATTTTGTAAATGTATTGATATTTTATTTATATATTATCTTTAGATATCTTCAAATAAGTAAATCACATATTATTTTAAATATATAGAAAGATGCCTGCTCTTCTATCAAAGAACATACTCACTTTAACAATTTACTAAGAGGTGATGTGCAGATTACATAAACAATTTGAAAAAAAAGGTAACTTGAGAAACTAAAAATTTTTTGTCACTTTTATGCATCACTTTAGTTAATCTGCATATTAGGAAATCTGTAGAATAACAAATTTCTACTTGTTAGCAATATCATAAGCAACAGTATTTTCCTAAAGAATTTCTTAAAGTGATGAAAAATTTTCTAACTGGTACCTTTATATTTGATACAAAAATATTTGACATAAAAATTATTAATCTTCAAAACAAATTGAATAAAAATAATGTTATAAAATAATAATGAGTATTTTATATCTTTAAAATTAACTGTGAAGAAACATTTTATAATGATTTTCATAATTTATGAAGAAATACGAAATTTTTCCTAAGTTAGAATTTTTAGCTGTCATTTAGTTTTCCTTTTTTCTAATTTGTACAATTGACAAACTTCAACGAATTGAAATTTGTTTAAGATATTCACTAAAATTATAAAACTGTAAATGTTGAAAATATAAATTAAAAGGGAAATATTTTCATAAACATGCTTTAATTCTTATATTTAACTCACAATATTTTTCATACTAAAATGTTTCTAATTGCTTTTGATAAATGTCGCTTTAAATTATGGGTACTTTGAATAATAAAAAGTAGAAAATGTATAAAGACAGTTTGATAAGACACAATTTAAGTATGCTGTAAAATATTAATCACTGACAGTCACGCTGCTTGATATATAAATTTTGCTGATTTTTTATGTTTATGATTAAAATACTCATATTTCACTTTATTCTATACCATTAAAATTTTCAAACTATGTAGTTATATTTTGATAGGAAAAATGATTCATTTAGACTTTTCACTTAAAAATTTTCTCTAAAATAACTTAAACAATTTTATTATCGATTTCCAAAACAAAATTTAAATGTTAAAATTATGAAGCATTTGTTTCAATTTGCGATTTACAGGGTTATCGAAATTAAACTTCCACTACTCAAAGGGTCTTAGAGGCCGGTCTACTAGTCCGTACAGAAAAAATTTGGATAGCAGACATTTCGAAAAATGCACTCGAAATTTCTAAAATAAAAAAATAGTTCATCATTTGGCTGCAACGTATGAAAATTACACACACGATAAAAGAGACGTTGTTCGCACCGCAGTTAAATGTACATTGCGGAATACCGCTGGTGCAAAGAGCACTACTGGTGATATCTACTATTGGCGCAACTGTGAAAATGCAACAGCCGCTGTGAGAGTTTCGCCGTTTGAAGAAAGAACGACGTGGACCGATGTTGCATCGTGCTCTTACTGATAAGATGCAATTAGAGTGAACAGGATTCTGGCATTCTACCGGGAAGAGGAAGAAATTGGGTCAACAGCGCCATCTTAGAGGATGTTTCTGCAGCTGTCATGAAATCCAGCAGTGAATCTCTTCACGGAAGTATTCTGAACGATTATGGGTACCCTTGATACATACACTACAGGGTCTCTCCGCACAGATTATGTAGTGTATCTTGCGGTTAACGGGTGATGTTTTCCCCACATCTTGACCCTCTAAATCTTCATAAGGCTCCTTTGGGCGCCTGTTTCGTGGCATTTATTGACAAACAAAAAAAGATTACAAATTGGAAGCTAGTCGCCCAGTAAAATTAAAGGGGCTTTAAGCCTTATTAGGTGTTATGGACATAACATGAGGAAAATTCATTAGGAAAAAGTAAACTAAATTGGATAAGAGAAACAAAAAGTAAGTCCATATATGCAACGTATTTACAAGTGTTCTGCAGACTTGAAAAAATTGAGAAACGTAAGCATATTCTTAGGGCTGTCCCTGCAGGTTGATGTTGCTTTCGGGTACCCTTAATATGTCCTTTTCCAACATCCATCATATCATGCACAAAGTTCTAAACTTCTACTCACATAAAATTCAAGTGGTTCAGCAATTCAACAACGCGACCCGGAGATTCGCAAAACGTTTACACGACAATTTCTTGCGAGAATGTCGGTTGATGATCCCTGGTCATGGAATATTCTATGGGGGATGAAGCCCACTCTCATCTTAATGATTAGTAAATGTCCATAATTGTCACATCTGTGTGATCGAAATATCCCTCGCGATACACGCCAAATTCTTGCATGATTCAAAAATGATCATATGGTACGGATTCACTGCTTCTTTCATTCTCACATACTTTTTAACATTAGTGACCACTCAAGGATTTAGTATTTTTTTGTAAATGGGTTGTGGTATCATGACATATTAGCGTATTAGGTTTAAGTGATTCTTACTCTCCTGAAACAAGGCTGCCTCCTAGAAACAGTATTTAGAGAAGATGTATTCCGAAACTCACATCAAAACACTAATCCAATAGCTCTTGAGGTGTACTTTTATAGAAGCATGGGTGATCAATCGATGTTTCTGTCTCACCTTCCACAGCTTAGCCACCGTGATCACGTGATTAGCCTCCGAGATCGGGTACCCGATCTCGTGCATTGCGACTTCTGGTTATGGGGATTTTTGTGGAACAATATTACAATATTTATTTGGAACCTCTGACAACTAAGTCCAATTTGAAGAACAATATTCACGGCCATATTTAAAATATCTTAAAAATAAATTTTAAAATGTTATCTCTGGTTAGCGGTAGAGAGCACGATTTTTAGAATGGAGTGCGCTATCGAACACGATGGTTTGCATATTGAAATTCTTTTAAAGCATTAATTTGATTCTTAGGATTACGAGCTAAAGTTGCATCTTTTTGTTTAATAGAGTTTAATTAATAATAATTAAGAGTACAATATTTTAATTATATATATATATTTTATTGCTTTTCTTTTATATAAGACTAATGTTCCCCCTTAGCTTATGCCCTTTTTTCCCACAATAACTCGGAGCGCTATCTACTAGAGATAATTTAAACTATTTTTTTTAATACTGAGCTTTTGATAGAATTTTCGGAAGCGTCTGTTGTCTCAATATTTTTCTGTTTGGAGAAGTACAACGGACTCCAGGACCCTTTGAGTAGCGGAAGTTTAATTTCGGTAAACTGTATTTAATTTGCTCAATAAATAAATATTTTGTAAAAGATTTAGTGATGTTTATTAATGGAAAAATTTATTTTAATTGATTTATATAAATTAAGGATTTTGTATCTTATTCACTTCTTTTCCTTTCCTTGAATTCATTTTCAGTTAAATAATCGAACGGAACTTAATGTAGTAACTTATTTAATTTACACACATGTGCATAAACTAAGGATAAACCAGAAGCACTCGAAAATCGAAACCACCAGTAGAAATCTCCCACACATGGTCAAACATTATATGCAAATTACAGGAAGGTACTTGATGATACAGAGTGACATCATGATGACGAGATTGTAAAAGATGAGTATATAAAGACTTCACATCCGGTTCGTACGGGGCTCAGTCGATCGCATATATATGATACAGAGGACGCATGTGCATGATGTTTTACTTGGTAGAATTATCGACCGACAGGAATGCCTGATGTGAAGATTTCTCATCACTATTTACAGATGGCAGCTCTTGCTCGCTAATTCGAACTTTTCCAGGACTAGTTTCAGACCGGCATAAAACAAGAGATACCAGTTGGATTCTTGCTCACGCGCACATTGCACGCTGATATAATATTGCTAACTTTATCTATATAATTATGTGCCGTGAATTAAATTATTTGTTAAAATTTTGTTGTCTAATTAATCAGTGATCTAAGTGTATAGTTACCGCTTATTCTAACATTCAGTAACTATAGGATGTTCTCAGGTGGCAATAGCCGAGGAGCTCGGAATCACCTTGAGTGTCATTTCTTAGTTGTAGCAATGATTCCAAGATGAGAGAAATGCCAGTAGACGTTACAGAACAGATCATCCTCCAGGAATAACGCCGAATGATGACCAGTTTGGCAGTAACCGTCAAAAGAAACATATAGAGAACAGCAGTGAACCTGTCGCATTAGCTATCGCCAGCCATGATTACGAATGTTTCAAGGCAAATTGTACAGACGTTTGACAGAGTATGGCTTATATCAACACTCCCTAAGGGTTGTTGTCTATATTATAACGTCACCGTTATTCCTTGCAAACCCCCAAGATAATTCCGATATTGCAATGGAATTTAACACTCTTTGACGTTGTCGAAAAATCAGTTTTTCCCAGTTTGAACTCTAGGAACAACACAATACCAAATGCATTCAATTAGTTGTATTAAGGGAATAATGTGGGAAATGAAAACAGAATTCGTGAAGAGTCATTAAATTCCTCATGACAAATGTGATTCATCAAAATAAATGGGAATCACCTGGTGACGGGCTAAGTACATTTTGAGAATTTATTGTCTCTTCACCCTATCTGATTTGAATCGGTGGAGTGACTGAAAACTTAGTGTCGAAGAGGGACCTCAGAAGAAGGATCTAGAGGTCACTGGAGTTCCAGATGTTGGGGGATAAATAGCATTAGGTATAAATAGCAGGCCCCTGTGAGGTGGAGAAGAGTTCGACGTACGGTGATATCCCTGAAAACTGCTCCTGAGAGAGTCCTAGAGCGGACAAGTCGAAGTGATCGGAAAGAAGTGGAATCAGCGGTCTTTATCTGCCGATCACAGATATTGACGTCAGACATCGAGCATTGATACCCCGAGCATTCAGTACTCGCCTGAGAAGATCATCAACATTATAGAGTGACTTTTCGAATTTAGGAGACAGTTTCCTAGTACCTGCGAGGAGTTCCTCCGACCGAAAGTTGTTCCGGAATTCGGGGTATTTGTCAGTTTTCTTGGAGTCTACAATTTATGAAAGTTCATTTTAAATTATCCTGTAAATATTTGTAAATAAATATTTAGTCAAGAATATCGAATTACGTGAGCTGGATTCCTTAGAGGCAGATTCTTTAGTGGATACCTTTATTTCAGCTTCTCAAAATATACTCGCAGTATAAATATACTCACTCAGCAATATACTCGCAGGCCTGTCTGGTGTGTTTCGCATAGGACCACTCATTGTCGCCGGGGGTTAGTCTAGAGTAAAGAACATACAATATGGTCATTGTGTTTCTGATAATGCAACATTTTCTGACGAGTCAAAGTTTAGATTGCAGTCCGATTCACATCGGGCGTTCATATAGAGAACGCTAGATACATAGATCTACCAAAACTACATCAATGAACGCCTATATTACTGTGCTGCAGGAGTTCTCGTTTTGGTAGGCTTTATAATAAGATTCAGAAACGATCTGCATGTTCAAATCAGAGCCATGATAAGCCAAATTATCTGGACATCATTCTGGAATAACATGGTACCTTTGCTTAGGGGTGCCGTGGGAGCTGAATTTGTGTTATAGATGACAACGTCCATCCTTACCGTTGGAATATCATTAATGAATGCCTTCAATCAGAGGATATACCGAATGGAACAACCAGCATTCTCAGTAGATTTTAATCCGATAGAACATGCGTGGAACATGCTTGGCCGATGCATCGCGAAGCTATGTATTTTGATCTTCAGCATGCGTTGGCGTAGTACCGACTTTATTTCCTCGTATTGGAAGCATACGATGTCTTAACCATTACACTGACAGCGTACTGTTCTGTTGTTGTACGGACGATATGTGGTGTAAGTGCTCCAGGGAACTATAAAATCATGTACTTGGTATAATATATATTCTTTTGTTCTTTCTTATTTGTTTAATATATGGACTTTATGAATGAATCAGGTTTAATTTGCTTCTGCAACTTTTGTTGCTGATTTCGGCATTATCCTTAATTTATGAACATATGTGTACAATTTTTTAAATGGCCTTGGATAGAGATTGATGTTGAAGACTTTTGTGCTTGGATCAGGGAGAATATTGTTTTTTAAGAAAATAATAGTGATGTTTTATTAAAAGTGATTGATTTCCAAAATGATTTATAATTAAATCACTTTCTTTAAAATCAAAAACTTTTATGTAATTTGTTTCTAAAGAAAAACGTCTGAATTTGACCCAGGTTTGACAGGTTTAAAATAAATATAAGAAAATAGATAAAAATCTGAGAAAGAATATTAAAGGAAAAGTTGTTTATATGTTTAAAAAAACCTTTGACAAGAAATGGTCTTCAACACCCCTTTATAAAAAGAAAAAATACGTTGAAACTACGAATTTGAGAAAGAATTCAATAATCGCTCATAAGATTTTAAAAGAACTTCAATTTATTCTAGTTCTTCAAATTACCTTGTATGATGATAGAATATTTCTCTACTTCTGTCATGGAGCATACTGATTTTTAAGAAAATAAAATAGTGCCGTTTTGTTGAAATTGATTATTTCCAAAATGATTTATATTTAATTCGCTTTCTTCAAAATTAGAAACTTTTTGGCTATTTGTTTCTAAAGAAAAATATCCGATTTTGATCTAGCTGTGACAAAAAGTACAATGGTTTGGCAAAATAAAGGTTTGAAGTCACAATACGTATAAAAAAAGAAAGAAATATGAAAAAAAAAAACTAAAGTGAATACAAACACTTTAACCGCTTAAAACAAACGTTTGACAAGCAAGGGTTTTCAACACCTGTTAACAACATAAAAAAAATACATTGAAACTATTTAGAATTTAAGAAGGGTATTCAATAAACATTCTCATAAAATATTTTAAAAGAATTTAAATTTGTTGCAGTTTTCAAATAGCCTTGTATAGAGATTGTGATTTCACTTGTGTTATGGACCATATTAATTTTTATGGAAATAATAGTACTGTTGCGTTGAAACTGATTAATTTCCAAAAGAACTTATCTATAAATTTGCTTTCTTCAAACTTCTTGTTTTGGCTATTTGTTTCTAAAGATAAATATCCGATTTTAATCTGAATTTAAATTTGACTTAAATTGATGGTAAATTCTCAGCATATCTGTGTACAAGTTTCTTTTTTCCAATATGAAATTTATTAAAATTAAGAATAGAAATGTAATCACTGATAAACACTTGAACAATGTATTTGAATGGCTGCTGTTATCCAATATCATAACCATAAAAATTTTTTTATCATCAACGAATCAAACCTTCTTATTAAAGTTACGAAAATCTGATGAATAAAACTGCATACTATATAAAATTGTAAATAAATAAAATTGTTAATTTTTATTTATTCTAACTACATTTCGATTGTTATATTTGTACAATTTAATTTTAATTTCGTTTTGTTATAACTTATTAAAATTCATTTTATGTCTATTACATTTATAAGTTTATAAGAATATTATTTTAATAAAAGGTTTTTCTTTATGGTAGTTGTAGGTTTTTAAAACGCTTCGGTGACTCAGAACTCATAAATTTTAAGCCCATTGATCACTGAATGTTTCGAAGAACTCGATTCCATCAAAAATTTTTGAAAATATTGGGATTTTAATCCATTTTAATTGAACATATCATTCTCGACAAGTAGCGTTAATACTCATTCTTGCCTTAGCACTTCAATTGATTGTGAAAATGGAATCTCGACAGGAGGAAACGTTTTGTGCTCTTTGCTTCATAAAATTGAAACCTGTAACATCTACTCAACGTGATTTTCGTCGAAAATAGCCAGGTGTTAAACCTTACTTACCAGTTTTATTTTTGTAGCAATCGCATTCCTCACCGCTTGGGAACAGACAATCTAATTAACTATGACTGAGGTTAAAGACATTACAATGGGCGATTGTGCAAGTTTGCACAAAGCCATCCTGCAACATAGTCGAACTAAAGATACGCATAATAACAGTCTAAGCTGTTGATGCAGATATACTCTGGGGGCTTTGAAACGAATTTGACTAACCTATAGTGAGGCCGCAGTGGCCTACTATTTTAGGGGGTCGTCCTGGAAGGTAATGAGTTCGAATCCCGACGTAACCGAAGATCCATCATGTTCATTAAAGATGTATGGGGTTCGTTAAATAGATCGTGATATGTTCTCTAAGTGGAATCATATCCTCTAGTGTGACAGGTCAAATATTGGTGTCTTCTTCTTTGTCCCTACTTTAAAATTACAGACTACTCCTGCTGTGTTCCCACACTACTGGCAGAGCCCAATTTAGAACTAGGTACAGGGAAGTTTGTTGATTCAACAATTAATGTGTAATGTATGCAGATACCTTTGTATCCATAGACAGACATTGTAGTGTTAGGATACTCTTCATTCTCTTCACATGATGGCGCTGTAATTATTGGGAGAGAGGAGAGGAGAGAAT
Organism: Latrodectus hesperus; assembly: GCA_037975125.1. Taxonomy (NCBI): domain Eukaryota; kingdom Metazoa; phylum Arthropoda; class Arachnida; order Araneae; family Theridiidae; genus Latrodectus; species Latrodectus hesperus. Next base: position 34,382,266 of record CM075858.1, read on the forward strand.
CCGCTCTGACGGAGAGAGATTGTCTTTGACTAGCGAACGAGGAGGTTTAGCTGGCTCTCCTTGGGTGATTGTTCTGTTGGCCGTGTAGGGCCATAATCAAATTCCTCTTAATCATAATTTTAAAATACTATACTATTAATTACTAATTTTAATTTTTAAATAAATGTTTGTATTTGTTCGAGTTATGCTTTCTTCTACAGAACAGACACTACAAACATATTAATCCTCAGAAGTCTGATTCTTCAAATAAAAGAAATATCAATGTTTATTGCAGTAGCCAGATAAAGAGGATAATAAAATAAATCACAATACAATATTTATATCTTTATTTCGCAAAACAAAATAAGATGCTCACAAAAATTGCAAGATTGTATTCAAGCAAAATAGATCCTTGCTTAAAAATTATATTTTAGAAAAAATAAAGTACTTACGTACTTCAAAAGTATTTTTAATTTTCGGAAAATGAAAAATATGTCGAACATTAATTATTCTGAGCTTTTTCTAAAAATATGCTACTCCTTTAATATGGAACGAAAACAAAATATCATATTATTTGAACAATTTTGACAGCTGACTTTTATTTTTTAACTTTAATTCAATGGAATATTTTGCAGTGGTATAACAAAGGTTGCCAAATATTAAAAATTTACCAATTTCAAGAGCACAGTCAATTTGATTCGAATGTCAAGCATCAAATTTGAAACTTAGGCTATTTAAAGGTTAGCTTCTATGATACGTTTTTAATCAGAGCATCACGAAGGGTACTCTGGTTAAAAACGACAAGCACACGACTGACTTAAATTCACATAGCCGTTGGACGAGAGAGTTTGGCTTGTCCAAATGTCACAAGTAACAACAACACAAAGCTTAGCTTTTTTAATTTTATAATAGTTATTATTACTCATGTAATTAAAAATAATTTATTAAAGTGCCTGTGTCTCAATGATTTTCATTGTATATGTATTTCAAATCAGGTGAAATGATCTCTTCATAAAATTGAAAGCACAAAAATCTGTAGCATAAAGTTCTCTCGCTTAAGAAGGCTACAATTCTCAACTGAGCCGCGTATTATCTTCTGAACATAAGTTGAACATAGCTGGCTTAAAGCGGCTGTTAAATACTCCAATATAAGAGAAAAACCTGTTATTATCTTTTAAAATATCATTGTCTGGTGCTGCCATAATCAGATATCGTTGTATAAATCACGATAATAATATCACATACCGATTGTGGGGTGTAGCTCTCTGGATAGAGAGATGCTACATTTAGACTCAATCTCTTCATTAGTCGTCTTCCAAAAGTATTAAATATTTCCAAATGAATATTAGCTAAGACTACATATTCTTGCAGACTTTTTATCTTTGTTATTACCAATAGTGTCGTTTTAGAGTGAAATAAAAATAAGAGAAATGCACCTTTTAAAAACATATAAGTCACAGTTTTTAATGTCTAGTTCAACAATAAAAATAATTACAATTTTTTCTATTTTTTAAATCTGCATTACGTTATTTACTTGTAAATCTAGTCTTCGTGTATCTTATTAACTGAAAGATTTTTTCGATGAATATCAGTTACCACCAAGTTACGGAATTGATTACCATAACAATCGGTTCATCTCAAAAGAATTTTTGACTTATTCTCTATTTCAAAAGAGATTTAAAGAGGTTTTTAAAAAGCATTTTATATCAGTATAGAAAAGTTATGGTTATCTAGTGAGGAAAGGAATACCATTTTTGTGGACCTGTGTTAGCGGATTCGATTTCTGATCTAATATCAAAATGTTATGCATTCTAATTCTATTTTAGCTAATAATGTACCTGTTCAACTAAGTTCTGATTCTGCAAATAATATGGATTGTGATACTCATTTCCCAATAATTAGCACTGGCCAAGTACCTGTAAACACTCCAGTTAAAAACAAAAGAGTAATATCTAATCCCACATCAGAAACTAGTAAACCCCAAATGTGGCAAAAATCATACTGCCTCATTTAGAGGCTGCTTAGCAAATACACAGAACAAGAACAAAAAACCAGTGCAACTTGCTACAAACTACACAAAAATGGGACTTTCTTTTGCACACAGGCTGCAAAGAAAACTAAAGTAAATGAACCCTCCTCATCTACCTTAAATGAAAACCCCCAAACGAGTTCTAATTTAAACAACCCTGAAATGCTTGAATCAAATCAAATTGAAAACTTTCAAGTAATTATGAAATTTATTAAAGAAGTAAAAATTCAATTTTCAAAGCATTTCCTGCCTTATTATAGGCGGTTCCAGTTATGGAACACTTAACAGACCCCATAGACAAAGTCCACATATTATTAAAGGCCTTAAGTTTAAATAATAATAACAATGAAAATTAAAGATTTCAGCAACCTGAAAATAATGAGTTGGAATGCCAATGGTATCACCTCCAAAACAGCAGAATTTAAAAATTTCATTAGTGTCAATAACCCAGATATCATCCTCCTACAGGAAACACATCATACGAATTATAGATCACTAAAAGTCTCTAACTATACTAATTATCGAAACGACCGATCCTGCCATCAAGGAGGAACAACCATCTTAATTAAATCCAAAATTAGTCATTCGCGTATACCTTTCCCCAGGTTCCGTTTTGCTGAAGTCACAATAGTTAAATTTCATTTTTCTGATGATAGCCATATCACAATAGTATCCCTCTACATCCCAACAGAAACCCCCACGACTCAGCTCTAACAATCTATCTCGAAAATCTTGTCTCACTCGGCCACAAAATTATACTTGCTGGTGACCTAAGCGCTAAGCACCATAACTGGGACTGCCGCTATGTGAAAGGCTCTGGACAGGTAATGAACTCCCTCACCCAAAACACAGAATTCTCCATATTTAGACCAGACAAGCCCACTTACTATGGCCAAATCCCCTGCAATTTTATTGATCTACTGCTTTCTAGAGGTGTCCCAGTCACCCATAAAACTTTCCACAATAGAAGAATTGCCATCAGATCACTATCAATTTTAATTTATTATGGTAACACAACAATACCGGGCAATGAATATTGCCACACATTTCACAATTGGAATATTTTTAGAGAGTCCATCAACCTTACAATAATATCTAAATTTAATACACCTATCAGCTCTTCAACACTAATCGAAAGTAAGGCAAAGGAATTTACTCAAATTATTTATAATGCCCTCGAAAACAGCAAAAAAACCGAACCGGCCACCCCAATTTGCTACCTACCAGGCAAAACAATTAAATTAATTAAGGAAAGAAAGAGATTGCACAAACTATACGATAGAACAATAACTACTGATATAAAAACTCAAATTAACTCTTTCAAGAGACAAATTAAAAATGAAATCAACAGGCACAATAACAATTCATGGAATGCATACTTAACTAACCTAAATGTTGAAGACGGCTCCTTCTGGAGAGCAGTAAAGAACAAAAAATATGTCAATGATAATGTTCCACCCTTAATGGATGGCACCAAAATGGCAATAACGAACTCCGAAAAAGCAGAAGTGCTAGCTAATTCATTAGAGGAGCAATTCCAACTTAGCATTTCTAATGACCCATTTAGCATTCTTAATAAAATTAAAGTTCAAAATACAGTTAATAGATTTTTACAAAATTACATTCATCATATTACTAATCCACAGCCAATTAAACCTAGTAGAGGATGTTATAAAAAATTTAAAGCCAAAAAAGTGTCTGGGTTATGACCTAATATCCAACAAAATAATCAAACAAATTCCAATGACTACAATCTATCCCCTCACTGATTTTACTAATGCAATCATTAATATAGGTCACTTCCCTTCAATCTGGAAAAAGTTAGTAGTCCTCCCAATACACAAAAAGGGAAAGAATAGAAATCTCACAAATAGTTACAGACACATCAATAACTTATAACTCGAAACTTTCTGTAACCAATAAACTGTTTAGTTACAAAGCATTCTTAAGATCTATTTTCTGCTCCAATATTGGGTGGGGTATATAGCCATTACCAGTCTTAAAATTCTAAAATCTCAGCAAAACAAACTGCTAAGACTAATAACAAAATCCACTTATTACTTCTGAAATGAATTAATTAAACTCAATCAACAATAGTGAGATCCTAGGTATTGAACAGTACAGTCCACACGAATTAATCAATATTTTCAGACATAAGGCTGTGCTGAGGGTGAAACCACTCTCAAACATCCCAATTCCTAACAGAAGGAAAAATTGGAAAACTAGGAAAAAATAAATGCAATCAAACTGAAATTCCTTGTACCGTACATATTATTGGCTTCTGTTGTAAATAATTGTGATTGTTCAACCATAATTTTTGTAAATAGGAATGCAAATATTAACATAGCCAAGATACCCCAGATATATGTGTGTTCTATTTCTTATGTTCCTCTGTGCATAAAACACCTCTCTCTCTCTCTCTATGTATATATATATATATATATATATATATATATATATATATATATATATATATATATATATATATATATATAATTTGTGTGCATCTGTGTCTAACTGCAAACATATTGTATATAAATCAGAAAAACGTGTATATATTGTAAATATCCTCTCATTTATGTATCCAAGATTATTTTATTCGCCTCTTAAAAAATGTTTCTATTTAAAGTGATATCATTGGAAATAGTCACATTTTAATATAGTTAAAAACTATCATTATGCAGAGTGCAACCTTTTTCGAGCACTTAACTTCTATTGTGTTTTGTAAATATTAATGACTGTATATCATTGTGCATATCTCATCCTAGGAACTGAAACTGTTTACAAAACGAGGTAAATTGCTCACATCAGCTAGATACCTCACTCAAACCTAAATCAATCTCTCTCTCCAATAAAAGAACGCACTAAAACGGCATATGCTCATTAAATATTTTTTTAAATGTAATGCCCTGTTGGTGTTGTATGTTCAAAGGAATTTCCGGACTGAGGCAACATCCTCGTCCTCTGACAGTGGTTCAAAATTACGAAAAGTTTGACTATATTTGTTATTGGTTGTCTTGTGCCAGCTAGGCTAGTAATATGGGGTGCGCTGCTTTACTTTTCCACCTAAACTGTAATTTGGTGTAGAGTTTGACTTTCTCAGTACACACGTGCCATTGGTACTCGTTTATAGGGTTGACAACCATTCACAACCCATTCATACAAAGAAATTACAAAGACAGAAGAGAAAGAGGGAGAGAAAGTTCATTCAGGCTCAATCCGGGATTTGTACCCAAATCTTCCTTATCCACAGTCAGGTACGCTGACCGCTAGACAGAGTGGGTGACTTGACTCTATTTAGAGGATTTGATTGGAAAGAATAGGTAGTCGGAAACATTCTCCAATAAAGTTACTTAACCTAGCGCAGAGTGAAATACCAGTCCGTAAATAATCTCACTTAAAGAAGATTTACATTTAATGCCTATTCAAATATTTCTTCCATCAATGAAAACGTATACTGAAAACAATATAAATACCCTATTAACGAGATGATTGCTACGTTTTGTTTCAGTTTACCATTGTTTCTGGTTGAAGCTGAGTTTGAAGGTATTATGTAAGTAAAATATTCATACATTGTTCTAGCATTTGTTTTTTGAAGTCATGGAATTGTGTAATGAATTGCGTTTTACTGTTCTTAAGTTATTGCTTTGAAGTATAAACTCTCGGAATTAATGTTAGACATTAGTTTTTTTAAACTGAAGAAAAACTGAGAAATTTATATCGATAAATCACAAACGTTTCATCGTATCGAACATAAGTGTATTTCTCAAATATCGTAACTTTCCACGTTCTTATCATTAAACAGTGGATTCTTTCTGAGTTTTCTTTTATTATGAAGAAGTAACTTTGTTATTCCATAGTTTAATTTTTTCTTCCTTATTCAGAATAACTCTATTTCTTAGCTAGTCCTATAGAGCTTCACTTACGGAACTTGTGGGGATTTCACCACCATGTCTTCAACCGTGTTTTCAACTTCAATGATCTTCTAAAAATTATTACTATAGGCAGTAGGTATAATTAACCTCACAACTCTAGTTTTACCTTAAGAAAAATACTTAAAATACGTAGTTTAAGAGAGCCTTAAACTGTATCAAATGTTATTTTCGTAGGTTTCTTTTAAAGTTGAATGAGCTTCTGATTCTTTAGATATTAGTATTGTACACTTATATCAATCTCAATATTGAGCAACTTGATTTAAGTGATGGCAAAGTTGTTTAATTGCCATGGAAAATTAAAGGTACTGCTGATGATTAAAATCCTGAATTTGGTTTCTAGCTTCCAAATCTAAAAATTTTAGTCATTGACAGAATAACTCATAAACACAAGTCTTAATTTGTTTACTTATAACGCTGGTATCTTTTCAGTGCACTTCACAATGCCACCGAAAATGGAGAAGTCAGATGACAAATCAAAATGCCCTGCAGAATCAACAGCGTCTTCTGCTGATGAAATGAGCGAGGACATATCTTCTCAAATAGATACTCTTATTGAAGAGGGAAAAGACTTTGGTGAAATTTTTTTATTTTATTTGAGCAAGAAGAACTTCACAATAGAACAAGCCACTAAATGGCTGGAAAAGCTGTACAAATATCGACGTGAAAATAAGCTGAGCAAGTTCGCTAAAGAATTCTCTGAAGAACAGAAAAGTGCCTTAAAAATGACAGAAGATGCAATTGAAAGGCTTATTGACCGCTTGTGCAAGAAATTTGACTGGTCTAAAAGTTTGTACCTTTATTTTTGTACTTAAACTAAATATTTCGATACAATAAAGAAGGCTCTGCTTAAAAATTTTCCTAAATAATTTTCAAATAGACTAAAGTTTTAGTTGTGTGACAATGTCACTTACAGTTTATTACAATGTTGTAGATTCCGTAAGTACACTAAGTAATTTGAATAATTACTTTTATAAGGAAGGCTTATAAGGAACGTCAGAGGTAAACAAAAGTATAAAATTTAAACATTAGATCGAATTCAATTAATGCCATAGTATTAATTTAATCATTATCATGAGTTAAAAAAGTAACTTGTGTTGCAAATAACGATCGCTATCCCAATCTTTAGATTGCGAACTCTCCGTAATGTGTCGGTCAATTTACAATTCTCTTATAAATCTACTTAAAGAATAGTTCCTGTATTTTCGCTTATCTTCAGCTATAAACTTAAAGTACTACCCCCTGTATTCTTAATTGTAAACTAGTATTCGTAATTGCTCAAATTTTAATCTGGAATTGTCTCTGGCGCAACAGCAGGAAGATTGTTGACGTTATAATTTCTTAAATCATTTTCTAACTTACAAATATATTTCTAAAGCTAGGAAAATTTTTATTTTTGTATGTAGGTAAGAAATTTTGTTCTACCTCATTAAGTTTTAGTTTTCTCCTTTTTTTTTTTCCAATTTCAGAGGATATAACTGGAGAAACTGAACAGCAACAAGGAAACTACGAAACTTCATCAGATTCCAGTTCTGAGGACGAACAGTCGAGTCGTCGTCCTCTCCGAAGACATCGCAAAGTGACGAGGCAACATTCTTGGAAAGAATTTAAGAATACTGAAGCAATAGATAACATTCTTACTCGAAATACAAGGACTCAAAACGTGAATACTTTAGTAAAAATGACAGTGAAAGAATTGTTCAAACAAAGTAAGGATTTCAATTTTTAGACTAAAATGCTCCAGTACCTAGACGTTTGCGATATTATCATTTATCAAAAAATTTTAAATTTTCTTTAGAAAAGAAGGCTAAAAAGCTAGCAAAGGAGAAGGAGATGAAAATTGAAGTTGACAAAGATGAAGTAATTGATGTTATGTACGAAGTGACTGGTGAGTTTTCTTAGTATATCCTTATGATACCTAACTCTTGATTGTAGATTCTTTTTAAATTGATTTTTTTAGTTAGTATTCAAAATATTAAGGTTAAAGTAATTCCTTATTACTATGACTACTTATTAAGTCTTATAAGCCCAATCGGACATTCGGGTAACAGCACGAATATTATATTTTAAAATGGACTTTAACTGCATGAACTAAACACAAACTTCCTGATTTTAAATACTTATTGGGTCTAAAATTTTTTTCTAAGAGCCATTATTGGAACAATTGAGTTAATGATTAAGTATATAGAAGACTTAAGATCTAGTCTTCAGAACGGAAATGATTAACTATCTCATACCGCTGCCTATGATTTTACTACCATGGTTAAATTATGTTTGAATCCGTAGTATTTAGACTTAAAGTTAATAGCTAAATGGCTTGAACTCTAGATTCGAAGGGCATCTTTTAGATTTAAGATGCCATGTAATTATAGTAAAGAATTGTCCTTAAATGTAATATAAACACAGCCTCATCTCCTGAATCCTCTCTTCACAACTATTCCATAGATTTTGAAACTTTGTGCTTAATTGAAGTTCTAATTTTCAATAACTTTATTTTCTAGATCACATGGCTAAGAAATACATACCAAGAATTCGACAGTTATCCAAGAAAATAGACCCGGCCTTTGATTACCCTGCAAGTGAATGCGAGTCGGGCAGTTACGACAGTGAAGATGATTTCTATGCGCACAAAGAAGACAAGAGATCTATATTACCTAAACTGGCTATGTCAGTTGATCCTGAAGTATTAGTGCGTGAAGGTCTTTTGGAAACTTTACTTGTGACCTTACCACTATGTCTTAATTGTGAGTGATTCCTTCTTATCAATATTTAGATTGTAAATTGAAACTAGGTTTTAAACTTTAATCTTAAGTATTGAAATTAAAACTTGTAGGGCCTATTCCCCAGTTCTATTTACGACCTCAAAGTTTAAGAAACTAAAGTTAAGACTGAAGGAGTCTTAATCTTTACCGCCATTGACTTATCCCTAAATAAAATTTCCATGTAAACTCGGAATGCACACGGGAACCATGTAACTAATGCATGATATGAGACAAAAGAGTACGGGAAAGACGAGTAAACATTAATATCGTGATCATGGGTTTAACATTAAATGTAGATAATGTAGTACTTTCACATTACCTGTAATCACTTTTAAATATCAGATTATGTAGAGTAGTTAGAAATGGGGGAACTAACTAGTCGGATATCAATCATCATTGAACTCGTGAAGCTATTTTCAATCTCTTTGAAATCTCTTAACTCACCTTAGAACAAAATCTTGTAAATGAAATTTCTTAGCAATTACGTATTCTCTAGGTTCAAAATGCACTTAGAATGCCAACGTAATTAGAACTGGCATTCTTTCAGTAAGCTGTACAACATATCTATCAAAATCGTAAATGATTCAATAAGCAGTTTAAAACTTAGAATATAATTTTAACTATGTTTCTAAGTATCTTGATAAAATATCTCAACACGGAGCTAATATTTTTACTAAACTTTAAAATCTAATTTATTAGAGGCTCAACCGACTTTTCTATTTTACACCTAAAAGTAAGTCTAAATTCTTGACTGTTAAGTAAGAAACTTAAACTTGTCAATAACTCTGCTAGAGGTTTTGAGTGGATAGTACTAAAACGTTAAAAATTTACTCATTTATCACTTGGTTAGAATTTAATTTTTGGAAGCATGAGCAAAAACTCTTCTTAACAAGAGCAAAGTTGAACTGCCTTTTTAAACTTTAAATGAGCTAATTTGGTTTTGTCTTGAATATAACTTCGTTCTGGATAAAGTTGCATGACTTGTATACGGAATGAATTCTCGCATTTTAAGGTGCTGCAATGTTGCTTTGATTTACTATATGAAATGCACTTCTGAACTTCCTAGAAGGAGTCGATTTGCTAATACTATTTATATAACTTAAATATATTTAACCATTGCGGAATAACATCACATAGTGTCTAGTCTGAAAGTTATATTAAAACTGAAATATGCATCAAAATTAAACACTGTCAATGTCACTAGACTAAACATAGGTCTGGAACTAAATGTGACTTCTGCTCTTTCTATCATTTAACAATTTTAGACTTCAATACTAGACTCAGTTTTAAATGTCTGTAGTTTAATGTAAAACTTGTAGTCAAACTATAACACTAATCTGCAAGTGACTCGACGATAAGTAAGCCACCCTCAAAAAATACCGTTTAATGGATTAAACGGTTTAATCTACAGCTAAATGGATGAATAAGCTATTTGTGTTGGGAGACGTCATTTGGATTCGACTTTCTAAAATGATCCAAGATTCATCGAGGACTAACACTTATGACAGTTACCCACTTCTATAGTGGTTGGTCTTCGCTTTCGCAAGATTAATATTCTAGTCTTAGATTTGGTTAAAGTTTAAAAATGTGTGATGCTGAAACTTGTCAGAGGAAATGAGCTTAACTTGTCGCAGTAATGGTTATGAAAATTTTCATGAAGTTTCTTTAAATTTCGTTGTATGTAAGATTCAAAATATTGTATTTTTTCAGACACGGATAGTAAGCAGCTTGAGGAATTTATAGAAATACTGAAAGATGCCAATGACGAACAGACTCCGTCTCCTGAATCACAGAAGCGTAAATATACTTCAAGTTCTACTAGTGAGTCTATAGAAAGGCAGGAGATAAAAACTAGAGCTGCTGTGGAGCCATCTCCAAGCAATGAAACTTTAGCCGGGATGGTTGAGATAAAGGAATGGCGCAGGGAATCAATCCAGGAAAGCATATCAGAAATAGAATCTTCCAGTCAGACGTCTACCGAAGAAATCTGTCATCGTCTGCGTCGGCGAACTCTGAAATCTGCAGGAAGTGAAGAATCCAAATCTTTCCCTTTCATTGATGAATCAACTAGTAGCGATCCGGTATTTCCAGAGACTAAGACGGAACTCAAGGCTACTCTTGCAAGTCCTGAAGATGTATCAGACATTCAAGTGAGTTTGGAATCATCAGCGTCAGAAGTGTCATCTGAACAGCCCGAAAGTTCCCCTAAACTACAAAGAAGGGGCAGTCGTAGGAAGTCTGATAGTCAACCTCAGCTAGGAACTCCACCTGCAAAGAAAAACAAATGAGAAGTTTTCGTGACTTACATTTGAACGAATGTTTTTCTGATAAGTTTTTATGCTAACAAACATGACTTTATCATTGCATACTTAATAAATTGTTTGATAATTTAAAAACAGAACTTTGGTACTATTTTTCCTAAGCATAAGTCTCGGAAGTGTTTTATGGTAGTCTTAACATTAATATGGTACTATATTCCTCCAAGTAAAATCAAGTTCAGATGAAAAATATAAGCACAGACGAATCTTGAAACTGACCAAAATTGCACTTTTGAATGATTTTACAAGCTTTTAATTACACTTCAACTAACCGTAGTGTGTAACCAATGTCTTTTAGAGAAATCTTGTTATACATTTGATATATAAAATTTACAAGACTCATATAACTGCTTAAAAAGAAAATAGTTTTATAATTTGCAAAAATGAGATTGTGAGTAACCATGTGGAAAGCTTAAAATGAAATCGTGGATTACTGATGATATAAATGGGGGTTACAAGCTTTCACCAGAACAGTTAGTTTAAATAAGAGTTACTTGAACAGAACTGTTGACGTGGTTTCACAATATAGGAAAAACCTAGTTTCCTAAGGAACCGAGTGACTCCAGAAATTGTAAAAATAACGCCCAACGTTTCCTAACTGTAAATAGTAGCAAACTGAACTTGAATAATGCTTGCTTTTAGCATCCTTTATAAATATAGAATACATGATGTGTGATTAGTATAGACGCGAGAGACACGAGATGTAACGCTGTATGAACATTTTGTTTAAGGGAATTCGCATAAACACACAATCTTATAAATGAAGTATTCGGGGACGATGTGCATTTCAGCATAAGTGACTTTAGAAAGTTCAAGTCGGGGTTTTATTGCTTTGACACGTATGGCATACATAATTGTTTTCAGATTAGGCTTGGCTTATCACTAGCCAGTTATTTTTGCGCGCAATGGTTATTTTTACAGACCTAGAATGTTAGTTTAAAATGGTTTCAGAAATGCTACAAAATAAGGGATTTGAGCCGAAGGCAAGAAAATTAACCATTCTAATGTCAACATAGCTGTTTTAAGTTAGATCAATATTTGAGTTTTATTCCTAAAATTCCGGTCTGAATTTCATCGAATAAAGTAGTTTTATTCATGTAGATTCTATTCAAAATTTCTATACGAACAGTCACTTCCTGTAACAAATACGTATATCAACATGCATTTATTGTTAGCGGTGAATTTTATCTAGCAGAGTAAATGGTACATAAATTTTTTTGCTTTCAAGCTTTTATGTTTAAAATGTATGAATAATCTACAAAAATCGAGATAATTCGATAGCATCTTAAGTCTGTTTCAGAGGAGTTTCTACATTTTCCTTCTCAAGCTAATTAGTGTTATGCCACTTTATAAATGCTTAATTAACACTATTTTTTGAATAAATTATCAATTACTTTTTTCGATTACAATAGTAAGACAAGTCATTTTGACTGTCATTAATTTTTAACTATTTTAATTTTTTGACGCATCAAGATTTCAAAACAATTGACAATCCTAGTTGGATCTGGACTTCCCGTGGAGCTTTCTGCTGTTTATTTGTTTATAAGTCGGGTTTTCAGCAGTTCGGTGTCTAACAATGCGGATTTACGTACAAAAATAATAAAAATTTTACTTGGCTTTCTAAATGGATTGGAATTTGATAGAAATGAATCGAAATATCAACAATAGTATTAAGATTTAATGATGCTGAAAATACTTACGGAAATAAAGATGCATTTTACAAACTTTTCATACTCTTCAACTATAACTGACAAATGTTCTTTTAGTGCGAGCAATTAAGTGCATTTGTGAACTGATATGTTGGATTCTAATTTGTATCAGAATTTATAAAATTTTTAGTTCGGATGGTGAAAAATTTGATGTTGAAAGCTTTACAGTTTGATGTACTTGTGTTTTATTAGAAAAGTGAAATTAAATTTTTTTACATCAATTTAAACACCGTATTGTTGCATATTAGGATTAAACGTATGAATTTATTTTAAGGAATAAAACACTTGAAGAATTTCTTTTTTTGGCATGCAAACAATCATTTTATGCATACGAGGGCTAATTATTAGAATGGGTTTCAATGTTTGAATTTTATTACGAATCTCTACAAACATCCAAGACTAATGTAGTAATTGAACCACCAACTGCTTTGGTTATCAGAAATAGATGGCCGAGGCTTATGAGGATAATCTAACATAATTTGATCTGTTTCTTATACTTTGTAAGCGATTATTATCATTAACTGAAATTTGAGATGTTTTATTTAGAAGCAAAAAATAGCAGCAAAAATATATTTAATTACTTAACATGAATGCTTGGAGAAAAGAAAATTTAAATATTGTCTTCATGTCTAGAAAGTAATGGATTTGTGATTATTGGATTATTCTGATATTTCTTTGACTTGTTCTTTCTGCTGACTGCAAAGCTACTTAACAATGAAACACTTCATAGTTTTAAGGCACAATCAAATAAAGAAATTAGTATCTTGACATTTACTATTCTCTCTTTAATACGCCACACCAGTTGAGGAACTCAAGATTTTATGAAATTTTAATTTATCACCAATTATCCTCCTCGTCTGGATCACATATTTAATCCCCTACACCTCGATTAGGAGAGCAGAGCCTTACCTTTTCCAAGCTACGACTGCTCTGGTATTAGGAATAGCTTAGGTTATAGTGTACTCCTACCGATTACTTATTTTAGCCAACTGAAAAAAAGCCGTTAAATATAATCAACCATGTTGTCATTTTGAGCCATGGTCAAGTTACGAGTTCACCTGACACCTGATTACCTGAGTACCATTATCTCCATATTACATCACACTTGTGGTAGAATACTAGGACTAAGAAACATTTAACATACATAAGACAACTTAATACATGATTTGAGGTTGGTTCTCATACAGAACCAGCTCTTTTGCAATCAAGAAAGAGTCCATTTTATCAACAGGATATAGCAGCTCTTGTAGATTTAGTGATTGAAAAAAATTCATAGTGAAATAACTTTTGAATATTAAAAAGACATAAGAACATATTTCTGTTTGTTTTGTATGAAAATTTGGAGAGAGAAATGTCAGGTCATTTGTCAGCCTCTCCACTTTATTGTGTGTTTTAAAAATGGTTGGCTAAGATTGGCTTTATGTTTATCGCATCTGAAAACTGAGGCATGTATAAGGCTGGGAGCAAACGAGCGCAATGATCTGATACACGATGCTGTCTAAGCAGTCAGATGATAGCCGTTCTGATATCGCTATACGATGTGACTGTGACGTAGATAAAACGTGTTATCTGACGTCATAGATATTTTAAACCAATGAGAATTTGCTTGTATTCTGGTTCCATTTCCGATCGACTCCCAAATCTTGTTTGCTTGTTTTTCATTGCTTACAAATATTTAATTTCACTGTGCAACACATTATTTAAGCAATTGCATCACCATCCTTAACAATATAAACAATAATAAAGATAAATTTTCTTCGGTTAATAGAATTTATTATATTAATAATAAATTTCAAATTTTATAATATCAAATATTTGCAATTCAAGAATTAAAATTGTTAATAATTTCAAAGCAAAACAGCAATATGTATTTAAAGCAAATATTTAATTATATGAAAATTTGGCTATATTTATATAATTTTTTTAATTTTATATATTTATTTACAACCAATATAAATTTAAAATTTTCTGTAACAGTTTTTTGAAAAGTTTCAGCAAACATATGTGAAATTTCTTTATTTAATTGACTTCTTTTGAACTTATTGGAATAAGAACTGTCTTTAGAGTCCCAAAGCCATTATTGGTCTATACGAATTAAATAAAATTAGTGAACAACTGAAAAGCGCACAAAATTTAAACAACAAATAACTATGCTTTTAAAAAATTAAAATTATAAAGATTTATAATAAATTCCTCATCGTCAATTAAAAATTTGAAATTTATTTCCATTTGCATTTCTAGCACGAGGAATTTCAGCTCGAGAAAGATATCGCGCTCAACGTTGCCAGATATTTCAAAACTATTTAAAATCCAAAATCGTCGTGCGCTCCATCCATTTTCTGACGTAACTAGAACATAAATGACGTCATTCCGTCGGATGTGTTTTACGGGCGACGCTTAGATAATCGCGCTCGATTATTGGCGCATTTGCGCCCTGCCTAATAGTTATGGTCGCAATGTCCTTCCAGTTGTGTGCTGTGCTTACTCAGAGGTCTATGTCATTTCATCTAGGTTCAAATATTTGAGGTGATTGACTGCTAACGGCTTTTCTTAATTTCGTTGAAAAATGAAAATGGTTAATGTGATAAAACGGTAATACCAAACAGTACTATGATATTCGATGTTTCAAAACAAATTTATAAAATTTCGTTTCTTTATGTTTTTATCTATCTTTTTAAAAAAAATCATTAATCAATAGATTTTTAAAGAGAAAGCTGTAAATCATCGATATTATTTATAAGAGTGTATCAAAAGAGAATTTAATATGGGCCTAAGCAATTGTTCATTTTATAATATTTATGTCATTTTTTTCTGCAAATTTCAAAATGAAATTTAAGAGTAAACTTTTAAGTGACTATGGGGAAAAATTATAATCCAAAAAGTATATTTTTAATCATTGGTTGGATCCTATTTAAATCCATTATATGGTCGAGAGAAATAATCTCGAGAAGAGATAATTCTAATAAATTTTATTATATTTTTAACATTTTTTACTCATTTTTAAAATGATATTTGCATTTCAAAAATTGGGTGAACCTTTAAAACACTTCGTGTTCAGTATAAATATCGTGAATCGCCACGCGTTATTAATATACAGCTTTCTCACAACCGTATATTATTATTTATTATTTCAAAATTCGTTTTTTTAAAACAGGTGGCTTATACTTCAGTGTTCCTCTTGGTTTCTCGCTAATTTAGAACCGGGTTGGATGATATTGAATATGATGATAAAAATCTTTGTAAAATTTGGGTAACTTTTTTAATAATGAATCACTTGCATAGTGTTTTTGGCACCATTTTTCTCAAACACTTAAAAACATGTTTGGCGATAAAAAAAAAATTGCTAATTTTATCCAAAAGCCATCCTGAAATATATTTTCCCCTATGTGTATTGTAATATACTTGATCCTTGTTGTTAATAACCCTATTGTGTTTTTATTAAACATTAGAACAATCAAAAATTATTTAAATATAGTAAGTAATTCTAATTTTTATTATTTATGTAAAATAAGTAGTTTTATTAAGTATTTTTTACTAAAAATTTAGTTATCGCAAGATGACAATGTATAAGCGACTTTATAACAATGTTTTGTTTGAAATTGAATTTGTTAGAATTATATTTCATTTATTTTGAAAGACACAGAAAATGCATTGTTTGGCACAGGTGCCGTATAATCTAAAATGCCAAATTCTGAGTTTGGCGTTTTTATTTTTTTGGCGGATTTTCTTATGTATCTGGTAACCTTGTTTTTATTACGTTATACATATGGGGACCAATAAGAGTTATGCAGAAAATTCTATTTTGGTAACCCTAGTATTTAAATCATCGCACACGTCACAATACATCCTCATTTCTTCATCGGAAAAAATTCAGAATTTGGAATTCTGGATTATACGGCACCTGTGCCCATTGTTTTCATTCGTATAAAATATATTTTTAGCATTATTTAAATAAAATAAATATTTCCCGTTTGAATCATTCAATAAATGCATTTTTCTTTTACTGCGCATATTTGTTTACTTTCAAATAAGGTATTTATAACCTTTTTGGCATCAATTTTTGGCTGTCGCTAAGCGAGGAACTCAAATAGGAATTTATTATTGAATCAGTGAGTGATTCCTATCCAAGATAACAAGGTTGATTGATGAATGAAAGCAAATTAATCTTTTAATTTTACTGAAATAAAGATCTTTATAAATTAGATTAAATTATCCTATTAAAGTAGATTTATTGCTTGAGTTATCTTGCAACATGTCTCAAGAAAATTCTCCTTTGAAGTGTGCAGAAACAGCTGAAGATGCTCACCACATTTCTGATGAAATAATTGGGAAGTCTGAAGTTGACGCTTGTCCTAAGCGATCTCGAATAATTGAAAAGCAAGGAGATATTGTAAAAGCAAACAGTGGGAAAAAACTAGATAAAACTATGACCAGAAATAGAGACTTCAATGATGCAGACAATCTCAAAACAAATATAGAAAAGTCATTTGCTACTTAATCAAGAAGGTAACTACATTTAAATGTATTCAAGTGACATTAATTAGTAGAGCATGCAATAAAGAAAGTATGATGTATACGATATTTCATGAACTTGATTTGCAATACGTAACAATTTGATCGTTTCATAATATTTATGCATAAGTACTTACTGAATAATCTGCTGACTTGTTTATCAAACATTAACTCCACAATGAATTTGTTTCTTTTTGGCTTGTTATTGCTGGAATTCAATTTGAGAAGATAAAGTTGCATATTTATTTTTAGCATATATAGAAACAGAATTTAAAAGTAAGATTTTTTTAAGAATTTCATTTGATTTTTAACATAAGAGATTGTAATGTGTTAAAACAAAATTTATAACAGACAAATTTTTTCAAATTTAATGGAATTTGATTATTATTTTATTTAACAACATTTATTAAATAATTTTGCAAATTTAAAGAATTACCTAAATAAAAATTTCATAGTTAAAACTAAACTTTTTCACTAATACACTTAAAATCAGTGATAATTCTTTTTCTTGTCTTTTTGGTCACCAGAGAAACCGTCAAGCATATTAAACTAAATTTGAAATATTAGTCGTCAAGTGAAAACCTTAAAAAGATTGAAACTTGCCCTTTCATACGAATTTTTTAAAAATCAAGACGAAAATTAAAGTTTCTAAAATACTAGTATATGTAAATAATAGGAGCAATTAATTTTTTAAATTTGTTTAAATGTTTTTTATGCTGTAGTTTAAATGATTTACAAAACCCAAGAAATATTTAGTAAAACCATATGAAGCTAAAAAATGTTTGCGTAAACCTACTTGAAGTGTAAATGAATTTTGTATAACTGTGTAAACTTTACCAGAATATGTTAAGTGTTTCTCAGTCTTTTCTAAAATAATTCCTTGATAGTAAAATGTGAGCTCTCTAAATATTAGGGAAGTAATTTAAGAAAAGTTAATGTTAAACACATTTACAGTCGTATCTTATTGTTGATAGCTATAAAAATTTGAAATGAAAAATTTATATCACAAAATAAACTTGAATGAGGTTAATGTCTTATTACTGTATTTTGATATTTCTTATTGTAATAACAATTTCGATGTTAAAGGTCTATTTTATGCAATACCTACCTTCCGTTCCTACTATTGTTTTAAAATACGAGTTAATAACTTGAATTAAATTGAAACAGAGTATTTCTTAATTTATTGTAATGA
Organism: Latrodectus hesperus; assembly: GCA_037975125.1. NCBI lineage: Eukaryota > Metazoa > Arthropoda > Arachnida > Araneae > Theridiidae > Latrodectus > Latrodectus hesperus. The sequence continues at coordinate 34,400,699 of CM075858.1, forward strand.
AAATAGATGATTCTTTTAATTTTAGTTTAAAAATATAGAAATATACTATTGAACTCTTGAAACAGAATGGATTTGAGAGATCTTGTTGACCAGGGTAAGGACTAAATTTTACCATCTTGGCAAAATTGAAAGAAAATCACTTTTTAGTTTAAATCAATATTTTTTAAATTTTGTATTTTATTATAATTCGCAAGGAAATCACTTGCAATTGCAAATCACTTTCAGAAAATAAATGGAAAATATGTTTAAAATATAATTAGGAATTAAATACTGAAATAAATACATTTGAATTTGCAAAATTTAATTATAACTTAAAAATATAAAATTCTTCTAGAAAAAGCTAAATATTTTATCCTTTCCAAGAATTTAATTAAAACAATGCATTAATTAAATTGATTAAAACTATGAAGTTTAATTTTAAAAGTTAAATGCACCGATTTCTTGTAGTTTTCCTTTCGAAACTTATAACTGCCCCCCCCCCAAATATGCCGAGCTGGCAGCCGAATGGTTAGCGGTCTTCGTCTTCGGTTCAACAGTTCGTGGGTTCGAATCCCACCTTGGGAATGGATGTTTGTAGTGGTTCAGAATCCACTTTAAACCGTAGATCCCGATCTAATTAGCCCTCGTGTGCAAAAAATGACCGTTGAGCGATAAACAACCCCCCCCCCAAATAAATAAATAAATTCGCTTATATTGGGATAATGAATGCCTCAACAAAATTTTGAGTATATTTCAAATTTTAAATCTTATACTTTGTTTTCCTGATAACACGATTGCCATTGAAGTACTTGCTTACATTTAAATAATAAATATCATATTGGAGAATTTTAATTTCTGAATTTCAAGGGAATTTTCCTTATTTAAATTTTTGTATTATATTTTTTGGAGAATTTTAGTTAGAGAAGATATAAAGCAACATCAAAGTAAGATCTTAAGAATTTCTTGTATTTAATCTTAATCCTTAAAAGTTATAAATTAAACTAAGCTCAGTAGCACAAAAGCCCATATGGGGGCCAAGGCCAAGAATGCCCATATCTATTTTCTTGACCAAGGCTCTTGGGTGCAATCCATTTGTCACGGTTTCGTTTTCAGCCTAAACAGAAACCCTAGTGTTTAGTTCAAGCATGTTTGTTACCTAGTTATATCGACCCAATGAAGGCATGAAAAGCTGAGCGTAAAAGTTATAGTTGTATCAAGTGCAGAAGAATAATGGCTAAGAAATTCAAAGAGAAAAAAGTACTTGAATTTATTTAAAAAGGAAATACATTTCATAATCATTCATGGTATTACTTTTTTTTGTTTGGGTATATTTTTCCCAGCAAAATTTTATAATAAAACCACGTTTACGGAATTCAGAAGTAATAATTTTTAAGCAAAAAAAATTTTTTTTTCTTTTTCTAATTTATAAAATTTAAAGAAACTTCAAACAGGATACAACTATATTTGATATTCGCTTGTACACATTTGATCACTTTATAATACCCTATGATAATGGTATCGCTACCTAATCTCGCGATATTTGACAGAATATTACAGATACATTAAGATACGCACTTGTTCTTGAAAGTTGACCAACAAATTGGAAAATCATTATTTGGCTGAATTGAAAGAAAAGTGCCTAATTTAAATATGTTTAGGCAAAATGTAAGCTTCATAATGGCGAAAAAATAAAATAGCTATGACATTCTTTTATATAAATGCCGTAATACTTTAAAATCAATTGCTTGAGAGGTAATTGCTCCTTCACGATATAATGGACAGTATCATATCACATTTAAAGTAAATGAAAAAATAAGTTCAAGGAAACATGCCAGACTACAAACTGGAATTGAATACAGACATATTATGTGATAAAGCAGTGGAGAGAACTAATTTCTAACCACTTATTTAGACCAAAAAGTAAACCAAAAGTAGAATAAGAATTATCACATATTTTAAAATGGGTGAATCGCATCAAGACTGAATTTTTTACGATGAAGCAACATTCCTGTATTGTAAAGCCCCTATTACATTAGAGTTGCTCACATTTCAGTTTGAGCAACTCCTGTAGACTTAACATTACGTGACGTCACAGCTAAAAATTTGAGCAACTCGTTCTATCCGTCCAATAATATTACAGATTTTTTTCACAGCTGCGCAGTTGAAATTTGTAAATCATTTTGTTTTCGCCAAGTTTCATGCCAAATGAAAGTTATTGGCGTTATAAGTTGCCGAGAATGAGCAACTTTTTTGTGCATGCAGCAGCAACTCGAGCAATTCATATCGCCAATGATTTTAAACACGGATCATGTTTTGTCTTTTTTTCGCCAAGTGGAAGTAATAACATGAAAATAAGTGATTGGTTTTAATTATTGTATTTCATTTCAATCTAGCAGAATTGCCGTATTAAAAATAACAAAAATGAATACAATTATCAACTTAATAAATTCATTTGATGAAGATTAAAAAATTTTTTGTCTTTATTGAATACTTTTTCAATATTATGGATGAAACACTTGATAAATTTAATAGATAGTTAAAAACTCAGATAATTAAAATTGTTTTTATTTCTTCAGCAAAGTAGATGAGAAGTGTTCCAATTTCAATATTTATTAAATTTACTGAGTTTTCAAACATTAATTTCATTTAAAGTTTTGTTAGTTATTCAATACATGAGACTATTTTGTCATTTTACAATGTTTACAGTTTGTGTTGAACTTCTATTTGCATATTTAAACTGAAACTTCAGTCGAAATAAGTATGCCATATAAAAATATTTAGTGTTAATTTTACTTTTATTTTTTCATTACATTAATTTCCTGTTTTCCTTTTTAGCAAGTTAATGCATTATAATTAAATGTTGAAGGCACAAGCATTTTGGTTTATTATTTACAAATACATATTTATAAGATTTCATTATTATTCTTCATATAATTAAATTCTTTTATATATTTTTTCCCTGGAACACACTTACATAATGTTCATTTACTCATCCAAAATATATTGCAAACTTACAACTAACTCCATTTACTTTTGACAGTATGTAAATTAGACTTAAAAATAAATTCTTATAATGATGAAAATACTGGAGTGTACAAATAAAATAGTGAAATGATTTTAATATAAGCAAAAATTTCTATTTAAATAAACATTAAAATATTATTCCTGTATATATTGTGTATTAAATTGATATAAATCAATACAAAATTTTAATAATTTAAAGCCTTTTTCAATTGTTTTTATGATGAAGCATTTTTAACATATTATAGATTATAGTAAAACTAGTTAAAAATCAAATTTAAAAAAGGCTGTGTTACAACAGTATGTGTTAAAAAGCTACAATTTTAATAATGAAATTAAATGCAATATTTGATTAAAATGGAAATCTTGTATTTGTTCCTATTTGTGATGTAAATACAAATAATGTGAAAGTAAGTATAAAAAATATAGATGATTGCTATATTTGCAAAATAATTTAATTCACATCATGGTCAATATAGAGAGTATTTTGACTTCCCATGTAAAGCAATTAACTAATCATTGAAATGAACAATAAAGACTAATTGCAGTCACTACTGAACAATTAGAAATGAGTGTCATATAAATGAGCTTTCTCCATACACGTCTATCATCGAGTGCTTGAGAGTTTTACAATGAGCAATAACAAATGCAAAAAATGAGTATAACCCACAACTTATGTGAACTCTTCCTAAAAGAAAATTCACTGTAGATATTTAAATGCCTCACCATGATCTTCAATTGCTAGGTTATCAGCCATGAGGCTAAATAGCACTTCATTCTTTTAGTTTCATACAAATTTCATAACATTTTTTTCAATTTGAAAATGTAATATGAAACAAACTATTTATATAATGTCATTTCAAAATGCTATCAATTATTTCTTTTCTTCATTTTTTCCCAGAAAACTTAAATATATATGTATTTATTCAAAATATACTTGTCATTTTATTGCAGATTATAGTTTAAGAAACTGCATGTAAATAAAGATAGTGTAAAGAATCTCTGCTTTTATGTGGTGTGTTTGTTTAAATGTAATAAATAATTAGTTTAAAAATGCATCTTATTTCAATATGCCACAATATTTACTTGTAGCGCCCTCTATCTGCAGCGTCACCCATGGCATCGTCAACGAGAAGGCCAGTCCCTCTCCAACAACCGACGGTATGAAACATGTCCATATGACTTTCATGTTTATTTTTTTCTTCAAATTTAAATGTTTTAGTTGTTATTTAGTATTATTTGTAGTATCTGTGTGTATCTGTGTTGTGTTCAAATTGTACCTTAAATTGTAATAAAATATTTTGAGCTATTTAAGGAACTTATTTCTGTGTTCCTATTAAACCAGCTACACGCTACAAAAAATGGCAGCCCAACGTGAGACCCGAGTTCGAGTTTCTATTTGCTCTTGAAAATTCTACCCAGAATTAAATTTTGTTGTTGGAGGGGAACTCAAAATTTTACAGGTTACCTCCTGATGTGTAGTGTTTTATGGATTCATTAGAAGTATAATCTCATCCGAGATCATTATTGTTAGATTCCGAAGTGTAATCTCATCCGAGATTTTTCTTGTTCGTTTGAGGAGTTCAGCGATCTGAAAATTCCAGATAAGTTGCTTTTATACTGTACTAAGAATTAAAATTAAGTTATGTTTAAGCACAAAAATGTTAATGTTTAAGCACGTATAAATATAAAACTGTATAAAAAGTTTCTTTATAAGTTGTGTTCCATAAGTGTTATTATTTTATGTTCTTGAATTTTGAACAGTATTATTACTTGCGAGTATAATTATTTGTTTGATTTGGTAGATATGTTTCACATATTATTAAATGAATAATATTTTGTATTGGAGTATTGAATTAAAAGATATATTTATTTTATTATTATATTTGAAGTATTATAGTATGTGTACGTGAATTAATATCTCTGTTACTTCTGAATATTTTATATTCCTCATATTATATTTCTTAATTCTGAATAGTTGAAAATATATTCTTTACAGTGAAATAGTGTTTAAAATATAGTATCTAACAGAATTTAATTGTCTGATGACTGTTCATTTTTCATGCGATGACACTTTTGTTTTGATTTAAAACACGAAACAAGGCGCCGCAAACGACCGTTGTTATTGCTTTCATATACGCCTCACTATCTAGCCTTTCAATATCTATGAATGCTTATTTTTATTTTTTTAATTTTTTTCGTCATTCACTTTCTGTTTAGAATCTTTGTGTTTCATTTTTTAGTAAGTGGTTTCATTGAATAAAGAATGAAAATATATTGTTTTCCATGTATATATTTAAGGTTATATATTAAGATTACAAAATTATTATTAATATTTTGGTAAAAGGTATCAGAATTGATATTCTAGAAAATTGAAGAACTTTTAAGTTAAATAACAAAATGTTTTATTGACTTTTTATTTTAATATAAAATATTCTTTGAATGCATATGATTAAGTTATCTCAATTAATATATTTTGAATTATTGAATGTGGTATTAAAGTATTGATAAAGTATAATTTATAAACAAAGGTACACATTTAGAGATTATTAGTAATTACAAAACGAAAGTAAAGAGTTATAAATGAAACGAAAATAAAATTCATGGTAGAATTGTGAAATGCTTTGTTTTGGTTTTGTTTGATTACAGTGAATATCATATGAATATTTCAGGTTTATTTATAATAATTTAAGAGTTCATTTTATTTGCAGTAAATATTTGGATAAATAATAATAGGTTATTCTTTACTTATGTTTAAAGTTAAAATGTTTATATTTTTACATAATATTGTATTTAAGACTGATGTTGTTTAAATTTCGTTTTAACTAAAATAAATAAACACATATTTTAAAAAAAAATCAGTATTTTAAATCAGTTAAAAATAACTTTAGAACTCTTGAAAATAAACTCATGCTAAAATGGCCTTCCTTGGGAAAGGGAAAAAAGAAGATTTGAGAAACCTCGCTATAGAAATGGGGCTAGGGGTAGCAGATGATCTTAAAGTAATTCAACTGAAAGATATTATAACCAAATCAAACGATTATGATGAAGAATTAGTGAAAAATATGCTAACTAATATAATAGAAGAACGGCTTGAAAAAGAAAAACAAGCTGAATGCGAAAGAATTGCCAAAGAAAAAGAACTGTGCATTGAAAAAGAAAGAGCGTATGAATTGCAACGCTTAGAACTTGAAGTGGAAGCTCAGAAAGTACTTTCCTCCACTGCCACAGCTCCAGCCAGTAAAGCAGAGAAAACAAATTGGGATCTGAATCGAATTCTCCCAAAATTCACAATCCTAATAAAGATGAAATAGGACTGTACCTGACAGTTTTTGAACGTCAATTAAAATTAGTGAATATACCTGAAAGGAATTGGATGCCGTACTTGATAGGCTCATTGCCAGCCGAAATAAATCAATTAATTGCTAGAGAAAATGAAGAAGATGTTAACGACTACTCAAAGGCGAAAGAGATGCTCTTGAAGCGTTTTCGACTTACATCAGATAGGTTTCGGCAGATGTTCTCGCAACATAGAAAAAGTGCAGAAGTAACATGGAAAGACTTCTATTTTGAAATTAAATCATATTTCGAGGGATGGGTAAAGGAGTTGAATATTATCACTTTTGAGAAATTGCAAGACTTAATTATCGCTGACCAGTTAAAGAAAAGAACACCTCCAGAGGTAAGAGAACATTTTGTTGATCAATGGTCAGAACTGAATGATCCTTTAGAACTTGCAGAAAAGCTTGACAGTTATGAAAATGTAAGACTGGGAATGAAGAAAAATTCACCTATCTTTGCTAAGAAGCCAAATTTCAAAGACTATGTTAAATCTACTTCAGAAAGAAACTATAAGCCTCCTAACTATAGGGAATATAACAAAATAAAATATTCCAACTATGAAAGTCCAAAATTTAGTAAAGACAAGCCAGAAAGAAAATTTTCGGTTCATTGCTATGGATGTGGTAATCCTGGTTTTATTCAGTATAAGTGTCCAAAGTGCAACATATTAAAAGAAGAGGCTAAAACAGTTGTTAATGGTGTAAAATTGTATACCGCACAAGCTTCAGATTCATTGTCTAGCTCAATTTTTTTAACTGTTTGTGGTGAAAAAGCAGCTTTTTGTGCCGACACAGGTGCATCAAATTCCATTGCGGGAGAGAGATTTTTTTGTTTATTGAAAGAGAAAGGTTTTAAATTTCAAAAGAAGAATATTACAATGGTACTTGCTGATGGAAAAGAAAGAAATGTCCCAGCCTTGACAACAGTCGTAAATCTTAATGTAGAAGGAAAGAAAGTTCGTATGAAATTTATTGCGTTACCAAATGCTAAAGGTAATAGAACATTGCTTGGCACTGACTTTCTCCAGGCTGCTGGTATTGTGCTTAACATCCAGAATGGCACTTGGCATTTTAGTGAATATCCACACAGACATTATCCATTTTATCAGGAAACATCTGAAACCGTAAGTGCTTCAAAAGTAATAATGCCGCAAAAATTAACTTCGCCTGATATGTCTGCTGAAATTTCAGAAACCTCTAATTCCGTGCAATTGAGAAATGATGAAGGAAAACACTTGACAAGAGAACAACGTCATAAATTAAATTCATTGCTGGAAGAATTTGAAAATAACTTCAAACCAGGGGGAGAACCTACTCCTTTTATTGAACACAGAATACAGACTGGAAATAGCCTACCTGTTGCTGAACCTCCATATAGAATGACACCTGCAAAGAAAGAGTTGTTGAAGAAAGAGCTAGATTCCTTACTAACAGAAGGAATAATTGAGGAATGTGAATCTCCTTATGCAAGTCCTGTGGTATTAGTGCCTAAACCGAACGGTACCATCAGATTGTGTGTTGATTACCGTAAGTTAAACTCAACGACTATTCCGGATAACTATCCACTACCTAGAATGGATGATTTATTGACTGAAGCCAAGTCGACGAAATACATGTCTACGATAGACTTAAGATCTGGTTATCATCAGGTCAAAGTTCATGAATCGGACCAAGAGAAGACTGCATTCATCTGTCCATTTGGAACTTTTAAATTTTTACGTATGCCTTTTGGGTTGCGCAACGCACCCGCAACTTTTCAACGTCTCATTGATAAATTTAGATCTGGTCTCAAAGATGTTTTTGCATTGTCATACCTTGACGATATCATTATCTTATCAGAAACTTTTGATGAACATATATCAGATTTACGAAAAGTGTTTGAAAGACTTTCTATATTTAAACTGAATGCTAACAGAAGCAAATGTCATTTTTCTTGTGACAGAGTGAAGTATTTAGGTCATTGGATAACTGAAAAAGGTGTGGAAGTGGATGCTGACAAAGTATCTTCTATTCAAAAAATCCCAACACCAAAATGTGCTAAAGATGTTCAGTCCTTCCTACAGACTTGTTCCTGGTTCCGGAGATATGTTCCCCATTTTTCTGAAGTTGCTAGACCCCTTAGTGACTTAACAAAAAAGAATAAACAATGGACATGGGGTGATACCGAACAGAAAGCATTTGATGAGTTAAAAAGACGGCTGATTTCACCACCTGTGTTGTCTCAGCCAGATGGATCTAAACCATTCCTCATAAGAACTGATGCTAGTAATTACGCTCTAGGAGCAGTCCTTATCCAAGGAGAAAGGCCGGAAGAACATGTGATTGAGTATGCCAGTCGATTGCTCAGTTCAGCAGAAAGAAATTATTCAACTACTGAAAGAGAAGCACTAGCTGTAGTATGGGCACTTGAAAAGTTCCGTGGCTATGTGGAAAATCAAGAAATTATTATTGCATCTGATCACCAACCCTTGAAGTGGCTTATGAGTATTAAATCGCCATCCGGACGCTTAGCTCGATGGGCTCTTCAAATCCAGTCATATCATCCGAAAATTCTTTACACTCCAGGAAAATCTAATGTAATTGCAGATCTTCTGTCCAGACCAGTTGATAAAGTGGACAAATTTGTTTGTAACTTGAACACTATTTCCATAGATTTGCCATCCAGGAAATCTAAAGATATTCGTGAAGAACAATTGAAGGATGAGGATGTAAGAAAAATCATAGACTGCTTTGAAAGTGGTCGGAAAGATGAAAACTATGTAAATTGGACTAGTAGAGGGTATCTGATGAATCAGGGAATACTGTATCGATATTCGCCTGAAACAGAGTCAGAAGAAGCACAGCTAGTTGTCCCTTGTCACGAGCGAGAACGTGTCCTACAGCAATATCATGATACTCCCACTGCAGGACATTGTGGAGCTGAGAATACGTATCATAAAATTGCTTCTAGGTATTTCTTTCCTGGCATGAGAAAGTTTATCGCCGAATACGTGAAAGATTGTGCTGAATGTAATCGGTACAAATCTAACAACCAGAAACCTGCTGGGTTACTCAGAACGCCTATTTACTCACAAAGATTTGAGACGCTGGCAATAGACTTGTTTGGCCCTCTCCCAGAGACCCCAACTGAAAAAAATGGATTTTTCTTGTTGAAGATACAAGTACACGATGGGTCGAACTTTTTGCCCTAAAAGATGCTACAGCTATCAATTGCTCTAAAATATTGATAGAAGAAGTCTTCTTACGCTATGGCCTACCTAGAAGGGTAATCAGTGACAATGGCGTACAGTTCGTCAGTGCTGTAATGCAACAAACTTGTAAAATCTTGGGTATTAAGCAAGATCTTATACCGTTATACCATCCTCAAGCAAACCCTGCTGAACGAAAAAATCGAGACCTAAAACCCAAATTAGCAATTCTAGTTGGTGATTCACATGATACTTGGGAGGACAAACTACCCATGATACGTTTTGCTTTAAACACTGCAAAATGTGATTCTACAGGTCATACGGCAGCTTACCTTCAGTTCGGAAGAGAGCTTCGAACCACAGATGATGTCAAGCATGATATAAGAGCTGTCATTGATAACGATAACTTCGTCGCAGAGATAACACCTTACTTGAAAGAATTTGCACGTCTTACACCCTTAATTAGAGAACGTGTAGAACAAAAACAAGATGCAAGAAAGGAGTACTTCGACAAGAAGCATAGACCCGCTTATTATCAACCAGGTGATAAAGTTTGGATCACTTTACATCCCATAAGCAAGTCTAAGACCAAAACAAGTAAAAAATTCATGCCCAAACGTGAAGGACCTTATATTATCCTAACAAATAGATCACCAAATACATATGATGTTGCAGACCCTGCTGCCCCTGATCAAGTACTCGGTACTTATCATACCAGTATGTTGATGCCTTATCAACAATCATCTAGAGATAACGGTCCCGTTTTCCCTTTGAAAAGTAGAGGAAGACCACGTCGACACCCTCAGCAGCTTCCTAATCTCAATCCTGTCTCCTTGCCGGGACGTCGGCGGAGCCAGAGGGGAGTCTGTAGCGCCCTCTATCTGCAGCGTCACCCATGGCATCGTCAACGAGAAGGCCAGTCCCTCTCCAACAACCGACGGTATGAGACATGTCCATATGACTCTCATGTTTATTTTTTTTCTTCAAATTTAAATGTTTTAGTTGTTATTTAGTATTATTTGTAGTATCTGTGTGTATCTGTGTTGTGCTCAAATTGTACCTTAAATTGTAATAAAATATTTTGAGCTATTTAAGGAACTTATTTCTTTGTTCCTATTAAACCAGCTACATGCTACACGCTACATACTTTAATAAAAAAGAAAAATAATTAATTTTTTTCATTTTAAAAACAAATTATAAATTAAAATTCACAACTAATATATATATTTTTTAAAGAATATAATTTTTGTGCATTTCCTCAACTTTTAAAATAGTAATTTGAGTTTCTTTTTTAATATATCAACAGTTAAACATTAATTTTTTATAAACATTGTTGCTAAGAAATTATTTTTGTATAGGAAAATCTTACAATACAATATTTACAATTTTGTGTGGTGTTTGTAGAATTTTATGTTTAAATTGAAGCTTCAATCTGCAATTATTTTTCTTTCAAATTTTTAATCTTTTTATTTAAGAATAAATTATACACACAAAAATGTGTTACTTATGTATTAACAATTATTTTCACGTCGGCAAAGATTATCTTTCCCTATCTTAAAAGTAAAGGTTCACACGAAGCAAGATGGCGTGTAGTAAATAAAATTTGGCTACAAATTAAATTCCCAAATAAGAATTCATTATGAAATGTGGACACCTTCTGAGTAAAATATGGCAACCTTAAAAATTTTAGCCAAAAAAGGGATCTATTATTAAATCTAGTAAAGCTGTTATTTTCTTACAGCAAACCTGAAAGAAATCTCAAGCATTGATTGGACGAAAAGAACGAGTTGCTCAAATTTTAAGCTGTGACGTCACTTAATGTTAAGTCTACGGGAGTTGCTCAAACTGAAATCTGGGCAACTCTAATGTAATAGGGGCTTAAGTATCAACGCAATACTATGAAAAAGGTAATGAGGACAATTTACATGCTGATATCGATTGTTTTTTTTATTTACCTCTGCGAAAAGAGTTATCGAGCAGATTTCTCAGTGTTCTGGATTTTTGTACAGAAATCAGTATGTTCGACTTCCATGTCAGGCGTAGGTGTTTCTAATGGTTCGGAATCTAGCTTAAACCAACTCTCGATTAACTGAGTCGGGAGTTACAGTTAAAGTAGCAATGGTTTAAAATAACTGCAAACTAACCAATGACCACAATGCCATTTCAAATAATTCGGACATTTATTTTTGCAGAAGTGTTGTCTTTGTGGTATGGCAGCCTACTTGATCTGTTAATATTTCAATTTTTGATCAAATATATATATATATATATATATGCATAACTATATATATTTAAACAGCTGACAAAATGTTTATTTGTACACTTCAATTTTAGAATTTTATAGCAAAATAAAATAAGGTAACTAAGTTAAAATTGCAGAAATATATTCTATTGAGGTAAAATAATAAATATCAACAAAAAAAATAAACTAGTTGGTTAATGAATAAAACTTTATAAAAACTATACAAAAAGAGTATTTCTACACTTACTTAGTGACAAATTTTAAATATAATTAAAATTATTTTATCGAAATCTAATACTTTGTATGCATTCTATTGGCTTTTACAATTGCTTCAAGACGTCTTGGCATTGATTCTATTAACCTTTTGGTGGTTTCTTGATCTATTTCTTCCCAAGCTTCCATGAGTGTTCTTTCAAACTATTTTTACTTGTAATATTTTTTCGAACTTGAGCATCCAATAGCATCCACAAATTTTCAATTGGATTTATATACGGAGATCGTGGTGGAGTTTCAAGGCGTCTTGGAGTATTATAAAGCAACCATGTTTTAGTAACTATCGCAGTGTGTTTTGGATCGTTATCTTGTTGAAATAAGAAAGTGTCTCCGATACCCAATTTTCTAGCACTGTCTAATAAGTTATACTGCAACACATCAATGTAACCTAAAGCTGTCATTTTTGTGTCAATAAAGTGTAATTTTCCAACCCTGCCATGAGCTACACAGCCCCAAACCATCACATTTCCACCATCATGTTTCAGGGTCTGAAGTACAATTTTACTATCAAGGGCTGTTTTATTTTTTCGCCTGATTTTTCGGATACTAGGGGTTAAAAAAATTTCAAACTTACTCTCATCTGAAAAATTAACATTTTTTCCGGAAGTCCATCAGTTTGTCTTTGTATTTCATAGCAAATTATAAGCGCTTTTTTCTATTAACTTCAGAGATCATTGATTTTTTTCTCGGAGTTCTGCCCTTTAAACCAGCACTATGTAACACATTTCGTATTGTTTGAGCGGTCACTCTAATGTTAGAAGATGCCAAAAGGTCATCTACAATTTTCTGAGCAGAAATTTGTGGTTTTCTAATAGCTGCTTTAAAAATACTTCGTTTATTTCTTGAAGTTAATTTACCCGGCCCACCTGGCCAGCGTTCATTTTCAATGAGTCCAGTATTTTTATATTTTCTTACGAGATGTAACCAATAGTTGTAAAGGGTATCTTAACCATCTTTTGAATTTCGTGATAATATTTTCCACTTTTATTAAGGTTAACAATATGAGTTCTCATGTCTAAAGAGACTTCTTTTGATTTCATGGCCATTTCTCAAATTTTCTCTACGAGTGACCTTCACTGTTAAAAAAGATAATCTCTTCATTGTTTAATAAATACAAACTATTCAAAAAATTAACTATCATGTGAAAAATTGCATGAAATGTTAGTAATACTTGCCGGAGATATAGGTGTACAAATATACACTTTTTGCAAGAAATTTTCCAAGTTTGTAAGATTTAGGTTTTTATTTTCAATTTTTTTAAAAATATTTTTTTTGTTTACTTAGAAATAAACAACAAAATCACGTTCACACATTGCAAGGAATAAAATGACTGCTTATATTTTTCTAAACTTTTTTAAAAAAAGTGGAGTACAAATAATCATTTTGCCTACTGTATATATTATATAATTGTGAGCTTGTTTTTTGTTTGCAAAGTCAGTTTATTCTCTACATCTCATTTGAGATTTTGTGAGAATGTCATGTAGCTTACGACTTTGATATTGACAGAAAACATTTTTGAAATCTCTAAATTGTAACGTTTAATTTTCTTTATTTGCAAGTTATTATAATTGGAAACTGCTTTTTCTACAAGGAAAGGTTTAGAAACTTCTTTAGGGTCAAGATTAGGTCAAATTAGCGATTGTATCTAAATTGAAAAGAACGAACCAATTAATTCGTAGTAGAAAAGATTTAAAATTGATAAAAAGGAAATAAAAAAAAAACGTTTGTTGTACATCATTATGCATAAATTTTATTTTAAGCCCGTTTTTCCTTGTAGCATTTTTTCAAGACTTGTTCTCTTACGCCGGGGAACACAAATTCGGATATGTTATAATTACAAAGCATAAGAAATGTTGGAAGGAAATGGGCCTTTCGGAGTGCATATATTTTTTTGTAGATTATTTACACACATCTCAGAATCCATGTTTCCATGTGGAAGGAACTATGGGGCCTTTGTGCCAAATCAGGGAAAAGCTTACTGATATTGCTGCTATTAACAAACTTTACAGGCTCTGCTTAATGTAGTAATTTAAAAGTTCCTCCATGGATCTACTTAACCTTGTATCATAGAACGGACTGTAAGATTGTAAAGTGAGATTCACACATCACGCCAACGAGCAGTTTTTCACGTGTTCCCAGTTCAATGACTGGATTTTTGTACCAGTGCAAACTATGGGTCGCATTTTGGGGAGTGATGTTCAACTTGTGAACAGCTGAACAATCTTGAAATCCCAGATTTTTTAGCTCTCAACGAACAATCCTGCTATTCTAACGATTGATGAACATTGGAAATACTGAGTTACTTTTAACAAACGAGGACTTGAGATTTTGTTGCACTATGCTTTTCCTAATTCTTTATTGCTGAGCTTATTAATTTATTTCGGCCTACCATTTCGCTTAACTGTAATTTCATGATCTTTTTGTCTCCAGGTTCAGGGTCAAAATTACGTTACTCTAAGTAGTTTTTGATTTTTATACATATTTTTATTTGCTTAAGCATTGCATAAAAATATAGTTACTCTATATAAAATTAGACATTTTTCCCACTTAAATTATTCTAAGAGGTACTCTGTAGTCATTTTAGTTCTAGTTCTAAATCAAAAATGAAAAGTTCCTAAATTTTAAATAATTATTATTTATATTTTGATGATACAAAAAAATCTTTAACAGCTTATAAAGAACAAAATAAAATTATAAAATTCAAAGCTCTATTGATTACCCGATAAAATATATCTATTTGATCATGTAATATTAAAATCAATAAGACTTAATCCTCTATTTGAACAATAATATCAAAGTATTTATGTAAAAATAAGTGCAGTACTAGATTTTTTAATTTAGAGTTGCCTTTTTAGTTTTTAATAAATAATTGTTTCGAGATGTTTGCACATTCCGGATTTTTCAGACCTAAATTAATTTAGTTTTAAATAAAAAAAATCTTAGTGCTTAAAGTGCTGCTGTGGGTATAATAATTCAATAAAAAGCATTGCTTTTATTTCAGAAGTTAAAATTGAAGCTTTAACTAAAGTAAGTTCCATGCAAATTCGTCTTGAAATAAAAATGTAGAAACTTAAGCTATTTGAAAGATCTTATATTTTGACTCCACGTAGGAGAGAACCTAACGACCTAAGTATGCTGTAAGGTATTTTAATGCTCGCTGAGTAAATAACCTTCTGGAAGAACTTTTTTATATAGTGGGTTATATGTTTACGTGCCGCAAGAAAGGAAACTCGAAAAACTCCCAAACTTCCACCTACCGTGACAAACGTACGTGTTAAAGTCACAGAAGTGGAACATCCATCTCCTACTGCTCAATAATGTCTCAATAAGAGCACTATATTTACTAGTAGGTTTCACAGAGCCAAAGAAAGGAAAAGCATACTTTAAGGTAAAGTTCTCACCACAATAACGAATCTTGAGTCTAAAAATGGTATAATGGATTCAATATTTTTTGTTCCCTTTATTCTGGAACAATTGTTTTTTTAAAATATGTAGTAATTTGCATTGTACATACATGTGTAGGTTCTTTTTTAAAGCTTCCAATAACAGAAGCAAAGTGATTTGATTTATTGTAGAATTTTGTTCTTAAAATTAAAAATTTATTCTTATATAATCTATGCAATTCTATTTTACTATTATAAAGTATAGGAATTACATTGTTTAAGAATGATTTTATTTAAACAACCGTAACTACTCGTCATCAGCTTTAAAA
Source organism: Latrodectus hesperus (assembly GCA_037975125.1). NCBI lineage: Eukaryota > Metazoa > Arthropoda > Arachnida > Araneae > Theridiidae > Latrodectus > Latrodectus hesperus. The sequence goes on from CM075858.1 coordinate 34,416,455, forward strand.
ATATCAACAAAAATAAAGAATAATTTTTTCTTAATTAATTTGTGCTCTCCAAAAGAATTTAAGTAAAATATATATTTAAAAAAATTGTGGCGATCCAGTCAAACTTCAATGCATATCAGTAATATCATTTAGCGAAAAAAAAAAGTCGAGCTGCCAGACGATTAATTTGCACTCTGGCTTTGGGTTCAACAGTTCATTGCATGGTTCGGAAATCATTTCAAATTAAAAGTCCCGATCTATTTAGTATCTTGTTTCAAAATTATCCGTTGAGTGACAAACAAACCGAAATCAAAAACTAGCAATATAAAATTAAAACTGAAATTATTTATAATTTAAATGTATATTTTTAAATGTATTACAATTATACCTTATAATTTAAATTAATTATATAGATAATTTATTAAAGTAACTTATTTTTTTTAAATAAAACGATTTTCTTCAATGTGATAAGAGCAAATCTTTCTGAATAAAATACTTTTGAAAAGCTAAAGTTTAATACCAATGACTTAGCTCTTAGTTATCATTATTGTTTAATATCAATTTACGGTAAAAGAAAAAAATGTGATTCGGTTAAAGAGTTTTTGCATACAGTAAGTTAAAATAAGCACACGAATCAACCTTCATGTTTCCCATTCTCATCTCACGTTGAAAACAAGAAAACAGTTAAGTTTTCTTGTTTTTGACGTGAAAATATCTCACACAAGGAACTAGTTCCAGGTTTTTATTTCTGGTTCAATGTTGCAAATTATTCGTGCCGTTATATCATTATAATTTATATGTTAATTATTAAGAGACGTTATTCTGACACTACGAAGTGAACAGCCAAATAGTCGAAAACTGTTGTAAGGCATTTTAACACCCACCGCTTAAATGGCCTTACAAAAAAGTTTTCATAGTAGGACGCATTCACGTGTCTCAAGGAAAGAAACCCGGAACAGATGTGAAAGCAGAAGCGCAATATCCATCTTACGTTGTTCAGCAGTAGTTGGGATCAAACCCGATATTTTTTGTTTTGAATGAGCAATGTCCTATCACTTAGCCATGGTGAGCCCCATAAGTTTGACTTAATTTATAGCCATAGAGCTAGAAATAGGAGCCGTATCCTGTAAAAGACATAGTATCCGAATGATGCAACCAACCAAAAAACGGACTGCCACCATCTTATCTGGACTATAAAATGTATTATACTGGAACTTGTGTTAAACATATCCTTGTCAAAGTTAAGATGTTTTCTTGTCGCCTTAAATTGTTAACTTCACATTTTGGGCAAAATTATGAAATAGAGAAAATAAATATTTGTGAAAAAGTTATAAATCTGAAATTTCTTTGTATTTTTAATCGACGCATGTGAAGAAATTAAGTTCAAATTATATATACATACTTGCTTATGTCAGAAATATATTTTATTTATCTGTTTCCTGCGTTTTTGTCACGTTTGAAAAATTAATTTTAAATATTAAATTCATAAGCACTTTTAGCACACTTGAGCATTTTTAAATATTTAAGAAAAGCATTTTTAAATATTTTACTTTAAGAATTTTATAATAAATTAAATAATTTCAAACCTGTTAATAAAATATGAATATGTAAGAAAACAAAATCAACAGCATCTAAGGAATGTTTATTTGGATTGTCTTGTTTATTTATTTTATTAATGCCAAACGTTAGCACGAGGCCATTAGTTTACGATTTCTCCAATAATTCTAAGCAATGTCTTCATACTGGAAAAATACGGTACAATTATTTAAATATTCAAAAATCATTGGTTCAGAGTCATACAAAACACAGAGTGTTTGGGGAATCCCTCACTCTCTAATTCCATACTATAATTAAGTTATTTAACGAATAATTAAGTTAATTAACGAAATCAATATAATCTGCCAAGCCTTCCCTAACCTAATTAAAGTAGTTCCCCTACTTGAAAATGCTCAACATCCCTCTGACAAATAACACGTATTACTAAAAGCTCTCAGTCAAAATAATGTCAATAATGAATAATAGACTCAAACTAAATTTAAAAATCATGTACTGGAACTCGAATGACATAATTAACAAGTTCACTGAATTTAAAAATTTCGTAAATGATAATTGCCCAGACATTATTCTACTTCAGGAAACTCACTTAACTGCAAAAAACAAATTCACAATCCCTAACTACAGTACCTAAAGAAATGACAGAGTTGTCGCATATGGTGGTACAGCGGTTTTAATCACAAGCAAAATCCCCCACTCATCCATTACTACTCCCGAACTGAGTGTAGTGGAAGCTACAGTAATTAAAATACATCAAAACAATAATAATGACTTGACTATATCCTCTCTGTATACATCCCCCTCTGCGGAGGACAACAATTAACTGATGACTTACAGAAACTTATATCAACACACAATAGAGCATTATTCTGGCCGGTGACCTCAAGGCGAAACACAGAGTAACACAGCTTCAGATTAAAGCATTAATTGATACCACCCATGTCAACTTATTTCAACCTGACATTTATTGATCTAATTACGGTAAACAACCCTTCCCCCAACCTCCTGCTGATATCAATAGAGTAGAAGATCTCCCATCGGACCATTATCTAATAGTCCCAAGCTTCAGCAACATAAACAATGATAAAGATAAATTCACCAAAATAACAGTAAATTGGAAAAAATTTAGAGCCGCAATCAACGATCAAATCCTCATTAATAATATACACAATGGTAACACCTCTAGCGAGTTGATAGAGACGTAACTTTTATAACTAACGTAATTCAAAGAGCTTTCGAATCAAACAGTACTGCAACTAAAATAAAAAGTAATACTAGTCTCCCTAAAAATATTCTTGATCTAATTAAACAAAGAAATAAGATCATAAAACAATACCAATCCTATTGTATCCCTAATATCAAGCGCAAATCAAATTCCCTAAGAAATACAATTAAAAAAGAAATCGCTGCTCATAATAACAAAATCTGGAATGATTACCCAACCAAACTTAATCTTGAAGGGGGATCATTTTGGCGTGCAGTCAGAAAAGCTAAAACAGATAAAAAAAAGTCTTTCCCTGTTCTAAGAGATGGCTCCACTGTCACAATATCAAATGCAGAAAAATCCGAGCTTATTGCTAATAGCCTCGTGGCCCAATTCTAATTAAACGACTTAGGAAGCTTAGCACATCAATCACACAAATATTGAAAACCAGGTACTAAATTACCTAAATTCTGGCAAACAGAATAATTGCTGGAATTTTGAACCAGTAAAAGCATCAGAAGTAGAAGATGCTATTTTTAGCTTAAAACCGAACAAAAGCCCAGGGAGAGATGCAATTTCAAACAAAATGCTAAGGCAACTTTCAATTGTTGCAGTTTGCTATATTACGAACATCATAAACGACGTTATTAGAATAGTTCATTTCCTCGATGTTTGGAAAAGCACACTGGTTGTACCTATCAAAAAAAACCCAGGAAAAATCCGCAACTGCCATCCAGCTATCGACCAATCTCACTGCTACCCTCATTAGCGAAAATAGCAGAAAAATGTATTCTCCAAAAACTCCAGCATTTTGAAGATACAAAATAATAATTTCCCACAATAATTTGGTTTTCGTAAAAAATTATCAACTTCCCACTAGCTTCGGAGAACATCGGAAAAGATCGCGGGGTCGCTCAGCAACAAACAGTCAACAGGGGCTCTTTCATCGACATTGAAAAAGCTTTCAACCGTGTCTGGCATGCGGGCCTGATCTACAAACTTATTCAATATAAATTTCCCACACAACATATTATACTTATTAAAAACTACCTCGATCATAGAACCTTCCAGGTCAAACTCAATAATCACCTATTCACAGTTAAAACTATAGAGGCTGGTGTTCCTCAAGGATCCCTCCTCGGCCCATTTTTAGTCAACATTTACATTAATGACTTCCCATAGCGCAGCAACTTACTCTCACTATTTGGAGACGACACTCCCATCATGACCACACACAAATGCCTTGGCACCACTCACACATATCTTACTACTCACATTAAGAAAATTGAAAACTGCTTAGTCAGATGGAAAATCAAAATAAACACAGACAAATGCACCGCGGCTCTATTGTCAAGGAAAAGAAAAAAAAAAGCCAAGAATTTAAAATTTTCGGAAACGAAATACAATGGTCCCCACAAACTGAATATCTTGGAGTAATCCTCGATAAAAGACTAACGTGGAGGTTACACATTAGCGAAATAAAAACTAAAGCCAACAGCGCCACTAAAGCACTGTATCACCTCCTAGCGAAAAACTCAAGCTATCTATGAGCAATAAAATCCTAATTTACAAAATGTACATCAGGCCCATAAGAACATGCGCTTCCCAGATATGGGGTGGTGCTTGTGCCACTTCCATAAATAACCTCGAAAGGCAACAAAATAAAATCCTTAGGATTATCTCGAAAGCGGAATATTACTTTCGGAATGCCCAAATTATAGAACTATAGAAAACACAGTAATTCAAAATATCCTTAACTATGACCCTAAATTCTTTCATAGGCCTAGAGCAGTACTTCACCTAAAGCCAACGACAGAAAACTTCTAGCAATCATATCTTATGTCTATTAAATTGTTGGCACCTTTCTATTTTAACTCCATCAATATAGTGTAAAGAAATTGTCAGTACGCTGTTAAATTCTCCCACCCATTAATTGTTGGTAAACAAACGTTTGCTTGTAACAAACGCTTCGTCATTAATCAGTTACGATGATATCATCAGCTGATGGAGCCACTTCATCCTACACCAAAACGTAAGCGAATTTTCCTGCTTAAATAAATCTTAGTTAAATATTTTTATACTAATTAGATTTAATTATGCAAATTAAACAGATTAAATAAATTACCCATAACACTGTCACGCAAACCCAATTCTAACTCAGGGAGTATAATTCCATTGATCCTATGAAATGTATCAGTCTAAAAATTTGTAAATAATGAAAATATTTTTTTTCTTAAATATTTTATTATGTACTCATGTTATCCTTATACTGCATACACTCTGTGTACTCAAGAATTGTAAAAATCTCTATGTATTTCCTTCTTGCGTTGCAAGATCTTGTATAACTTTTCTTGAATTTTTCAATTAACTCTCGAGAAACTTGTGCCGGGGCTAACGGATTTAGGTAAGTATGCTCCTGACGGCTTGGTGACTCCTTATAGAAAAGCTGTCTTCTCCATCACTTAGGCAACTTCAACTTCTTCATTAGGTCCCAAAATTTTTAACTAGTACCGAGGCAAATGGCTTAAAGCTAGAAACCTCACAACAAAATTTAGACCAGAACTTCTAATTCTATTGAGATGGTCTTGAAAGTAGTCATGTCCCACCAGTCCTCAAAATAGAGCCAATGCAGTCTTTCTTGGAAAACTGGAAACAAGTCCGAACCAAAATCTTTGCATCTCTTATTCCTTGCGCGTTGAATCATCATACTCTATTAAAGAGTTTTTCTAAGAATCAAGTTAGTAAACGATTTAGTCCTGTTCTTTGGCTAATAAATTTTGCTCAAATTGAGGTAAAAAATATGATTGCTCATTAATTTTTAAGCAAAATATTTTAAATTACCTAATAAGATTTAGCCTGGCAGTAAAAAAAGACAATAATATACATTATATAATCATTAATAATTAAATACCGATATATTTAGCTTTAGGCAATTCGTATTGTAATGATTTATAATTTATTTTATTTCATATCAAAGGAAAATCTTCAAATATATAAATAAAATACATAAATTACTTTATTTCAGAAAATTAACTCCTGTAAATACCTTTCATTACACTTTTACAGATAAACAATTATGAATATTAATAAATTTGAGTAATTATGAATTGTATAATATAACTGAATTTATAAATATAGGACATCGAAAATATTTCTGAAAATTATCTAGAAACTATTTAAAGAAATACTTTAAGATATTTCCATAATTTTTTAGCTATAACTCGATTTTGAAAATATGGATTACCTATTTGCCTGATATGAAAAACATGATTTAATTATTAATATTAACTGATATTATAACTTTTTATTTACTTTTATGTACACAAAATATTCCTTCCATGAATCAGTCAATATCACTATTTATTAAGTTTTAAAATTCTTTTAAAAATAATATCATAGTTTAATAGCTTTACAAAACCAGATCAATGTTTATAATTGTTTTGCAAACATTAATATATTATATAATAACCAAACTGCATACATATTATTTCTCTTTCTCTGGAACAGTATTTAAAAAGATAATAACATTTAAACACATTACAAAATTTTGCTTTGCTTTTGAAAAATTATTCCAGGTAGTACATAAATGGGTTAATACTTTACAAAACCAAAACAATGTTTATAATTGCTTAGCAAACATTAATATATTATATAATATTCAAACACTGCATACATATTATTATTTCTCTTTCTCTGGAACAGTATTTAAAAAGATAATAACATTTAAACACATTACAAAATTTTGCTTTGCTTTTGAAAAATTATTCCAGGTAGTACATAAATGGGTTAATACTTTACAAAACCAAAACAATGTTTATAATTGTTTAGCAAACATTAATATATTATATAATATTCAAACACTGCATACATATTATTATTTCTCTTTTTCTGTAACAGCATTTAAAACGATAATAACATTTAAATACATTACAAAATTTTGCTTGCTTTTGAAATGTTAATCCATCCAATATGTAACATTGTCTGGTAGTACAAAAATGGGTCGCTTTTGTTCATTTGTTTAATTTTAAAGATTTATTTTTTGTGTTTTAATAAGCTACTTGCTATGTAATATATAAAATTTTAAATGAAAAAAGCGACGTTTTAAAATGATTTATTAAAATTTATACAAATTACTTGAAATTTAAGGAATATTGTAACACAAGTTCTTATAATAATCTAAAAATGTGTGATTATAGTTTTTATTTTTAAGTAAAGGTATTTTAAATAGCTGGACGAAAAGTATTGAAAGTTAGTATATAAATTTTTATAGAAAGACGGTTTTAATTAAATGTGACTGTGCAAATATGCACCAAGTGTCTTTTTATATAGTTTTTTCTTATGCTGGAGCTTATTTGTTAAATAATATTACTAGCAGACATTTAATAAGGTTCCAGGCTCATAATTAGTTATTTACAAAATAATTTAGAATAATGCAAATAATAATAAACAGATTAACTTAGAATATCATAAATAATAATTTACAGATTAATTTGGAATAACAAAAATAATAATTTACAGAGTAATTTGGGATAACATAAATAATAATTTACTCAAATGAACGAAGTAATCCGCGTGGAAACGCTACGGTAGCCCACATGGGCAAGGCTTAATATCGCGCCGGATAACCAGGAAACTTCCTATTATAATGCTAATCGGGGTTACTCTGCTGCCTTCTTTTCTGTCTCTAGGGATTTTGCAGAAGTGTCATAGCAGCCGTAGAAATATCATATATAACTTGGTTCACCCCTGAAGCAAATCTCCCGTATTTTTCGAGGAACTCACCTCGCTCCACTCGAGTCTCGGCTTTTCTCCCCTTCAACTCCACGTGTCCGGAACTCGTTACTGGCCTATGTCTCCCATTTACACGGTCCGAGTTTCTCGTCCGAATTTGCAATATGACGTCATCAAGACCGAGAAACCAGTTTCTCGTCCGATCGATCCGAGAGTGGTGTTTACACGTTCCGACTTCTCTGATTCGATATTTTAACGTTTATCGTAGTTTCGCTTTTAGTTTTCATTTGTTGCTGCTTTATTTCGCTTCCTTTATTGCTGTTCAATTTAGTTAATCTCTATTTTTTAATATGAATGAGGAATTAAGAATCGTAACAATAATGACGGTAGTGGCTATTGCTTCATTATTATCGAAAATAAAATAAAAGTAATAATAGATCAGTGTGGACTGAACCTTGGCTGTCAAATCAGCACAATAGATTGTCAAAAAAATTTTTGTGATAGGAATTTGTTGATATTTTAACTTATAGTATTGTAGATCAAAGCAAAAAAAAAAAAAATTCAAAAAGAGATCTTTCTTATTGAGTGACATTTTAAACATATTTAAGCAAATATGGATACTAAAAATTCTAATGTAAATTATAAGATATTTTAAAAAGATTAGGTTTCATTTAGAAACATGTTTTTATTGAATTATGGCTAAAATTTATATTAACCATTTTTGCCATCATGTGTCTATATTAATAATTTTTGCAATTAAAACTGTAAATACTTTTACAATGAGAGCTCATCATTCCACTAAACTGCATTTATTTTTGAATAAATCTGAAATACAGAAATCAGTTTGTCTGCAATTTCAGCAGAATATGAAAAATAAATTAAAAAAATGTATCTACATAAATGTTATTTTTTTAATTACACATGAAACACTCGTCCGATCAGACATTAATTTAAAAACTTAATAAAATAGGCTTAAAAGTTTCATGAAATGTATAGATTATATATGTATATATATAAAGAAAATATCTATACATAATTTTTCCTTTCTTTTACATCGAGTATCTACTTTAATAAATAGCAGAGAACATTAAAAATCTTGAAACTAAAACTTGCTTTAATTTAAGTAAAATATTAACATTTTCAGTACACTTATAAAATGTTTCAATTCTTTCACAGTTGTATTTTTATACAAAATATAATCAAAAGAATACTATAAATGCTTAAATAAAAATACACAATATATTATAATTTGCCCACTTATAATAAAAACATTTATATTGATAAGTTTTCAATATTATGGAAAATTATATGATGTAAGAAAGTAACTCATGCAATTATAGGAAGAATACATTAAGAATTTTGATTTTGCTGTTAATTAAAAAATATCTAGCTGATTATACAAAATCTAGATTTTTAACATCTTAAAAGAAATTACTTGTGTTATAACAGTGAGGAAACTACTGGATATAATACTGGTTTTATAAGAGATTTTAGAAACTATTTTCAGCTAATAGAAAATTAATTTGCTTATATGAAAATGATTAATAATTTGTCACAAAAACACTAGTCAATTTTTACAAAGATATAAAAAAATATTTCAGTGAGGCCATTTGATTCATAATAATGTATGTTTTACTAAATTAAGCAAAATTTTTCTCCATTAAATTAAATTGAACAAAAAAGTTATGCCTTTATATTAAACTTAATTAAATAATAATATTCTGTTAACAAAATTGATAAAGCCAATAAGTTGTTCTTAATGTATTTAGTTTTTTCAATTATATTTGCATGGAACAATTGCTGCTTATAAAAAAAATTTGATTAGAATAAGGGAAAATTTTTATTAGACTTGTTGACTTTTTAATATTTAATTATTCTAATAAACATGATTTATTAGTTTAAGAAAGAAACAAAAAAATCATAGAAATGACAATAATTTGCAAATAAAAGATTTTCATTGGTTTTCAAATCATAACTTTTTTCTAGAGAGTTCTTGTTAATGCTTTGATAAAAACTATTTTAAAGCCAAATATCTTTTTTATCAAATCATTGGAATAATGTGATTCACTATATTCATTTTTATTTTTATTTTCATTAACCTGTTTAAAAGATTTAAGTTATTTACATCATTTTGAATTCCTTAAAATGTATGGGAGTAGAACAGTGTTAATTAAAGTCATCTCATCAGAAAATGCAGATTAATTAAAATCATTTAAATCTTATTTATTAATTTTTTAATAGAAGAAAATATTTTTGTTCACATAAGAATATGCTTCTTAAATTATTATTTTTTTTTAATTTCGTCTGATGATATATTTAATACAGCAGACAGCTCTACGTATCCTTTGTTTCTGAAATTCTTGTGATAATCAACAGAATTTACATTCCATAAATATGGCTACTCTTTATATTCTTCAATTAGAATTTCGATTTGTTCTTTTACCCAATTCATTTTGTCAATGCCCACAAAGAAAACAACTGTTTGACGAAGAAAATTCTTTGGGTTGAAAAATTCGTATTCTTCGATGACGTCACTCTTCCATAAAGCTGATTGGCTGTGGACGAAAATCTCGGATGGAAAAGTAGAACATGTTTTACTTCTCTCCGAGATCGGAGCTCGACATCCGAGAACGTGTTTACACACTCCGATTTCGCGATGGCAACGGGTTCCGAGAAGTTCGGACGAGAAACTCGGAGCGTGTAAACAGTTAAACCGGTTCCAGACCATCTCGTTACTTCACTTCGCCATGCGCTCTTCACATGAACATACACAAATCCCTTCACACATATCTCTAAGCCCTTTCACTAATAATTCTCGTTGCCAACCACAAGAAAATTAAATTGTATTCAATTGTGGTCAGCAAAAATATATGTCGAATGCATCCTATATAGAAGGTTTAGAATGCAAAAATTCTCTATGTACATAATAATAATAAAATAATATTAAGAAAATATATTAACTGTTTGATATGAAGTTTAATTAGAAAAACGCTCTCGACATTCTTAGTTAATATTAAAAAATCAATTAATCTCTTTAGTTATTAGAAACAAATATTTGAAAAATTGTGTGCATTAGAATATTAGTTAGCTATTTCTGTAAGCTTTTAAGAATATCTCGATTTTGAACAAATATATATGAACATATGCATAAGCATTGAATTTCACTTAGTGATAAAAAAGTATTCTTTATTTTAATTAGTTTCTAATTAGTTTTTTTCATATTGTTAGAGAAAATGAGGGAAAAAATGGCAATTTCAAAAGATTGAGTAGGATTATAGGGCTTTCGCGAAATTCTTGTGATTGTTAACAAATATTAGATGATTAATTGGATGTTTAACTTGCTAATCACTCCACTTTGAATTTAATAAAATTTTAATTAAAAAAGATGCATATAATATAAAACTGCCTATTGTAGTGTTAGGATACTCCTCATTCTCTTCACATGATGGCGCTGTAGTCATTGGGAGAGAGGAGAGGAGGGGTCCGCTCCAGCGGAGAGAGAAGAGATTGTTGTGGACCAGCGAACGAGAAGGTTTAGCTGGCTCTCCTTGAGTGTTTGTTCTGTTGGCCGTGTAGGGCCATAGTCAAAGGAAGAGAGATTGTCGTGGACCAGCGAACGAGAAGGTTTAGCTGGCTCTCCTTGGGTGTTTGTTCTGTTGGCCGAGTAGGGCCATAGTTAAATTTCTATTAATTATAATTTTATTATTTTAATATACAATACTATCAATTAATAATTTTAAATTTAAATAAATGTTTGTATTTGTTCGAGTTGTGCTTTCTTAGACAGAACAGACACTACACTGGCGCAGCCGCACAGGATTACGAACTGATGTTTCTGACATAATCTGAAACGGAACTGTGAATTCGTTTATTTGACTGTGTTTTACAAGTAATTGAAATGGCTTTTCTCGCAAAAGGAAAGAAGGAAGATTTACGAACTATTGCAGTGGAATTAGGCATTGAGAATGCTGCGAATCTAAAACTTTACGAACTAAAAAAATTGATAACAGAAAGTGAAAACTACGACGAAGATTTCATTAAAGAATTCTTAAATTCGTTGATTGAAGAACGAAAAAGAAATGAAGAAATTGAAGAACGAAAAAGAAATGAAATTGAAGAGCGGAAAAGATTGCAAGAAATTGAAGAAAGAAAATGGAATATGGAAATGGAAAAACGAAAACTAGAAATGGAAAAACGAAAACTAGAAATGGAATTCGAGCTTCAAAAACTAGGTTTAATGGAAAAAGAACGAACTGGAGAAGATAACTTACAAAATACTGGTAATGATTTTCATTTTAAGGCGAAATTAGATTTAAATAATATTTTACAGAAGTTTGATCCCAAAACGAATGATATAAGTTTATATCTTGTCCTCTTCGAAAGACAAGCTAAGAGAATTGAAATTAAAAAAGAACTTTGGGTTACGCATTTAATTGGATTATTGCCGTATGATGTTGTACAAATTATAGCAAGGGAAGAGGAAGAAGTCACCGAGAATTACGACAAAGTAAAAAGTTTACTTCTCAAAAGGTATAAAATGACCCCAGAAAAATTTAGACAATTCTTCACGAAGCATCATAAGAAACCAGAAATAAACTGGCGAGATTTTGCTTATGAACTGAGAAATTATTTCTTAGAATGGATCAGTGGACTTGGAATACGAACATTTGAAGAACTATGTGATCTAATAATAACCGATCAAATAAAACGCAAAGTTCCCTTAGAAATTAAAGAACATTTTATTGATGTTTGGTCAAATTTTAAAACTCCAGAAGAAATAACAAGTAAATTGGATGATTACGAAAATGTCAGAACGAATATTAGTGTCAAACCGAAAGAATTTCCTCGCCCAGAATATTTTAAGAGATATAATTATAACGAACAAGAACAAAAATATTCGGCAGAATCAAAACCGAAAGAATTTCCTCGCAAAGAATATTTCAAGAGATATAATTCTAACGAACAAGAACAAAAATATTCGGCAGAGTCAAAACATATTCCTCCGTATGTTAGACAACAAAAATTTAAAAATTTTCGGAAAGAAGAAAATTTTGAAAACAGAACTGTGAAAGAATGTTATATTTGTGGAGATTCGCATTTTGCGAGAGAATGCCCAAAAAGATTTAAAGCAAATAATAAGAAAAGCGATATTCTAACAGCAGAAATTCGCTCCCAATTTTTAAAAGAAAAAAGAACGGAAATTGAAATAAATCCTCTTCAATATGTGGACATTTACGTAGATAATACTCCAGTGAAAGCTCTCGTAGACTCGGGATGCCAACTTCCAGTCATAAATAATGACTTTATTCCAAAATCAAAAACAGAAAAGGGAAGAGTCATTTTAATCAGTGCTTTTGGAGAAAAGATAGAAGCTGAATTAATGAGCTTTCAAGTAGCGTTAAAAACGGAAACTAATAAAATGTTCTCGAAACCCATCGAAATTATTGCAGCTGTTACGAATAAAATCCAAGGGCAATGTATAATACCAACGAAAGTTTTTTATTTATTGGAAAATGTAGTGCTAGAAGAAAACAAGAAGTCTGCCGCCTGCTTTGTTTTGGCGTCGCATGAAGTTGAAAACCATAACGAGACTGCTGAATCATCACACGCCGGAAATGTGGGTGAGGCTCTCTGTTCAAATGACGCCACGGATCCGGGTGTTTCTGATGAGTGTGGAAGTGCTGGAAGCCGAAACAAATTGTAAATTGAGCCAATCATTACAATTTAAAAAAGAACAACAAGAATGTGCCTCTTTGGATGAAGTGAGATCTTCTTTATCACGTGGCAAGGGTAAATATTTTGATTTAGATGGCATTTTATTCCACAAAGAGAAAGTTTGCGGTGAAACTGTAAATCAGTTAATTTTACCGAAATGTCGCCGTCAGAAAGTTATGGACTTGGCTCATACATCTGTTTTTGGAGGTCACATGGGATTAAAGAAAACAAAAGAAAGAATTCGATATAGTTTTTACTGGCCGAATATGTCAAATGATATTTTAAATTTTTGTAAATCTTGCAAAGAATGCCAATTACGGTCTCCTGAGAAATCTTCCGATAGAATTCCTATTTCTCCAGTTCTTAGACCAGACCTACCGTTTGAAGTTGTGAACGTGGATATTATCGGGCCGATTGAGCCTTCTTCGGCACGTAAACACAAATATGTTTTAGTACTGATGGATCAACATTCTAGATGGCCAGAAGCTATTCCTTTACGTTCTCTAACAGCAAAGGCAACTTGTGATGCGCTATTGGAGATTTTTATGAGAACTGGTATTCCCAGCGTTATTGCTAGTGATCAAGGGACTAATTTTACTTCTAAACTAACACAAGAATTTATTAATCGCTTAGGATGTTCTCCCAGATTTTCAGTGCCAGCGTATGCTGCCAGCAATGGATTAATTGAAAGATATAATAAAGTTCTGAAGAACTCTCTTCATCATGTCATACGATCAGACCCCAGCAATTGGGATAAATATATCCCTTATTTACTCTTCGCTTACAGAGAAGTACCAAATTGCACTACTGGCGTTTCTCCCTTCAAGCTTTTGTACGGTAGAGAAGCAAGAGGACCTTTAAGTGTTTTGAAATCAAGCTGGACTGGCGAAATTCCTATTCCATTGAATATGAGTAAATCTGTTGTTGATTATTTACAAGATCAGAAGATAAAATTTGAAAGAGCAGTCGAACAAGCCTCATTGATAGCTGCTGGAAAACAACAAGCCTACACCGACTACTTCAATCGCCGGACTGTTCCAAAGGAATTTAAGGTGGGTGATCAGATTTATTTATTGATTCCGGTGTCTTCTAACAAATTGTATGCCAGATGGATAGGTCCTGGTGAAGTAATTGAACATTGCCTATCTAAATCCTATAAAGTTAAAGTCCCAGATGAAAATATTTTGTTTTATTTGTATCTTTGTATTTGGTATATTATTTGTTTACATCAATTGTATTGGTATATTGTTTGTTTACATCAATTGTATTGGTATATTGTTTGTTTACATCAATTTTTGATATATTGTTTGTTTACATCAATTTTTGATATATTGTTTGTTTACATCAATTGTATTTGTATACTGTTTGTTTACATTGTTTTGGTATATTGTTTATTTACATTAATCTTACTGGTATATTGTTTATTTACATTAATGTTACTAGTATATTGTTAGCATACATTAATGTCAATTTATGTATTCAGTGGATAGATTTATTTTAATTTTGTTTTATATCTTTTTATATACATATTATTAGTATTGATTATTTTATGCATACTCGTGAATTATAAGTAATTAATTTGCAAATAATTTTTTCTATACACCTATAATTATTTCCTAATTCCAAGTTCATATTTATTTTATGTTTAATATTTCTTTAATTGTTTGCAAAAATATTATTAAGTCTATGTTATTCTATTGTATCCTAACATATTTAATTCAGTTATGTGTTTATGTGGAACATAAACCCAAAACTTGCGGGAAGGGTGTAGTGTTAGGATACTCCTCATTCTCTTCACATGATGGCGCTGTAGTCATTGGGAGAGAGGAGAGGAGGGGGTCCGCTCCAGCGGAGAGAGAAGAGATTGTCGTGGACCAGCGAACGAGAAGGTTTAGCTGGCTCTCCTTGAGTGTTTGTTCTGTTGGCCGTGTAGGGCCATAGTCAAAGGAGAGAGATTGTCGTGGACCAGCGAACGAGAAGGTTTAGCTGGCTCTCCTTGGGTGTTTGTTCTGTTGGCCGAGTAGGGCCATAGTTAAATTTCTATTAATTATAATTTTATTATTTTAATATACAATACTATCAATTAATAATTTTAAATTTAAATAAATGTTTGTATTTGTTCGAGTTGTGCTTTCTTAGACAGAACAGACACTACACCTATATTGAGAACAAAATTTTCACTTATAAGAATTATTACCTCAAAAACCATCTATAAATAATATAAAAAACGTTAATCTTGAAAAAAAAATCATTGTATACTTTTCTAGTAGTTTTCTCAACTTTTTGTTTTATAGAATTAATTGATTTGACAAATGAAGCATTCCATTATTACTAAGGAAAATTATACATAGAAATTAACATCTTAATTATTACCATGTACGCAGATATCGATGTTCTATAGATATATAATCAAAATTTCAGTATTTAATCTAAGCTAAAAATTTCTTTAAAAAAATAATTAAAAAATTTTATTAAATAAAAATTAATGTTAAATTTTTTACAAACAGTAATTTTTTAAATAATAACTAAACAAATTACGAACAGATTAACAAAAAAATAACTCCTAAGCAGAACACAAAGTTTTGCTTATTTATGAAATGTTATTCCATGCAATTTCTTAAACTGCCTGACATCCTTATTTTTATAAGACTGTATTTCACAAGAATCTCTTTCTTGTTTTATATTCAAATATTAAAAAATACGCTAGTGATCGAAACTTAACCCAAATGGTGAATTCTTTTTCCTCCTTAACTCCAAGAGAAATCGTCTGAGAGATATATTTCAGAAATGAGATAGCATTTTGTACTTAAACATGATGAAAGCATAGTTGCGGAAAAATTAATACAATACATACAATATGGAATCAAACAAAAAAGGTTTTACTGCAATCAGAGTATCGCTACTCATGATTGTCCAAGAGGAAGAACAACAAATAATTGTTCTTTGGTATGGAATAAGCCCTTCTTTTACTACAATTGTTGTTTCGCTCTGTCTTTCCATATTTAGCACAAGATTGTCCAATAGTTTTTAGGATAAAAGTGCCCATTTTTCAATCAATATCTTTTTCAGTTATTGTTAGAATGTGATCATTTCTGGAGAATATAATCATGCCTCAAGGTATCTCTATAAACTATCCTAGAAATTCGTTCTATGGGATTTAATTCAGATGAATATGTTGGTCAAACCGTCCGAGCGATCTTTTCTCTTTTCAGTAACTGTTGAATGGGAGGAGTAAAGTACGACCGTACATTGTCATTTATAAAAACGGTGTCTGTTTTAATTTAATAACTAGGAACAGATGCACATAGGGAAAGAGGGAGATCATCCGCTTATATTTAGTGATATCCGTTTACAGAACCTCTGTCGAAACATTGAGTTCAGTTCTTTCGTTCAGCATAATGCCTTTCGAAACTGCAACTCCAGATCCTTCATCAGGATCTCCTTCTTTCCTTAATGCTACAAGGATGAAACAAGTCCATACCTCTTTTCAAACCAATTGGTGTTGAGAAGCGTTTGGGGCAGTGAAATGACTTTCACCCGTAAATAGGCAGTGGTTTCATTGATGAGATATTCAGTTTTTGTGCTGCTTGTAACATTCTGAATAGTAGCTTCAAAATACAACTTTCAAAATGATGCAGTGTTCAGGAAAGTGGGCGAATAATATAACTTTTTGAAGCCGCCTGGAAACAGTAAAGGGCGATACTTGTCACCTCGTTGCTGAACACAGTTGCTGAGCAATGACACTTTCTGACTGGTTTCGGGATCTTTTCAACTGCAGGGTGTTATACCAGTTAATCACTGCGGTTGCCCACCTGGAATGGCCACCAACAACCATTTTAACCACTGTAGCTATAGATTGGAAAGCTCCAAAAGGCTTTCGGTTATTGTTAGATCACTTTATTCTTAATGGGAAAATTTCTTTTCCAAGTTTTTAACGCTTATTCCGAATATTAACTCATCTATCATAAGAAGTGACAAAAAATATTCTATATAAAAAGATAACGAACAGCAATAATAATAATATAAAATTTTATAAATATAATAATTAATTCCCAGCGGAATAAGAAAAAGGTGCAATAATACCCCATTAACAGTAGCTTTACGATAATGATTGAAAACTGAGGGCATTCAATGTTAGTTCAATTTAACAATGAATATTCTGTACTGGTAATGAAGTTGCAGTGATAAAGATTGTATTATAATTTGTACCGTAAAAGAATGATAATGAGTTAAAGCTGAATGCTTACAGAACTAATTGGAAAAAGGGAAATGTTTTTTTAATTACGTCATTCATCTGGCTTTTTCGAGCACATGAAATCTTGTAATCTAATATAAAAATAAAGTATCTCTAGGAAGGGGAATAATTAGAAATGAAGGAGAATCACAAATATCTCAAAGATGTCTAGCATCCATGTCAACACTGTCTTTACACAAAATGCAATGAGAAATATCCAAAACTTTGAGTCAGTGCAAGTGTGCTTGCGTATAGTAGTATCCATCAGTTAGTAAACAGAAAGACGAGACTCCAATGGATTTGGAAAGATTTTTTGTGAAGATTTTAAGAGGCATTCCCAAGATTTACCAGTAACAACTGCTTTGTTTGAAAGTTTTTAGTGACTAAGATTCTTTGATTGATGAGAGATTTGATGTTTCTTAGATAAAAAGGCGAGATGGGGGAGCATGAGTGATGCTTCTTTTGCATGTTTATCTGCCTGTTCGGTAATTCAAAAGCCACAATGGATGGGATTCTATTATAGGAAAATTTTCCTGGCGCATAGCAGAATATTAAAAATGTCTTTATATTTGAATTCAATGTGATGTGTGTGGATGTGGAACGAGTGGACAAGTGGATGTGGGCTGTGGAGCACGTCTACAGATAATGTGCATCACAACTTGACAGTCAATCAAAATGATGAATTTTTGTTCAGGTCTTTTTTAAGATTTCGAGGAGAGACAGGCCAATGGCAAACATTTCAGCTTCAAATATATCTAAATTTAAGTCCAAAGACTCCTTGAATAATTGGAAAAGATGCCGGCTCCTGCCCGTCCAGATTTCCTTTCAGCTGAACTATCAGTACATGCAGTACCTCACAAAAGTGATGGGACACTTGTGCTTTACAAAAGGAAACTGTAATAAAATAACAATAAAAGTACAAATTTTTTGTGGGTGTGTTTCATACTTAAATTTAGTAACAATTATTACATAACATACATTTGTCAAAATATTGAATTATTAATTTTATAAAAATATAATTGTTTAGAACGGAGCAAAAAATAGCTCATATAAGTGATGGGACACCATTAGATATGCAACAAAAATAGTCTGAAATAAACAATACAAATATTTTTGGGTATTTTATTTTTACTCAAAAGCAATTTACAATAATTTATAAAATCGTCTGCGGTATTTCTATCCAGATTGTTTTTGACTTTTTTTATTTTTTAGCTGTGTGCAGCCATGAATGCTAAACGAAAAGAAACTTCGCCTGAAATTCGAAAATTAGTTATTTATTTGCATATTGAAAGTGGAAAATCTATTAGAGAAACTGCTGAAACAGTTAACTTGAGTCATTCAACAGTTTTCAATATCATTAAACAATATAAAAAGAATTATATGATTCAGAATAAAAGAAGACATGGCCGACCATCAAAGCTATCCAATGGAATAAAGCGAATTGTCGTTCGAATTATTAAACAAAATCCAAGAATGAGTGCTACTAAAGTTGCTGCTGACTTACAAGCATTATATGGAGTAATTGTTAATCCTGAGATTATTAGAAGAGTAATTCGATCCGCTGGGTATCACGGTAGAGACTGCTGGATATCAGAAAAAAATTCTTCGTAAGTGAAAATAGAAAACTCAGACTAATTTTCGCAAAATCCAACATAAAT
The DNA here is from genome assembly GCA_037975125.1 of Latrodectus hesperus. NCBI lineage: Eukaryota > Metazoa > Arthropoda > Arachnida > Araneae > Theridiidae > Latrodectus > Latrodectus hesperus. Next base: position 34,435,530 of record CM075858.1, read on the forward strand.
AAAAATTCTGATTACTGGAATAAAGTTATATTTGCTGATAATAGTAAATTTAATATATTTCGTTCAGACGGTAGAATCTTGGTGTGGAGAAACCGAGGGAAGAATTTCGTAAAGAGAACTTGGTATCAACAGTAAAAATGATGGAGGAGGAGTTATGGTATGGGGGTGTATGTAATCCGCTGGAGTTGGTAATCTTATTTTTATTGACAGTAAAATGGATCAGTACATGTATATTGACATTCTAAAATAAAATTTGAAATCTTCAGCACGAAAATTGAACCTTCATTACGATTTTAAATTCTACCAGGACAATAACCCCAAGCACAACTGCTTAGAACGTTAGACTCTGGCTGCTGTATAACTGTCCTGAAATAATAAAAACACCACCACAATCTCTAGATTTAAATCCCATAGAGAATTGAGAGAGAGGTACAATCCCATAGAGAGAGGTAAAAATTGAAATCAAGAATTCGCAAATAAACCAGTTCTTCAAAACAAACAATTAAAACAGGTGTTTCAAAAAGAATGGAGTAAAATCACTCCAGAAATCACAAAAAAATTAGTCAAATCCATCTCAAAAAGAAAAAATCATGTTTAAAAAGTAAAAAAAAATCCATCAAAATATTAAAACCCTTTAAAAAGTAAAATTTTTGGATAAATATTTGATGAAAAAGTAAGTGTTCCATCACTTATGTGAGCTTTTTTTTTGCTCCGTTCTAAGCAAATTTATTTTTATTTAATTAATATTTTCGTAAAGAGAACTTGGTATCAATTAAAATTTTGAATCTTCCGTACGAAAATTGAACCTTCATAACAATTTTAAATTCTACCAAGGCAATGACCCTAAGCACACTGCTTGGAACGTTAGACTCTGGCTATTATATAACTGTCCTGAAATAATAAAAACACCACCACAATCTCCAAACTTAAATCCCATAGAGAATATTTGGCAAGAATTGGAATCAAGAATTCGCAAACACACCATTTCTTCAAAACAACAATTAAAATCGGCGTATCAAGAAGAATCGGGTAAAATCACTCCAGAAATCACAAAAAAAATTATTCAAATCCATCCCAAGAAGATTAAATCATGTTTTAAAAGTAAAAGAAAATCTAAAAAAAAATATTAAAACCTTTTTTGCACACGAGGGCTAATTAGACCGGGACCTACGGTTTAAAGTGGAATCTGAACCACTACAAACATCCATACCCAAGGTGGGATTCGAACCCACGAACTGTTCGGCTCCCAGCTCGGCAAAAATGATCTGAAGGAGGAGTCTCTATAGCTTCGAATTGTAGTAGACAAGAAAGTCCAAGTACTTGGGTGATAGTTCAGGCAGAAGAAATCTCTCATCAAGAGTTGCAGTTACAGTAGCGTAGAGACATCAGTCGCATAAATAATTAATACCAGTCTACAAAAAAAGCTAAATGTAAGCAACTTTTTTAAGGAAAGAAAATCCTCTCAGAATACTAAATTAATAATTAAAGCACTGAATTAAATTGTTTAAAAATCTTGCATATTATTTTAAAAAGGATATTTGTTACAGATTATCAACAGATGTTGTTTGAAGTGTGTTGCGTATTACTTTATTTAGCAAAAATTTAATAGTTCAACAAAAGTCTTAGGATGACATGAGTATGACATTCTAGAAAAGAAAGAATTTTCCAAAAGATCGAAAAAAACAATCATAGTAGAGAGTATAAGTTTGTATTGTTTTGGTTTCCTATGTAAAATAAAATTTCGAATATATTGTTAAAAATTTAAATTACAGATTATATTTAGTGTATTACTGGTAATCAGTGTATCATATTCTTTTTTTTTAATACTTTATACCGTTTTTGAAGTGGGCGTGGTGATAAAAAGGTTTCTGAACTTTTTCCTGTATATAATAAATAAAAAAACACTTATTTTTCTATCAGACTCAAGAAATTACTGGTAGTCTTTTCAGTTATTCAAACCAGTTTTTTTCTCTACATTAAATTATTATCTGTCTGCTTAATCATAAGCAAAATAAATTAATGATTATTGACAATAAAAATAGCTAAAGTAAGTACTAGACTCGCAGATTCCAAGAATAAAAATATCAAACAGATGTAGAATTCGTTGATATTTTTTTATCAAATGCATCAATTATAAATGAGCCATAAGTATATTATTGTAAGGAAACTTAATGTGTTGTTTTTTAAACTTAATTTTAACTTAAATTTGTAAATGTTAATTAAAACCTAAATTTTAATTAATGTTTATAAATCGATATTGCCATAGTGCATTTTTATATTAGTATATGATTCATGAAAGTGTTTTGTGATATTCAGTTTGACCAATATCTTTATAATTTATCTGTCTTTCACTCAAGATAATCTCAAAAAATAAAAGTTAAAAAGCTTATTCAGATAATTTTCATAAGGTTAGAAATGCATTTGTTTGATAATTTCCATTATAATAAATTTACCAAAATGTTCTATTTTGGTAGAAAGTTAAAGCCTTATCTGTAACATTTTCTCACAATTTTGCTAATAGATGTGTTATTTGCATGTTATATTATTTTTACTGAGAATTCTTAATTTGTGTCTGAAGTTTTAACTTTATTACTTAAAATCTATGACAATCTTAATAATAATTCGAGTTTTATAAAATAATTCAATATATAGTTATTAAAATAAAATCTGAAAAATGTATATTTTTCTATTTTGATAATATGAAGATAAACATTTATTTTTCCAAATATATATTATTGAAAAGAATTCTTATTAAAAGCATCAAATTTGGAAATCTAAATTTTTTTTTTATTTTATAACTATAAAATTTCTTTTAATTCATTTTTGTAGCTTATATTATTATTTTTCTATTTGTCTGGTTTCATGTTCATTTTTAGTATTTTTAACAGTTGTTATTTGTTTTATAATATGATTGTTCTTATATATTGCTAAAATTAATTATTTAAAAATATCACCATTTTCTCTCATTTGTTTAATTTCTATTGTTTTAAATCTACTCCCAACTAGGGTTGCTGACAGAACTTTAATACATATTATCCTCAATTTAGTGTCACTGATTTTATTGCTCACTTTTATCAAAAATAGAAATAAAGCTGTAAAATATTTGGATTTGTTAATAAATGGAAGTACAAGAAAAAGGAAATATTAATGGTTATGAGAAGAAAAACAATCAACACAATTTCAAGGCATAAATTAAATGTTTTGATAATTAATAAGATTACAAAATGTCTTAATAGTAATGCCTAGTTAAATTTCCTATTTATAATTATCTTAATATTAAATAGGCTGGTCATATTAGAATATTGAAAAAACATTCAACATAGAAAATATTCTTCACCAGATTCTGTGGAATATGAGCTAGGGGCTGAGCCAATCTTAGATAGGCTAACTGCCTAGAAAGGAGTCTTTCCATTTTAAGAGTGATCAATTAAAAAACCATGGCCAAAAACAGAGAGGCCTGGAGGAAAATTCTTAAAAAGGCCAGGATTCATTCAGAGCTGTTGTGCTACTGAGGAAAGAAGGAATAATCTTAAACATTCTGTGATTAAAATTCATGCTCCTAGAGAACAAAATAGTTTCCAAAAAACAATTATATAATTATATCCAAAGGATTATATAGTATCTGCCCTAATATTTCTGGTCACTACATAATAGTGTGATCTTGTTCAGTATTTTTGCAGTTATTAATTGGACAATACAATATTGATGTTTGATATTAGTTTTTATTTTCAGATTTTTCTTTTCTGATCTAACAACAGTCCATTATGCAATCCTTCTAAATTTTTTACATAAATTTTTCAGAATAAATGAAAGTTATTGTCATTCTATTTGGGATACATTTGAGAGTTTTTTAAATTTTTAATCAGAAATAAATGCTTTGGTAGAGATGTATTTTGGCTCACTTAGTAAGTTAGAGGATATTAAACTGAGACTTTAAAATAAAGCATTATATGTTTACTTCTAAATAAATACAAAATATGTGCAAAGTACTTGTAAAAAGTACTTCCATATCAAATGCACACCATTAGTAGATGTACTTACACTTTAGTTTTTGACAGAAAGTTCTATGCAATCATCTTTAGAATAACATTGATTATATTTGCTATGTATCTTTTCTCTGGACAAGTTTTGCTATATAGGTCTTGAAGTGGTGGTGAACTATTTCACAGTTCTAAGTATCTTACCATTTAACATTTTTCCTTGTATGTTCTACTTCCTGGATATAAAATTTACAGGATGATAATGCCCTTAAGCATGCAAGGGTATTTGTCCAATCATGATTTCATGTACATGAGAATGAATTAATCATCTATCATAGTCCTCAGTCACACAACCTCAATAAAATTGCACAATTAAGGTTTTATAAAGCATTCAATATGAAATTGATATACTCTGTCAGGATCTATCCCAGAACTTTCACATCTATGAAAGATTTTACAGTATACCTCTAAACACTGTTTAGCATTTGTATGAATATCGATTTGTAAGTGAATCATAGCTGTTTTACATGCTAAAAGTGATTCTCCATCATATTAATAAAGGATCCATAAGTTTAAGGTGTCTCCATAATTTTGACATATAACCGTCTGTAAATTTTATGTCAAAATTTATTTAAGTTCCTTATAATTTTAAACTTAGTTTTTAATTATATTACCTATTATTATGTTTCAAAATATTCAAATTAATTTGCATCAAATTTTAAATTTACTTTATAGTATTATTTTGTAATCCTTAAAAATAGAGGATTAAAAATTTCAAAAATAACTTATTTACAATTTTTTGTTTGGTATTTTTATTTGTTTTAATGTGTATACTACATTATTTTTTAATTCTTATAAAAATAAATCAATTTTATTTATCTAAAATAATTTTTTTCATATTTATATTTTAAAATTTGTTACAGTAATCAAGACTACATTGTAAAATGTCATCTGAAAGTTTTAAAGTAAGTATATTGACATATTTTTTTATAATTTTTTATTGGGTAATTAATTTTAACAAATCAAATAAAATTTCATAATGAAATTAAAATTTACTTTATAATTTTCTTAATTTTTTTCAAATATCAGATTTTTATTGTTACACTTTTAGTTTTCAGTTTTGTTTCACACAGTTAATATTTCATGAATTATTGTTTTTTATAATGTTAAAAGTATTATTACTGAATATTTTTTGTTATGTGTTACTTGCTAAATTATTTTTTGTTAATTATAAATGGTTATATTGAGAAAGTAATCGTGGTTAGAAAATAATAATAAATAATAAGAAAGTATTAATTTTAGAAAAATTTCCTTCGTAAAATTCTACTTACTAATGTGGACTTGTTGGAATTTTTGATATTTGACCATAATTGAATGTCAAGATAAAATTTAAGCAGTTTGGCCTAAATTATATCTTGAATATCATGGTGTAGAATATTTTATTTAATTTTCATATTACAAGATAGTATAAATAAGGCTTATATTAAAAGTTAAACTTCATATAATTTATTTAATTTGTAGAGATAAATATGAAATATGAAGTATATGTTATAATAAAATAATATTGTTCTATAATATCCATTAAATGAGTGTGGCATTAGTTTTTGAAATATGCTTTATGTAGCACTATTTGGTAGGAACCTACAACTGGAGAAGTGCTAAGTACAGTGTGTTTCGTTAATAATCTGACATAGTTTCAACACAGTTTTTATTAATAGTTTATTTTTAATAAATTAAGCATTGATAATGGCAGTAGTGTTAAATTAATAATGTGAATAACCATCTTTATTATAATTTTTCTCATATAATCAAACAGAAAAAATACTGAGGAAAGTAAAGCATTTGCCTTAAACAAATGCAAAGAAATTTAACTTAAACAAATGACATTTTAAAAACTTATCCTTTCTACATTTTCACCTCAATAACAGTTCAATATAGTATTAAACTATTGATAAGAAATTGATTGCCATTCCAAAAGTTATATTAATACAACTTTTAGAAAGGCAATCCATTTCCATGCCTAACTGAAGTTACATAAAGCAGTGCATTCTTGTATGGTAAGCTATATTTAGTTAGAGATGTTTGCTTACTTGCCAATTGCACCATATAAAAAGTCATTTGTTTTGTATCTTAGTCTTACAAATTTTAGAAAGAGCAAAATTGAATTATTTTGAAACCTGTGTTGAATAAATTTGAATATCATTTTTCTGTTACAAGTTTTTAATATTATTTAAATATATTTCTGATACATTTATGCACTTTATTGTTGTATTGATTTTTTTTTTATTTGAATTCTGAAGGATCTTAATCCTTTTCACACAAAAAATATTCAACATCAGTGCTTATAGTTTATATAAAAATAATGAATGTGAAGAATGTTGTAAATTTTTTATATTGCTTAAACTTGAAAAACAAAGTCATTATTTTATACTATTATAAATATAGCCTCCTATCGTAGAAATATTTACAAGATGTGCATAAAGGAGAAAGCATGGGCTTCCTTACTAACAAAGCCTATTCCGTGTAACCTCCACAGAGCTGTGGGAGTGGCAAATTTTCGCCTTAAAACTGGGCATGATTATCTGCAAAAACACCTTCACCATTTGGGTTTGAGGGACTCTCCAATCTGCCCTTTTGCGGACTAGAGGATATGACTGGTGACCACCTTTTCACTTGCCCTGGACTTTCGGACGTCGCAGATAGAAATTCTGCAGAAGATGACTTTTCATTCACCTCAAGATTGTATTGGGCTGCCCGACAGAGACTGATGGTTGAAAAACCAAGGTCGGGCGTAGGATAAAAAAAAATTTATACTATTATACAATTAAAAAGTCTTTGAAAAAAATTAAACAAATCTCATGCTAGAGTAGAGGTTAGTGACCTTTTAATATTTATGTAACAAATCATTTTACAAATTTGTTTTAGGATGCAGCACAGTAGTAAATATTTGAACAGTTCTAATTTCATGTCAAAACTTGCAGAATTCAGGGAACAGAAGTCTAAACAGATAAGAATTTGATTTTATACAAAATTTTGCATATAAAGAATTTATATGCAATTATATGCATATTACTTTTATGGCAAAGTAATTTCAATATTCAAAAAGTTTTTTTTAACTTCTAGCCTTTTCCTTTTAAACGTTAGATAATCAATTCTCACAATTGTTTAGTATATTGATCCAAAGCATCATTTTGCATAACCAATCTTTAATTTTCAATTCAGCTTTGAATTCATATGGATGTATCTAGGATGGTTTTATAATTATTTATTTAAATTAAAATGAAAAATATTTTTTAGGCTAAAGCTATTGAATCACACAGTGGGAAAAACTTACATTCACATAAGAAAGTTTTACCTCCTACTCCACCTGTTGACATATCAAATTCATCTGTTACAGTTATTGACAGAAATTCTAACTCAAAACAGAATCAAGCACATGGGGCATTCTTTCTTGAATATTCATTGATTTCTGAGTAGTAAGTATACATTTAATGACTATATAGTTTTGATAAATGACTTTTATTTACTGTTTTTATTGACTATTACTATTACTATTTACTTTTATTGAAGTAATTTACTTAAAATTTATCATACTTACCAATGTGTTACATGTCTCTCAATTATTTTTTATTGGACTTCATTTGAAAATTTATAAATGTAGAATTGTAGTTTTTATATAGAATGGAATTTGCCAGTATTATTTATATATTTAATATAATCAAATATCTCTTTCATATTTTACTATTTTTCATAGTAATTAAATAAACAACTTATTAATTTTGTAATTGTGAAATATATATTCATTATTATTTCATTCATTTAATATTTGAAACATTTAGAATTATAATAACCGTGTTTTATTATGATGAATATCCTTATTAATTCCTTCTTATATTTAAATTACAACTTTAATATTTATTTTTTTCAAACAATTTTTGTAGTTTGTTTTAATTTTTAAATAAATTTGAATCATTTAGCTTGTTAAAAACTTCATATAAAATTTAACTCCAATAACATGTTGTATGTTAAAAGAATTTTATAATTTTATGTGTTTACTTGGGAATGTGAGTGAATGATTGATATTTACATACATTATGGTTTATAAGAATATGTTAATTTTAAGAAGAATTTTACTATCAATTCATAAGTAATTATTACTGAACAATTCACAAATCTTTGCTGTTGGAAAAATGACACTCACCATTATCAAAGTTTCAAAATATTTTTCATTATTCTTATGTCTTTGATAATGTTTAAAATTTTGTCCAATTACCTATTGTCAAAAAATTAATAATTGTATTTTAATTTAACTTTTTTAAACATGTAAGTATGAAGCATTAAGAAGTGAACAGTATTATTAGCATTAGAATACAAATTAAAAATTTTTATGTTTAATATAGACCTTCTCTGTAATTAATAGTATAATATACATAACTTTAATTAAAGAGAAGTTTTATTAAAGACATTTTTTAAATCTTTATTCTAATATTATTTAAATTACAATCATTACCTTTTATTATTATTTAAATATTTCAAACTAATTCTCAGAAAAATTAAAGAAATTCTTTAAGTTACTAATGTTTTTTTTAAAAATTCTTAATGCAAAAATGATTTGATTCTACTTTTGTAGGAAATGATAATTGTTTTTAATGCATAAATAATGAAAAGTTTCACTACATAACATAGAATAATGCTGTTTGACTTAATAATTTAATATTATTAAACAAATTTTAGTATTTAAAAAATAACTAATGAGTTTTTTTTAATTGATATAAATAATGTTTTATTATTCATTTATTTCATTTGTGTTATTCTAAAACATTCAAATTATATAAATATAAACATTTATTTTAAATATGTATATTACTTATTATGTTAAAGCTCTTACATTAAAAATAATTTAACAACTCTATACTTATCTCTACAGTTTCTTGCATTTGAATCTCACCTCAGGCTGGATTTAGAATCCACTTTAAGCTGTAGATCCCAATCTGATTAGCCCTCATATATAAAAAATGATCATAGAGTAATAAATAAACCAACCAATTATATTCACATCTACCTTTTTCCCATTTAAACAGTAATATTTAATACACAAAATTGTTTTTATTTTGTTTTTTAAAATTTCTTTTAAAATTGTTTTTGTCCTTATGATTAATTATTCATTCTTGTTTCTCTAGCATTTATTGTATAAATTAAAAATTTATTAACAGACATGCTTTCATACCTATAATTGAAACTATAAAATTAAATATATAAAGGATGATAATCATAAGCAAAGATAATAATCTTATTAAATATACAATATATTTTAATTAATGTTATTATTATAACCTATTTACTCACACATGCGTATGATGGAACTAAAAATGTTTGAAGCTTTTTCACTTATTAGCAAAATATGGAAGACAGGAATAGTTAATCTTTTTCAAACTTTTACCTCTAAAATACCCAGAAGAATTGACTGATATACAATTCAAATATTTTTATGTTCTCAATACCTAGAAACAAAAATAAATAATCTGATCATGTTTATAAATTTATTAGTGTTAAGGAAAAGTTTCTCTTTTTAAAATTAAATTGTTTAATTTATTGTATTTTAAAAATGTTCTAGCTACACTGGAAGATAACATATTTGTTTCATGTTACTTTTCATCTCTGAATTATTTAAATTTTCTTTTTTATAAATGTAGATCTGGCTACCTTAATTCATTTCATAGTTTAATAATTTAAATAATTTTCTTGATATTCATCTTTAAAAATTTTTGAATAAATTACTTTAAAACTTTTTATTTGAAACAATACTTTGTTAAAAAAACTCAGAAAAAAGTAAAGTTTATGAATGAAATGTTTTACAATTTGTAAGAAATATAATTGTCATAATGAACACCAATCTCTCTCTGATGTTTAAGTCAGTCTAGTGTTTGTGAGAGAAAGGTTGGTGTGTCCTAATTTGCTTAAATTTTCCCAGTGGCTGTATTAGCTGAGGCTTGACAATGATGTTCTTATTAATATAAATATTAAAACCATTTATTTTTCCAATAAAATGTAGTTTTCTTATTTTTTATAACTTCATTTTCCTTATTGTAATTCAAACACAAAATAAGTTATGTTGAAAAAGAAATATCTCTCTCCTTTTTTTATATAATATTTATATAGATTTTATTTTACATTTTTTCAATGGAGAAGAGTACTTAAAAGGATTTTTCACATTTAATTTTATTTGAAAATTTATGAAAATAAAGCTTAAATTGTGAAAGAAAAATCAAAGTTTCACTGAAAATTCTGTTAATTTTCTCCGTATTGCAATATATAGAGAATGTTTATAGTGATCTAGTTGCTTGATATTTAAAATTTTTTGGTTTAATACAAAACATGTAATTGAAGCATTATTTAGTAAAATCTTATTTTGCTGAAACTACCTTTATTTTATTTTTCAGTTAAAACTTACGTGAACTATCTAAATAAATTATATAAATTAGACCTATAAGTTAGTTATGAATTTTTTAAAAAAAATTATAATTACTTTAATGTTGAAAAAAAAAACTGAGAATTTTCAGTTACAAAATAATTTAATAAGTGACATTAAACAATTATAATTTATTATTCTGTCAACAGTATATTTAATGTTTTTGATTTAACAAATTGTGTTTAGTTTATTGAAATATTACATTTGATACAATTAAATTAATTTATTATTTCCTAGCTTTTTTAAAAGCTAGACTGAAATATATTTGTTTCATTTTAATTTTCATCTCATAATTATTAAGTAAATTCTTTATTTAATAATTCAGTTATGAAAGTTAACATTAATAAATATGACTGTTATTTATATTCCATCTTAAGTTAATCGTGCCATTTCTTTCAATAATTTACATTCTTTTTTCTTACTTTGGTTATCAAAAACATTTCGCTACAAAGTATCTACTTTCAATCTAATCTGGTGTTCTGTTTTTTAAAAATAATATTGTAATTGAATTGTTCATTTTTTTATAGTGTTTCTTTTTAGATGTTTGATTATATTAAATGAAAAATTCTAAAAATACAATTTATTTCTTATTAATTTAATTGTTTCAAGTAATTTAGCTGTCTTAATTTTTTTCTGTAAATAATGATTTAATTCAGATGATTTATTTTCAATCTATTTTTTCAGTCTACTTCTGCAAAAGCAATTTTTGTCTGGTGTTTATGTAATTCCCTCTGCTGGATCTCCTCTCAGTAAATATTTGTCTCAATTTTTTTGTATGTATAAAATGATATAGAAATATTTTTGATTAATTATATATTATTTATATTTATTCACTTTAGAATGGTTTGGTGTAATTTTTATCCGTCAAGGACTTTATCAAGGGGGTGTGTTTCGTTTTACTTTATATGTACCAGATAATTATCCAGATTGTGAATGCCCTGTAAGTATATTGATGTTTAGTTAAGGAATTTTGTTTATTTTTAATTTTTGAATTTATGTATTTTATAATGTGGTCATTCATTAATTTACAAAACTGTTCAAATTATCAATGTTTGGCAGAAAATCAATTTTAAGATAAATTTTCTCCAAAATAAAATTAATAAATAGTTTTCAATATAAATATATTACAATATTGATTTGTTGGATGTTTAATTATAAGTAATTTATAGTTAGCATTACACTGTTTGAGGAGATTTGTGTATGAATAAATGTGAACATTAATTTGTTGCTTATTCATAACTGACATGTTTTTGGAATTTAATTAGATTCTTTGATTGGTTTTTATGATTATATTTTTCTTCATTAAGTATTCCTAAAATCGGTTCGTAATTTCTTCATCATTAAAGTGTTCAATAAACTTTGAAATTATAATAATTTGTGATAAAATCTGTAAATCTACAACTAGCATTTCTTTATTTTTCAACAATGATGTGGAATTTTGCTTCTCTTTTAAAAATACTCAGAATGAGTCAATTTAAATGTATTTACTATATCTAGATATATTTCAGTTGATTAAATAATAGTAAATTTGGATTCAATACTAAAAATCAATGATTATTTACCCAGTATTCTTGATTTCATATGTATATTATCTGTTCTGCAAATAATTTTAACTTGCTTACATTTTATATTTTGATTTCTTCCTGGAATATTTAAGATTAAATTTCCTTACTATAATTAATGAGTAATATATTTGGTCTTATATATATTTTTCATGAGAAGTAATTTCAATTAGGATGAAATTTCTTTGCAATTACATTCATGCTTTAAAAGTTGTTATATAAGTTTGATTGTTAGATTTTCTACTTAAGACAAATTTTATTATAGTCTATAGCCTCAGTTGCCTTGTATGAACACACCATAATGTTTTTATTTTAGATTTTAGTGTTTGATCCTCCAGTTTTTAATCCATTAATCAATATAGAAACTGGAGAACTTGATGTTAAAAGAGCATTTTCTAAATGGCGGTAATTTATTTTTTCTTATTTTTAATATTATACACGTAAATATATCTTAATTAGAACTAAAAATAATTTTCATCTTAGGAGAAATGTAAACCATTTGTGGCAAGTTATTCAATATGCTAAACGAATATTTTATAAAATTGAAACAGAATCTCCTTCCAATAAAGAGGCAGCTGAATTGTAAGAAACTTTTTTTATTAATTAGAAATTTGTAATTCATAAAAATTTATCTTTATATTGTTATAGATTAACTGTGAATAAATATAAATATTATAATTGCTATAGGAAAATAATTATTAAAAAATTTTGTTATTGTATTCCATTTAATTTCCTACTTAATTTTTCTGATTATTTCTAAATCATAATCAAAAGTGAATGAATAAATTCTATTACATTAGGTTAGATAATAGAATAAGATTTTTAAGCTTGCATAAAACAACATCTTAAGTGCTTTATAAATTTTCCAAAGTTTTACAATCTTGATCAACAATACCATATTGTATAGGATGCAATTTACGTAGCTTTTAAAGAATGATTGAATTCTGAAGACATCTATTGTGAATTTTAAAGCTATATAATATTTGAAAATGTCTGCATTTCTATCATTTAATTGGAAGCACATTTATTATATTAGATCGTATGTATTTTAACTAAAGAAAATTTGATTTATTAAAGCTTGCAATGTTCTTTTTAAAAACACACTTCAAATGACTGGTGAAGATACCTTATTTCTAACTTTACAAACAAATTCTGTTAAAATAACTTAAATTCTGTTACAAAATCAATAAAACTCTTTTTACAAAAAATCTATAAAATTTATATACATGCATTGAATAAATTTGACCAATTTTCAATTATTTAACCCTTTAAACTTTTCCCTCACACACATTATTACTTGAAAATTCAGTATGTTATTGTTAAAGGTTTGAAAAATGTATTGAAACAAAGGGTTTAAAAAATAGAAATATTTCAGGACATTAAATGGATAATATACTTGAAAATTAAAAAGAAAGTAGTTTAAAATTGAAAATACATATATGCACCAGAGTATACTAAATGAATTTGTTTGAAATAATTTACTTTAGTTTTGAATACAGAAAATATGGAAAAAATGTATTCACTACAAATTAATATTGATTTTGGTAAAATTCATAAGGTTAAGATAAGATTAATGTAAGCCATTGTTAAAAAGGCATTACTGAAAGACTTGCTGATAAACATTCTTACAATTAAAATCATTTGCATAGCTTTTAAGTATGTGCCCCAAAAATTATTTTGGCAAATCCGTTCATTAAAGTTCTTCAGCATTTGTCAATATGATTGAAAAAGAAAAAGAGGAATGCAATATTTATTTAGTAGATTAATGTCATATTTATATGAATGGAAACTCTTTTAGATGTTGATAAAATGATTGAAAAATAATTTCACATTTTTAATTATACTGTCTAGCTCATAATAGTAGGGATTTAGACTTAAATGTTGGAATCAATTTTCAATATAAAAGATGCTATCAATATAAGTAATCACCTGACTCCACAGTTGTTAAAGCATGTATTCCTACACATCAAATACTCTTGAGAATTTCAATGCCAGTGTGAGATTTCTCTACAAATATTAATGTAACAGAAGGAAAACTTCAATATGAAAGTTATCAGAAAATATTTTCTTACTTGAAATGTTGTCATTAGAATATATTAAAACATTTTATTCAATTCTATTTATTAAAGATTTGAGTCATCATGATGAAATTTTATACAGAGAATATGCATCATATATTATGATTCTTATTTTAATGTGGAAAAAAATGAAGTAATTTCTGTTGTAAGAATTGAATCTACTTTAATAAACTTAAAAAAAAAGTTTAATAAATTTAGAAACACAAAAAAAAAACATGTATTGAAGTGTGCTGCTCAAACAGTGTTAGATGATGCAAAATGTGCAAAAATATTATCAATAATAGCCAATAATTAATGATAATAATGTGAATGATGCATAAGTTGGTAGATAATTATATTTGCTTTGATTCAGAAATTGCATTCTTAAACAATTTAAAGAAAAGCAATTAAAATCAACAGTTGAATCCTTTAAATACAAAGGACTATTTAATGTCATTATTTTAAAAATAGTTGTTTTATGAATTTTTTAAAGCATTCTTTTAGGTTTAACTTATCTATTTCAGATATTTTACTATGAGTAATTTTTTATTATATATATATGATTTTGAATTTTTAAAAACAGATTTTTTTAGCATTTTGTTATATATAAAATGTTAAATTTGTGATGAAAATTTAAAAAATATCTATGTTCTGATATTTTTTAAAATTTGTGTTCTGAGAAAAAATTCCCATTCCTAGTTTTGAAACAAAAATGTTTAAACTGATGCTTTATATTGTAAATAAATATTAGTATAAATTCATTAATTTTTGTTTATTTTTAAATGATAGATATGAGAAGGATTTAGAACTTTATAAAGTTAAATCTGCTGAAAGTATAAGAATGTGTAATGAAAGACTGTATGAGAAACCTGCTACTGATGATCCTCATGCTTTGTACTTCACACCTTGGGATCAATCTGTTCATGAAGATTTTAGAAAGAAATTATTTAATTACAAAGTAAGAAAACTCTATTTTATTATTTAAATAGTAAATAACAAAAGGTATACAAATAACAGAAATTACTTTGTTAACTCAATTAATTAAAAAAAACTTTAAATTGAATTGAGAAATCATTGATTGGGTAGCATCAACTTGAAAGTGGAAAATTAAGTTTTGGAGAAAGTTCTAATTTATTGCTTTTTTTTGTGGATAGTATTTTAGTTTTATAATTTCAGAATACAAATAATGTGTTTTAGTTTTAATATTTTCATTTGTTTTTGGTAACTTGGTTATTTTTTCTATTAATTGTATTTTAATAATTAGATATTTTCAAAATGATTTTGCCACAAAGGCATTCATTTACAGTTACTTAATTTTTATTTTAATTAATTAAAAAGCTAATAAAGATAATTCTGTATATCAATGAAAATATTAATAAATTCTAAGGACCCAAAAAATATGTTAAACATAAGTTAGGAAAGATATCAAAGACACCATCTGCTTTTGGATAAAAAAATATTTTATAGATTTGTTAATGCTCCCATGAAAAGATGCTTTCTGACTCATTTTGTGGTATATATTGTAGACTCTTAGAAATTTTAGGTGTGTCTTAATAGCATTCATTTGTAAATGATCATAATTGTTGAGTTATGTTCTAATAATGAGGGTCCTTAAGTAAATCTGCTAAAATTCTTATCATTGCCCTCAGTAGCAAAACTATCAATTTCTTTACATTGAACATTTAATTTGTTCTGTGGAAATTAAAAACTTCTTTGATGACTTTCTTTAATATGAAACTTATTGGAATAATCACTTCAATCTAGACTTGCTGAAATGTTATTGGAAGAATATGGGTTGTTTTCTCAAAATTTTTAGTTTGAATTATCATTCTTTTGGTAGTACAAATATTAATAATTATATGCTTAGCAAAGGTAAATATGATTTTTAATATTGCAGTTCCGCTTGTTCAACAAAATAATCAAATGTATAACTAAGAAAACCTTGTTTATTATATAGTAAGAAATAAAAAAATATATGCAAAAAATTTATTTTTCCATACTTTATTTTTATTTCTAATAAAAAAATAAACACAACTATTGTTCACAATTAGAAGTTTTTTACTTAATTAAATTGTTTATGGTCAAATTTAAAATCCTACCATCAAGTTATCTAAATTATTCAAACAAAAAATAATTTTATACAAACTTAATTATAAAAATATTTATGGAAGAATATTAAATATCCTTTAATGAATATTTTCATCATTAAATTTATTTTTAGTACTAAATAAATTACAATAAGTATTGAAATCATCTGATGAATGTGCAATGTAAATGCTATTATAATTTTAAATATGAAACATTTAACTTAATAAATTAATTGAAATAAAATTTCTTTTATATATATTTTTTTTACATAAACATATAATTTAAAAGTAAATTTTCTTTATTTTAGAAAGCTGAGCAAGAAAATCAAAAGAATTCTCAAAATGGCCTTTCTTGGATGCAATCTGGAAATTTGCAAGTTTTTTCAAAAATGTCATGATCAATTTTATCATACCTATTTTTTAAATTTCTGTTTAAAATATTTTGTTTCTTAGTTAAGATTCATAAAACAGAAGTGTCATAGAAATCTAAGTATTTATCGATGAGGTTTGTGTTAAAATATTTTGTTGTTAAATTATACTCTCATGTGTGAATTAAGTTGTAATGTGATTGTAAATATATTTTTATATAGCTGTGATACACAAATATTTATTGTAATTTAACTCTTGACAAGGAGAGAATTGTTTTAAATCAGTTTTAGAAAACTTTTCCTTTTTTTTTCTTGAAAGTATAATTATGATAGGTCACAGTTTATCTTTTTTCTTATAAAATATAAAACTGTTAATTTAAAAACATGATTTCTGTATAATTCTCATTGTATTATTGTATATATTTCTGGGATTCCAAATCTTTCCCCCCTTTTTTTACATGAAGCTTTTAATGATAATGAGTTTCTACTTGACCACCATACATTTTTCCTTGTAATAAAAAGCAAATGAAATTATTGTAAAACTAATAATACATGAAACATTTAATGGTAATAATTTGACTAGAAACATGAACCTAACTAAAAAAGTTTTTAATTAGGTTTGCTGCTTTGTATTTTATATTATCTTTAACTCCCAGTAGATTTTGCAATACTGTTTCACGTTGAAAAAATTCCATTCACTGTAAAGGATTCCACATGAATTTTATTGAGAATCCCTGGTATAATTTTCAGGTTGATTATTTGCACAAATATCCATTTATAATCTTATTAGATATACATCTTGTAAACAATTTTGTATCAATATTTGATGATGTATTAAAATCTATATAATATGTATTATTTACTGATAATTTTTTTAAAATAAAATTAAACGTATGTCATATTTTTTTCATAACATATATTTAAAAGTAACTAGAAGCTGAATTTTTTAGATAGCACAGGAATAATGAATTATTAGAAGATGAAGACAATATTCATGAATTTATTTTGTCTTACATTATTAACTAACAGATACTAGGGAAATAATGGATGCAATAATGTTATTCTTTTTCTTACTATTTATATATTAATTATTCTATATTTTATATAATTGCATTTAAAAATAGCTAAATGTTTAAAATAAATTCCCAGTTGGATATGTTTTATGTAATAACATTAATTAAAAATTGATTTTCAAATTATTTTTTGAAAATTCTTTTAGTTTTTTTAGAGAAAGTATTAGATGTTTGTACAAAGATCAAACCTGTGCAACTTGATAAATTTTATATAATAGTGGAACTCAGTATGTACTTCATTTTATAAAAGTCAGACATAATGAAGAACTATGGCTTATTACAATTTTTACAGATAAATGCTGGACACGTTTTTTTTATTGACTATTTCTAAATTATGTGTATTTTAGAATATTTTCATTGATAGAAAATGTTTTTATAATGTAATATTTATCGAATGAAAATTTGCCCTTAAATTTATTATAAAAGAATTATTCACATAGCTGTAATTTTTGTTAAATCTATTCTTACAGTTTTAACTACCAGCTTTTATAAAGCAAATTTAGTAAAATTTGTAATATTTACTGTTACATTTGTATCAACATAATAACTTAAAATTAATATTTTATTTTTTCTAAATGACTGAACTGTACTTGAAAGATGGAGAAAAATATCTTTACATATCCTATTTTAAAATGCATATTCCCTCAGTTTTTTTTAGAAAATTCCTTAATATTGTATGTATTGTCATATTAAATTCTGTTGTACATGTTATAAGTGTGTTAATGTATTTGTATATTAATTAAAGAAAATGAGGTGAAAATTTTTTTATTTTAAAGTATTAAAAATTCAATTTAATATAGTCAGATTAAATCTATGAAAATGTAAAATAATAAAATATATATGTCTGCATTATATGAATAATATTATAAGATAGTAAAAATTGGGATGCTTTTTCATCTGCACTTCTCTCTCCTCTTGGTTTTTTGTAAATAATATGTATACATTTAATAAATTAATGTGCTGATTTTTTTTACTTTTCCTTATAAAATTTTATAAAATTGTTTCATATGGTTTTATTTGGAAATCAATCCATATAAGTAAGAGTTCACTGCATTACAAAGGTGTAGAAAATACAATGAAACAAAAAAATAATTTATAAAGAACAACTGAAACATTATGGATATAATTTTAAAAAATCAAATCAGATTTAAACCTTCACACATTAGAAGGTGGTTAGAATTCAAGTTATCTGTTTTAGAAATAGGACATGCTTTGTGGAAGACAACATTTTCATATTTTTTTATGATTTTCCTTTTGACAAATTTGTCAAATCATAGTAATTGATTTCATTGTATTTTTTAATCAATATTTTTTAATAGTGTCTAGTGTTATGGGTGCTATTTCTTGGGGCATTGTGGTTCCATTTTTTGCCAGAAAGTCTGCAAATTTACATAAATATGTAATTTTTCTTGTTTAATATGATAAATTTATGTGATATTCAAAATAATAAATCTAAAGTTATCTGTTATTTTATCAAGCATATCATGTATTTTATTATTTATTACTAACAAAGTAACTATAATTGCATAAATATCTAAATAATCAAAATTAATAACAATATGTACATTTTTATAAAACATAAGAAAAAAGGAGTTTGTTAATTGAAATGTTTTTGTCACTTTTTATTGATATTTACTATTATAAATTTATAAAATAGCTTATTTTTTGATAATTAAGAATAAAAATAAAGTCATAATGTATTAATTTCAAAATTCCATACTACAGAAAATTTTTGTTTCAAGTAATTAATGTATGCAATTGGCTAATAAAACAGTAGGCTAGTAAAACACAGTAAAAGCTATACAAGGGTAAAATGCAAGTAAATATACAGGGGAATTTATTGTACAAATATATCATAGTAAAAATACTAAGTGGTTAAATTTTCAAGAAATTTGGAAATATATTCTGAAAAATCAGTACCTAAAACAACCACCTCTAAGCAGCAATTATAGTTCTTACATGTTTGAGCATTAAATCAAACAGAAAAAGAATGGCATGTACATGTACAACTGCCCATGTAACTTTAAGTTGTTACAATTTATCAATTTTAGTAATTGTGTTGTATAATGATGAGGCAGTGTCTCAAAAACCATTCACTAAATGTTCTCCATAGCTGAACATTTTCTGTAGAAAAAAAAAAGCCTATACTATGCCATAGTAACATGCAAGCAGGGATTGTCTTATTATGAATTATTAGCATAAATAAAGGAAGAATTAGTAGTTAAAACACAGCAGAAATGTAATGGGCAAATAACAAAGTCAATATAAACAAGAAATTAAGATCAATTAATATTTTGTTTTATAAATGAATGGCTTTTATCATGTTGAGAAATATTTGTGTTATTAGTTTTTGAAAAAATTTCAAATGTGAAAGCATATTAAAAATATTTTAAATTGATCAAAGTTCAAGTGAATTAAAACTGTATATTTTTTATTTACAGCTTACTTTTTTACAGTATAGAATTCTATAAATAAAAAAATAACATTTGAGAATAAACATTTACTTAAATTATTTTCATATATAATATTAATATAGAGCTGTTCTTTTAATTTTAAAGAGTTTCTGCATTATTTCATTTGTAAGAGTATATTCCTTTCCTTGCCATAAGAAAAATAGTGGCATTTCATCTGTGTTTGCTTCATTTCTATATATAAAATTTGTGCTAAGTTGTATAGCTAAAGATGATTTAATGAGTCCAACACCTCCAGTTGCTTCAGGTCCAGGATGATAAACTCGTCCACTGTCTGGCATCATACAAATCTTTTCAGGTTCAAATTTGACTTTAAGTGAATCTCCAGCATAGCCATATGATAAATAATCTATACATGAATCATCATTATTAGTCTTAAAAATGTGAGTAAATACTATCGGTAGGTCATCACATCTCACAAAATTTTTCTCTCTACCACATGGAGAATAAAATGGAAACTCTAATTCATATTTGCCAGTGTCATTTATTCTCAAACGTTTGAAAAAAAATTGCAGAAATTTTTTTTCTGAAATGAAAATATAATTAAAAAACTTTTGATAACACATGATCAGAATTCCATCAACAATTAAAATAGGATAAATTTACAAATAAACATCTTTATTAAAATACAATCAACACATTTTATACTATAAAATGTGTTGATTTATTTGTATCTTTCTGGTACAATGTTAATCACAGTAGGGATATTATCAATAATATATTCAAACAGAAGACATTAAAAGCAAATAAATTGAACTTGTCTTGGGTATTATATAGTTTTAGTCTATTTTTAAATATGTAATGTAATTCATTTTTTACTAATGTAAAAATTTATTGATTAATGTAAGTCTTTAGCCATGTGTCACCATCAATTTTTTTTTAAATGTCTTTATTTAATTACAGAAAATTTACATTAAATTTGATTTTATTAGGTCAAACAGATTTTCAGTAATTTTTTAAAGGAACTGCATCTTAAATTATTTTTTAAAGCTAATTTAGTATTTTTCTGAAATATCAAATGATTTATTGATATTTTATTTATTAGAGTAAAATATGTTAACATATATTCAAGATTTTTATTTTTGTACTTTTCATTCATTTCAAATCAATAAGCAATGAAAAATAGTAAAATTGATTCATCATAAAAATATTTCAAAGAATGTTGATGCTTTCAAATTTACCTTTGAAACATGAAGTAAAATTCTTCATTTTTGCATCATCAAGGAAAAGCTGGAAGTAAAATTATAGGAACAAAATTTTAACATATGAAGAAAATCCTATATAAGTTAAAAAAAAATATTGATTTTAATCAGAATTAGCATGCTTTTGGCACATGCCAATTATTTATTGCTTAAATAATGCTTTTTAAGTTTTACTTATAAAAATCTTCCATCAAATATAAAAAGATTTTTCTGTAAATTTTGCAAATAACATTAAAAATTACATATTATATTTAAAATGTTAAATAAGTGAAAAATTGTTTAAAATAAGTTAAAAAAAAGATAAAATGCAAAAAATATCATTTACATAGTCAATAATTCTAATTATAGACTTTTTATCTAAGCTACATATACCAAGATATTGGTAATTTCTACTTTTCTATTAGCACATATGAATATTTTATTGTAATTATAAAAATAACTAAAATGTAGATGAGAATTACAAATCTTAAATATAAGTGTTTATAACAATTTTTCCCTCCATTTTAGACATGAAACAGCATTTAGAGTTAGCATTGAAGATAACTAAAAAATCTACTTAACATATGATATTGATAACTTTATGGTTCGTGTTATATAATATAAATTTATATTTTATTTCAAAAATAAATTTATCCCAAAATTAACAATAGTATAAAAATTTTTTTATTGCTTGGTATTGCCAAAAATACTGCATTCTACTGTATAAAAAAATGACTTTTTTTAATCATAGTTACACCATATTATGAAATTCACATATACTTCATTTGTCAATATATTTTTAATACATAGTATTGTTTATCTTGATAATAATGTTATTTCTCTTGTTCAGCTCCCTCTCAAGATATGATTCAATCTCAAACCATTCATTGAAAATCAACCTATTGTCTCCAACTTAATAGCACCAGATGGTAACTTGTACATCAAAGTGTACGATTTTGCAAAGATTTTGAACAAGAATCCTTATGCCATAAGTACTATTACTGGATCAAAGTTTCCAATGTCCCAGAGATACTGACATATTTTTATTCGGCAAGAGTCTTTAACTGCCAAATGACTGACTTGTGATATGCAATGTGATAAATAGTAAAGAATACACAATATGTAGAATGTACTTGTATATACTACTGTATTTAAATGAAAATATTTATGAACGTATTGTAACAAGAACAAATACAATAAATATATCTTTTGTTAAAGATATATTTATTGTATTTGTTCTTGTTACAATACGTTCATAAATATATCATATCTTAAACTATATCTTTTGTTAAAGATATATTTATTGTATTTGTTCTTAAGATCAATACAAAGGATTTTAAGAAATCATGAAAGGAAAAATTTATGAAGTAGTAACAACTTAATTCAAGAAATTATATACCTAAATCAAATCTAAAGTCCTTTTAGAATTTCATGTGAGAAGTAGAAAAATTAGTAAATATTTCCAATCTTTTGAGAGTATATCTTAAATGACAATGAAACACAAATTGAAGTCTTGGGCTACAAAATGAGGACTTAAGCAATATATGGTAGTAAAATAGGCAGACATAAGTCTACAGTTGATGAAAGCTTTTGATATCAATGTTTAATTTGATTTATTGCCTTGCACAAAGGTTGATTGAAATAATTACTTATAAGTTTACGCATGTAAAATTTTGAAAAAATTTGAGAGTATGCAAACTAACACTAATTTTTAAATGGCTCATGTGATCCTTCTTAACTCATCTTTAAAAAGAAAAGCAAAAAATTAATATTTTGGCAACACCACTATATTTAACGGTCAAGATTATTATATTGAGTTTAAGTAAATCAAAATAAGTATTTTTAAAATCAAATAAAATTAAAAGTGTTTAATATGTTAAATAAATTTATTTCACAGAAGTTTAGAATGCCACTGGAATTAGGTTCTTCGGTACTTACGTATTATCGCAACCATGCCAAACTCCGGGATAACTTGCCAAATTGGCAACCCCAATGCGCACATCTAAGGCGCTGAATTGGCAACCATTTACTTACTTTCAAATTTTCCTGCTTGCCACCTTTCTCAGCCTATCCTTTTGTTGTAAATCGCAAGCTCGAATTCTAAAATGTGAATTTGGGATTTACTGAATTCTGAAAAAGATGCCATTACATTTTTACAGAAATATAACATTTTACCAGACATTAGGAAATGTACCAACTCTCACCTGATAAAGCTTTATTTTGGAAAACAGATTTTTTGTGAGTGCAAAATTGCAACTTGTAATCAACACACGGGAATAAGAAATGGTAATTGGTTGGAGAATCATTCCCCGTTATTAACAGCAGTAAGATTCATGTATTGCTGGTGCAAAAAATTAACAACAGTCAAGTTTTGTGACGAAGATCTTAATTTATTAGACGAAACAGTCATAGACTGGAATAATTATATGAGAGAGATTTGTGTTCTCCACATGGAAAGCAAAGAAAGAACTAAAATAGGTGGACCTGACCGCTATGTGGAAATAGATGAAAGCTTGTTCACAAAAAGGAAAAATAATTTGGGTCGAATATTGCCAGAGCAATGGATTTTTGGTGGCATCTGTCGAGAGACCAAACAAGCATTTTTAACAACCGTTCCTAATAGAACTGCAGCCACGCTTTTCCAGAAAATTGTCGAAAACATTAAGGAAGGGAGTACACTTTAATCTGATAGTTGGAGAGCGTATCAGACTGATCAATTGGCAATCGCTAGATTTAATCATTTAAGAGTAAATTACAAATATGATTTTGTTGACCCCGAAACGGGTGTGCATACCCAAACAATCGAAAGAATCTGGGGTTCAACGAAATGGAGGGACAACGGGGTACAGCAAGACACCATTTTGAGTCTTACTTGGCAGAATTCATATGGCGACAAGACCAAGAAAACAATAAAAAAATTGTCTTGATTCTATTTTAAAAACCATTTCACAATATTTTCCACTAAAACATAACTGATATATCGTTAAAAAAAGGTATAAAAATTATACAGATAAAATTTACTAAATATTTTTCTTCATATATTATTTATTATTTTCTTTCATACTGTTTTTATCACATTGTACTTTTCAGCTACGCACTCCGTGTCCCATCAGATTATCCCGTTTTTAGAATTGCCTCAGTCTTATATAATGCCGCCAAAATGGTTGCAATAATACATAAGTACCGGTTCTTCTGTCCTTTCTTCAGAAACAGTACAATTGTCAAAAATTTTTCTATTTTTACAAATACTAAACACCTACAACCTATGCTTTTTATTAAATTAATTTCTTATAACCAAAAAAGTAACAGCACATGAAAAGGTGCAGTTTTATTTTTTATTTCATAGTTGAGTAAACTACACTTTAAAAGTCCCAAGTTTTTTAAGAAGTAATAAACTCTTAACAGTAATAAAAATCATGCCACAAGTACCAAGGTGGAAAATCTTTATGCATACTTGCATCAAAGTAAAGCCATATATTATTATTTATTTATTTTTTTGCATGCATCAGTGACAAGATTTTATCATTCTACTTTTTATCTGTAAAAAATTATTATATGATGCGACAAAATATGCTTTGCATTCCTACTTATAGATACAATTTGTCATAAAATTACTTTAATTATAAAAAATTCTTTAATTTTTTTCCAAATTCTTTGAAGCTAAGATAGTTATGATTTGGTATTTATAGTTGTAACTTTTTTAATTTAATTAAAAATCAATGCATTTTAATCATTGTTTTAATAAACTCGTTAAAAAGCTGGTAAACAAAGATTTTGCAATTTTAAGTATTAAATAACAACCCTTAAGAACTTTTATAAATATAATTTCATTGCACAATAAGTGTAGTGAGATCGAAAATTAAATCATTTAAATGAAAATTCAAAATTTTTCCAGAAATTTTAAAAAGCTTATATGTAGCATTTAAGAAGCCATTTTTTTAAAAAAAATAAATACAATCATTTCACCATTCCTTGATGATCAATATAATAGAAATACTCTCTATTATTTTTATCAGAGCTTTGTCCTTGAATATACGATATGTTGCATTGTTTGACACAATTTTTAATTTTCAACCCAGACACATAACTTAAAATAGATCGTTTCATCCTGAAATTCCTAGAAAATATTGCCTTTTTAAATAAAACTGAATCTGTTTTCGAAAGTAACTTCTCTGTTTTCTCTACCTGTTTGTAAACAAACAGATACACATGACAGACATATAAAGTTGAGAGGTTCATAACTTATTATTGAATTAATGAATAACGAGAGTATTTTACTATGAAGTTTGATCAGATTTTTTTTTCAGGAATTAATAGTTTAAAAAGTCTGTTTCAGATTCTGAAACCTTTATTTTTGAATTTTATTTTCTTTTGAATTTATTCAGATACTTGAAGTTCTTAACTGAAACCACATGACGCATCGCTGTGGTTTCAGTTAAACTTCATTTAACTTCATTTCACCAGAAGATACACACAACAATTGAAAACTGAGGTGATTATTTGCACGAGCCGTTGGATTATCATGATTTTATAGTTTGTTTTATTTATTTCATTCTAATTTCATACATCATTAACAGTAGTAAAGCTGAAAGCATTATCTTAGATTTGTGTTAAATTAGAATTCCAAGTAGATTAGTGCTGAGCAGAATTTTATATTGTTTTTATCAACATTTAAATTATTGAAAATTTTTTAACATGGGATATGTTGTGTGGACCAAATTCTTGAGGATTTATTGACTAATCATAATTCAGTTGCTGCTTAACGGACATATTAATGTTTGAAGTGTTCAGATAAATAATCTAAATTTAGTATGTCTACAAAAAAACATTGGAAACTACGTAAGTTTAATTTTCTTATTTATGTTAAATAATACGTTTATGTTATTACTTTCTATGCAGTATATATTTCTGAATATGCTTAAAGTTTTCTATCTTCATGAGTATCAATTATTTACATTAAGAGTATTAAATAGATATGTGACCTATAATATTCTAATCTTTATACTTCAGACTGTTTACATTGAAGTATTAATTATAAATCGTAACACAAACACACACACATTCAATTAACTGTCAGGTTTGATTTATTTTTAGTAAATGTTTTTATTGCACTTGAATTTGTCCTTAGAATAGTTTTTTGTCATTTGGTTCAAAGCAATAAATTGTAAAATTTTTCTATAAAGTGCCTTTTATTATATTAATACTTAAAGCTTATGCTTTTGATTTAATTTTCTTTACTTTTTTAAAATTTCTTTCCACCGGAAAAAAATTAAGGCATCCTAAATTGCATTTTTACCTCAATGAATAATATCTATTAAATTAATACTGAAGTTTATATTTGTGTACAGCCAATTGTAATGCAAATTTTTTTTAGAGAAGTAAATATTTATGTAATTTATTGGCATAGTTTGAAGTTATTGTTTAATAAAATTTTTAAATGCAGTAATATGTTTTACTTCACATATCTTCTGATGAATTTAACAGTCTACACAATATAAATGTTAGTGTCTTCTTTCTTATCCACAAAATGTATATTGGATTCCTGCAGGAAGGTACACATATTGCTTATTTAAATGTTTTTAAAACATTGTAAAAAGTTGCACTTAATCAGTGATACTGTGTTTTGCAATATCTAATTCTCTGGCAAAATATAGTAGGAATCATTTATCTCGGTTTTCTATAAACTTGACTTGATTTATTTACAAATAGTATTTTGAAAATAATTTATCAATTATTATATAAAATTAATATTTGCTAAAAGAAATAGATGTAATAAATGAGTTTAAATTTAAATAGTAAGAGTGCACATAAATTCATTAATTATTTAAAAATGTATCAAAAATCTCAGTGAATAATTTTCAACTTTGTCTATCACAATTGCAGATATTCCTATTCATTTCTTTACTGCAGGGAGGCTTAATAATTAATTGCTAAAATGTTAATTTTACCACTTGTAAAAATATATGGTACTTTTTCAGTTGGAGTTTTAAAAATTATTTTTTCCAAATTGCCAAGCATAAAATCTATAAAATATTAATTTGGTTGGAATTTACTGTATTGTAACTCATGATTTTTCACATTATAAATTCCTAATTATTAGTTTTTTTCTTTTTATATGTTTTATGTTTTCTATGTAACAAAAATGATTTTTTTTTCTGTTTCTTAAGACATTGTTCTTGACAACTTTTTTGGAAAAAGTGCCAAGAATTACCATAAATATTTCCCATTAAAAATTTTTTTGTTGGAGTTAATTTATAGTACCCGTCTGCAAATCTTAAATATTGAAATGTATGAGAAGCAAAAGCAAGTCAAAGATATTTAGCAGTAAAAATCTACAATACTCCTGAAACAATGAAAAATATCTATTTAGCTATTAAAAAATGTCATGTTGTTTTCAATAGAGTGATATTGCACTCCAAATGTGTTGATTTTGCTAGTTATTGTTTTATCCTTCCTCCTTGTAAGGGACCAAATCTTATAAAATAATATATTAAATTACTGAAAAAGTCAATGTTACAAATCATGCTTAGTAAATAATATATACAGGATAATTTTTCATTAGGTATTTCATTTTAGTTGGTTAATGGAGCATACTTTAAAAATACATTTTATGTTGTGCTACCAGAAAAGTGTCAACAACCAAGCAATAAAGCTGAATCAATAACTCAATTAACAAGTGTTTTAACAATAACTTTCTTTTTAATTAACAGAACAACAGTAGATGCCTTTAAAAAACATTTTATGAGAGTTACCAGACAAAGGTCATATTTGAGCAATAAAGCTAAGCCAATATAGTAACTAGTAACTGAGCAGTAACTATGAATAATATGAACAATATTGATTTTCAAAATATTAGACTTAATCAAACAGTTACACTCTCATTATAATAATAATATTATTGAACAGTTATAATAGCAGTTATTATTATTTAACAAAAAAACATTTTAAATATTCCTGTTTCAATTAATATGTAAGATCATTAATTTAATAAAAACTTAGAAAATAAAAATGCCTATGTAATTGTTATATTTGCAATCACTCCAACATTCGTACTCTTCTCCTGCTCCAAATTTGAAACAAAATACATGTATTAAATTTTTTACCATCCATTCTTCTGGATTGCAGCATACAAATCCTCTAAATTTATTTAGAGTCTGAATTTTCTAGCAGAATTTAACATAAAATATTAAAGTAAAATGATTTATAATTTGCTGAAATGAAATTGGAAAATAAAGTTTAGTTATAAACAAAAGTCAGATTTCATGTTTAAGCAAATAATTTTCAATTGTACCATCAATTTTTAAACATAGTTCCAAAAATAAATAATATCGCATAAGATTCTAGGGTTACAAAAACTTCAATCAGACTTGTCACTGAATTACAGATAATTACCATAGCTATTAAAACTAAAAAAAAAAAATCTTGGTGCAGTAATCAATAGTAAAATAATTCAAATGACAAAGTTTATCAAGTAAGGTTTTTTCCAACAAATTTTAGTTCAACTAGTGCAAAGAAAATTTCCGAAGATAGGAATGTATTTTTGTATACCTGTGAGTAAAATATTTGTTTCTGCCTAAAATATAAAAACTTGTTTTCTGTGCTATTAGGAAGATACTGGACACTCAAGGATTTGAAATTGGTAATGTTATCAAATAAATGTGACTACACCTCATTTTGAATTGATGGGAGATGTTGAATTTGATATAAAAAAAAAATCCCACACAGTCACGAATCCATCTTTCCTTACTTGCTCTGTTCAAGGGATCATGATATGGGTCATGTTCTGTCATAGACGTTGTGCCCTCTTTGTTACTCATGGGTAAACATCTATGAGGTACCTAGATATACTGTAGATCAGTTGTATAAAAATATAAAAAAATAAAACCTTACACTGTGGCATTTTTACTCAGTGACCACAACTGCTTCATGGATGATAATAAAACTATATATTATGCCAAAAATGATCAAAAGAAGTTTGCTGAAAATCATTTTGACTTCAATACATTCTTTGTCTACTTTCAGACCCTGACTCTTAACCCCATATGGGATATGGTAGAAATATTTATCTGACAACTTTCCTTTTTCATCTAATTTACATTTAAAAAGCTACAAAACCTAGGCATGATATTTTCTGAACATAAATTTATTCAAGAAACCTGTAATTTATTGTTCAAATAAATAAGCTGTTATCCATGAAAAATGTGATTCAGTAAAATGTTGATATAAGCAAAAGTATGTAGAGATTCAATGTTTGTAGTTGTGAACAAAAAGAGTAATCAACATAATTTTGTCATAATCTAAGATGAATTTTACAAAATTTCTAGGGGAAAAATGGGAAACAGCTTTTTGATGCTATATTAAGAATAATTTTGGATGTATATATGTTCTAACATCATAATTTGGCATTCATTTGATAACTTTCTTGCGTTTTTTGTAAAAATTAAATTGTATTGTTATTTCCATAATATATGCTAGAGATTGCTTATGAATAAAATCTAATTAAATAAACGGATAATTTAAGATGGAAATGTTTTTGCCAAATTCAAAATCACTAACATAAAAATTAACTGTAATATATATTTAGAGCTTTAAATTTAATTGATTTGAATCTCATTGATGGGCTTTGCTCTTAAATAAACCATTATCTTTAACTATATTTTTTAAAATTAAAACAATTTCAATAGTGATTTTGAAAGGTAAATCTCTAATGATTCTCCTTTTTTTAAATATTTTTGTTTTGCTGGTCGATAGCAATTTTTGCTATGTGTATATTTCAGAATAAATTAATTGGAAGAATTATTGTGAAGAATTTTCTGTATTTCAAGTCTATATTTATATCATATAGTAATTTCTGATGATATTTTTTATTTATTATTCATGTGCAGTAATAGATGTGTATGAATTATCTGTATATTGAAGAATGAACTTTTTAAAAATAGCTGCATATATTTTTGAAAATTTTCTTAACTTGAACCAAATAAATTATGCTGAGCTGGAGCCAAACACCTGATTTTGTGGTTACGGTTTGGTTCAACAGTTCGTGAGTTTGAATCCCACCTTAGGTGTATATGTTATTGGTTTGGAATCCACCTATAACTGTAGGTCTTCGTCTAATTAGAACTCAAATGCAAAACTGACCTTAGATTGACAGAGAAACCAAATAAACTATTTTTAAGAAGACAAGATAACATTTTAATTAATTCTCCATTCAAAATATTAATTCTGTCATTCAGCTTTATTCATTCAACACAAGAGAAAAAGTCAACCTTTACTTGGCAAAAGAAAAATCGATCTATTCATTGAAATTTCAACTACTGATAAATTATTTTAATGTTTGCTGGTGTTTATTTTTGATTACCCTTTTTCAAATTCTCTTTTTCTCCTGGTAAATCATGTCTGCTACTGTTCAGTTGTGCAAAAGGTTGAAATTATGTCACTGCAACAAACTTTTATTTTTATGAATATATGCTGTTCAAAATGAAATTAAGAGTTGTGGAAGAAGAAAATATTATAAATGAAATATAAAGTGCACATTTCTATCTCTAGTATAAAGCAATCAATGTTATATATTTATAGTTAACTGTTTGTGATATAAATTATAAAGTATCTAGTAATATTTTTACTAAAATATTGACATCAATACGTAATAAGTACTTTTATTCTTTTCCTTATTCAAAAATGCATAAGAAAAGTGATATAGAGTTTGATTTACTTACATGAATAATATTTCTTTAAATATCAAGTTCTTTTTATGAAATTCTGATTTGAGGTGTATTTTTTAATTGAAGATTCTTGAAAAATTCAAGTTTGTAAATGAATTTAAATCCTTCTTTAATTTACTAACTAACTTTAATTAATCTTGTAATTTGTGAGAGTTCATAAATTTGACATTGGAATTGTTATAAATTGCAATAATTTTGTATTATATACTAAGTAAAAAGTCGTGTAAATATAATAATTAGTATGTTATTTTAACTAGGAATAGGAAAAAAGTTTTAAATTTAAAATATATTATTTGGATTAACTAATTTTCAAAATTTCATTTTAAAAATAGGCTGTGTTAAAATTTTTTGAAATTGCTCGATTTGTCTTATTTTTTAAAATTATTTATAATGCTTTGTGTCATTTCTTTTCAAATTTTGCTGATTTTACAAACATTAAATTAGCTTTAATTTGTTTAAAGGTATTAATGATGATATTTAATAGAATTTTTTTAAAAATAATAAGTTAAATTCCTATAATATTCAAAGATTGGAAACCTTTGTTGTTGCTTAAATTTATTATTTTTGTACTGTGATAAGATTTTAGGCATTTTTTTCAATCAATTAAAAGTTCAATTAGATGCTTTTGTTACTTTCTGGTTTGATATGTTATCGTAAAATATATAATACCTAAATTTGTGAATCTAATAATAAAAACATTGTTTGATTTAGTATTATCAAATACATAACAAAATCCTATGTTTGTATACATTTGTGGAAAATCACATTGCTGATATTAACATTTCTGACTTCATCTGAAGAGCTGTTAGGTAAACTAGAGCCTCTCTCTTTACACAATTCCTAATTTTTAATACTTCGTTGATATAATTCTGTTTGAATTTTCTCGGCATTTAATTCTTCCAAATTAATAAATTTTAATTTCTCCAAAAATGCTAAAGTATATGCTGTATTAACTTCTTCATTTAAGAAATTGTGGCACAACTCCTCTTAATCCTATATACTGTTGTGCATCTACAACTAACTGCCAGAAATTGAAGAAAGTTCAGCTTAGCGCCTCTAATGTTATAACTGGCTTACATAATAGTTTCCCAAATAATATTGTGTTTGAGGCAAACTTTCAGTCTCAGATGGAACTCTCGAGTCTTGTGAAATATTGTAACAAACTTTACAGTTAGGGTTCCCAAAATCGTAAGTTGGATTTATTGCAGCATTGCATGATAACAAAAGATTTAAGAAACATATGTCCAAATTGGGTAAAGCAATTTACTTGATCATATGGTAGAACAGTGCTTCTTGAAGTAAAGCATTGATCGAAGTGGGTCTTCTTAGATTGTGTATTCTTCTTCTTAAGGTTGGGTTTGTAAGTCATTGGCACCTCTGCTTTAATCAGCATTTTGTACCATTAACTCTAAATCTAATGTTTTCTAGTTCCAGTTGCTCGGGTCACCCACTTTATTAATAAAGTCCGAGTCCTTTAATGGAGCCTAGATGTAACTCTCTAGTATGGATGATGCCTAAAGAAGTTAATCTAGGGAGGTCAAGAGCTTCGCATTTGTAAATGATACGCTTATCTGTTTCCTCTTGCTTATGATATTTCCTGCAGATAGGGTCTTGCTGAAACAGTCCCATTTTATGGAGGTGTTTCCTGAAATAGTAATGTCCAGTTATGAAGCCTACGATTAAACGAATCTTCTGCCTAGAGCATCTTAGAATTTCAGAGGCAATCCTCACTGATGATCCACAGATCATACTTTTAACATGGGTTTGACCAGGAGTGTTGAGCCAAGCTTCATACATCTTCCATTTTTCCCATCTAAGAACATTGGTTTTTGTGGTCTTCAAATTGATCCCACAAAAAGGTTCTGCACCAATGGGAACAAAAGACGATCCTTGTTTAGCAAGTTCATCAGCCCTTTCATTACCTTTGATACCTTTGTGCCCTGGTACCCATACAAGGATCACATTGTTTCTAGTTGCCAGTTCTGTAAGAAGGTTTCTACTTTCCAAAATCATTTTAGATTTGATTTCGAAAGAATTGAGTGCTTTTAAAGCGGTTTGACTGTCACTAAAAATAAGAATCTGCTTACCGTGGTAGCCCTTCCTCCTATTTAGTCGCAGACAGTGGATAATGGCCAAAACTTCAGTCTGGAAGATTGTAGATTATCGCCCAAGGCTTACAGACAGGCTGGTTCTTGGTGACACGCCACATACTCCCAGTCCTGAGAGGCTGTTTTTCAGTGATCCATCTGTGCACCAGATTAGATCTCCTGTTTTAGTTTCAAACATGTTGTTATCCCATTCATCTCTAGTTGGAAAAACTATTTCAAATGTCCTTTCAAACATGTATGACTTTTCCATGATGTCCGAAGGCATCAGGAAAGTAGGATCTTGAATTTTCCCGGTAATACCCCTGTGCCCTTTAGCAGCATGCTGGTCATACCATTGGTTTTGTAACTTCATTCTGTATGCAGTCATTCTGGCAGTGCTGCAAATGAAGATGTCTAAGGGAGTCAGATCCAATATAACTTCCAATGCTCTGGTTGGTACGGTGGACATTGCTCCTGTGATGCAGAGACAGGCCAGTCTTTGTAGACCTCCTAGTCTGTCAGTCAGACTTCTGTTCCACCTTACGCCACCAGCTCACACAGGCATATGTGATAATGGGCCTCACAATAGCTGTAAATGCCCAGATACTTCACCTCTGAACCCACATCGATTTCAACATCAAAAAGTCTTGGTATGAAAAAAATATAAAACAGTTAGTTGCTCAAAATTTTTTAATTGCTTTCTAATACAATGAAATTACTTAATATTATCTGAGAAAAAAGTTGAAGATTTATTGAAACTGTTATTTGATAAATTATTCTCTAAGAAAGTTCAGTATGTGTTTCAAGTGTATTTATGTAATTTTATAATGAAATTATAGATTTTTGTTAAGTATGAAGATTCAAGTAGAGGCATTTGCTTTCAAGAAATAAAACATATTTTAAGGTTTATAAATGCTCTTGAGTCATCCTTGCTTTATTATTATGTATGCTAAAAACTGTTACGTCAGTTTTAAGTTAGATTTTTAATTACCTGTTTTCATATTAAGATCACTTTTGAAACACTTAGCATGCAATATAAAACAGTTATAATTTTCCTGAAATTTGTCTCAATATATAAGATATTTGCATATTAAAACACTTAGTATTTAAATATCCAGTATACTTCACAAATATTCTTGCGTAGTCAATTCTTTTTGAGTTGTTAATGCAACCGTGTGCATCGCTTTTTATTTCATGTTATTAAAACGTAAGATGTTATTGTAATATTTCCTTTTAATAAAAATAACTGAACGATGCTGGTAATTTTTCTCATAGTAATTTGTGATCTCTTGCAGAGGAATTCGTAGCTCATGCAGCGAATGTCAATTGTTTGGCATTCGGGCGAAAGTCTGGACGAGTTCTCGTCACAGGTGGAGATGACAAAAAAGTCAATCTGTGGGCTGTTGGAAAACCTAACTGTATTTTGGTATGTGCTCTTTATTTTTAAGCATTTCCCTAAATACCTTTAAAGATTTGCAGTATACGTAATATCTAAGTCTGAAGTCGATAAAACTTTTTCTGTGAAGAGCTATGGCTTCATAAAATTTCAGTAATTCGCAGCACCAAATATGCATTATACAGTGATTGATCGGTTAACGAATAGTTACGGTTAATGCAAAGTTTTATGAGGAAAAATTTTTTTACTAAATAATAATTATAGACATAGTAGATATCCATTGAATGTAATCAAAACCGAAACTGATTTCATTTTGAGCACCCCCTGGTTCATTCGTTTAAGAAATGGGAAGATGTCAGAGCAAAATGGTCTTAGAATGGTACCCAAACCAAGCTGATATCAGTAAGGTTAGGCTTCTTCACAACAACAATGTTATTAATCTTTTCCAGAAAGTCTTAAAAGAGAGAAAAACCATCGACATTGGACAAGTTCTTTCATGACCCAAAAACAAAAAAAGGACTGAATAATATGCAAGACTATACGCGTGTATTATTTTTTTTAAGAAACTATAATCCTTTTTTAATTTAACTTTTAGGCTGTCCAGAACGAATTAATCGATTTCGCAAAAAAATCTATGGTGAATCGAGGATCAATTAATGAACAATTCCGATTGCGAACATAGTCTTGTAACGAATTATGTTCGTTAACTGATCACCCACTGCACATGAAGTACTCAGTAGTAACAATGGGAACAGCTTATTGATAAACGCATCATAAAAAAAATAATATAAAATATACACCGAAAGTAATTCAATAATTGTAAACATAAATTCCAGTTGAGTCCCTGATTATGCCACTTTATTGCAGTTCTCAATAGTTTAAAATAGCCATGACCTCAGATAACGTCACATCATATTGAAAAGGCGTCTTAGTCCGATTTGTCAATGAATTTGCTGCCTGCCTTCAAATCATATTTTCGAGCGGCAGCAAACAAGACGTAGTTCACCATCGAATGCCTAAGTGTCGATGAGAAAAAATACATTCCTGATTTTTACCAATATCAAAGAAGTATTTTTTAATTATAAATATTTTCGTTTGTAAAAGTTTACAAAATCATGAAAATTACCTGTTCTGAACTATTAGTTTTCAGATCTTTAGCCATATTGCTTCCAAAACTGAACACGTTAAAAATAGAACAGAAGGAAAAGCTAAACGAAAAAGACAAAACATAGACTTAATGGGAAGTTTAAATCGGCAATAACGATTTAAATTTTTATCATGCCTTTTATTTCATTTTAATAATTAGTAAGCGGGCAAAACAATTTTTGTATGCTATACGTGAATCGTGGACTGCCGTCTCTCCAAAAGATATTTATCATAATTCAAATGTATTAGCTATTTTATAAAGATAATATTTCAGTCTTAGACACCATGTACCTTTTGAAAAACTTTTGTCATCTTAAAAAAAGTTAATAATCTTAACATAATGTAAAATTTTCTACTGTTTTACTGTCTAAAATTCATGGGGTCATATACAATAAAGACTTAAAAAGCTTACATTTTTTCTCACGTGCGACCGATTAAAAAAATTAGTGTCTG
Source organism: Latrodectus hesperus (assembly GCA_037975125.1). Classification (NCBI taxonomy): domain Eukaryota; kingdom Metazoa; phylum Arthropoda; class Arachnida; order Araneae; family Theridiidae; genus Latrodectus; species Latrodectus hesperus. Next base: position 34,471,582 of record CM075858.1, read on the forward strand.
TTGAGAAGAAAATTTTCTGGTTTGACAAAATTCAATTATGTTACAACTTTGGTAATTATTTATTATTTTTTTTCTTGAGAGTGGTGTAATTAAAGAAATAACATTGATCCGAATGGAAATATATATACTTTTTCCACAATTTAATATTTAGTTATATTTATTGTTTAATTGGGGAAAATCAACACGTTCTGTCATCTGTGATTTGTACTCTGCCCCAATCGTCGATTGTATTCTAGGATTGTACCTATTGATCACTTTTACGTGTATCTATCTTAAAATTTGAACTTTCATTCTAGTTAGTTTATTTAATTTTAATTTATTAATGAGATTTTGGATTTCATGCCTAGTTCTTTAATGTGAATTCGCCAAACTAGAACAAAAAGAAAGAAATATTATTCTTTTTGTGACCAATTTTGAATGCCTGGAAATTCGCATTCAATTAATTTTATTGTTTCATATTTTCTTTTCCCACGCGATCCAAAAAATCATTTCATTACGATGTTTTTGACAGTTGTTGCTCTTCAGTTTCATATTCGTCACTCAATCAAAAATATTTTTAAGGGGGAAAGAACAAAAAAATTTAGATTCTGGTTTAATTACTTTCGTGTGTGTGGAAAAAAAAAAAAAACATTGTTGTGCGACATTCAATCCAAACCAATCATCTTTTTATGCAGAGGCCTCATATTTTTCATGTGGGTTTATTATTTTTTAAAAAAATTACTTTTAATTATTGGTTTAAAGTACATTTAGTGGTATTAATGGTTAGTCTTATTTCACAAATTTAAGAGTAGGATATTTTTCCTTTCGCCCTAGTTATGACCACTATGCCAGTTATTTTATAAAAATTTAAATTGTTAATTTCCATTTAAATTTCGTTTTTTATTATTTTATCTAATGAGAATTAAAGCTCACAATTTTAACAACTTTCAATTTCACAGGGTTTTTCTTCATAATGGGTATGATAATGGATACTCGGAAGTATTTAATATAAAACAAGAAATAAATATCTGCAGTTATATTGCTACTCATTTATTTGTATTTATTGTTACTTCAAACTATATCTTTAATAATTATATTCGTGAATATGATTCCTTTGCGTGCTACAAAAAATATTGACCTTCTATTTTTGATTTTGACGGAGAGTATGAAACACGAAAATTCTTGACATTGAGTTCGAATTTCGCTTCAAAAATATATCACGATCATTCTTCGTAAATAACACAATAGAGCCATAAAATGGTATATTACTATGAAAAATCTCTTTTAAAAGGTCGGTAAAGAAAAACGGTACCCAATTCTCTTTGCTGCTGGAACTAATGGTCAGACAAAGATCTTTTAGGTATGAAATGGAAACAATGGAGTATAGTTATTTATTTCCTGATTGTAAAATGCTTTCCTGAAAATTAAATTATGCTCTAATTTTCTCACTGAAAAGGATTCATAAGAAAAAAAATCATGCACATGTGTTTTCGCAAAACGATATTAAAAAATGTATTTAATGACAATATTTATATTACTGATAAGTTTTGTTTACAGTTCATTCTTGCAGATTTTGAAGATTGTAGAGCTCTGCATATTTCATCGTTGATTTAGTTTAATACCATCTGGTTATCTATCGTCGACATGAATATAATTCTTATTCTGTTTATCCGCCCATTTTGTCCGGTCTTGAATTGAAGACGGCTGCATGTAATGGAGTGAAACTTGAATCAGGATACTAGTCTGATGTTGTGACTAGAAACAGAAGCTGCATCTCATTTTGAAATTTGGATGGCTATGTTTGTAATTAAGTTAAACCAGAATTGTAACACTGATTTGAACTCACTGTAAAGTTGCTGCTTATACCGGTATGCACATTATTTCGAAACTATGTTCGATTTTAGAACCAGAATGAAAGGAATTATCAAAAGGAATGAAAGCACCAGAACCACAGAAGCCGCAATTTCGATGCTGTATGACTTCCTAATTAAAGGAATTTTTCAATCATTCCAAACTTCATTCGATTTGTTTTTCATTTATTCCATTTGATTCCACACGTGAGACCTCATTTCGTGTTGCAAAACAGTGTTTTGAACGAAATTACACTAATATTAAAAAATATTAGCTCATTATTTTTCTAATTTTTTTCCCGAAAGCTGATTTGTTGGTTGGCGCTGCCTGTTAGTGCATAATATTCAAAAAGTGCATTTAATTTTATTTAGGTTACAGGGAACATCATTGCATAAATTTGAAATTTTGGTATGCATGAAACGAAAAGTTCTATTAATATACGAAATGGAATGTTTGAAACCTCCCAACCCCATTGATCACACAAACGTGTGATCAATGTATCAAATTAGTGTATTCCACATTAATAGAATTCTCGTAAATAAAACGCAAAAATTTACCCATATTAGGACTTGACCTGTTTTAAGGACTTTGAAAAGTTCGTGGTTCCACATTCTGCCCGGGAACAAAAGAGGTGGATATTGTATTCCTGCATTCAAGTTTATCAATAATGATTGCTTTTTATACCTTGTAACTCAAATCAACAACCATTCTTGTTCTTTTCGGAAAGACTGTTATGAATCATGTAAATAACGCTGGTCGTCTTTCAGAAGCCATTGACTTTATTTTCGTGTCGTAAGGAATGAAAACGCTGAAAACCCCCAAGCACTTACCTCGACAGGTGCATATTAGAACTGGAACGCTATGCCTGTTATCTCAACAAGCATTTCAGTAGCTTGGCTACAATTTATGACCTTTAAATTTAAAGACGGGCAATACTGTTCGACCATAGTGAGCCCTAAAGTGTGTGCTTATGAGTCCTCCTGAATCTGACGTAGTCTGTTGGGAGTCCTCTCACGCGGTAATAATATGCGCTTGGTCGCTGGAGTAGAACTTTGCTTTATGATTTGGTTTGCAAGTATATCGAGTTGGATACTTGGACATTTTTCTGTTTCTTTTCTTGCAATATGTGAATCTGGTTTCCCTTGCTAGAAATGGAAAGCAGCTTTTATTTATATGAATAATGCATATTTTAAAATTTATTTCTAATGATTATCTGTGAATATTAAACTTTAAAAATACGCAAATCAGATTAGTAGATTCTGAATGATTTGCAAACACGTTACCTTATAATTTCATTTTAATACCATAACTTAAAAAAAAATTACTTAATTCACGATAAGGCTTTAAAATTAATTGTTGTAACTAAACTTCACAGGCATTAAAATTAGTGTAGCTTTCTCGCTTCGCTTGAAATGGAATTTTCGGAGAAACGAAAATGTTGCGCAATTGGATGAGAAATAGAAAACATTTCATCCAGAACTTAGGAGGCTTTCTTTCACACCTTTCAAGAGAAGAACTCGATATGCGTGCAGTATAATCCTTCTTAACTCTTCCTTATGGTTTTAGGATTGAAAAGTACACGCCGGGGTCATTTTTCCTATTGTTAAATAAAATAATTGATTGTGTTCTTAAGGATTATTTTTAAAGTTCCATGCGAATAGAAGTATTTAATAAGAATTGGAGAACATTTAAGCGGTCAAACTTTGAAAATAACTTAATGCGTATTTTTTCTCATTGTTCAAGTTAAATAAAAATGTTTCTTTTTATTTAGATTCTACGGAAAAAAAATACTTTTTTTCTTTTTTATATTATGCATTATAATTTAATTACTGTAACTTGTCCGGTTAAATCAATAATTAAGGCTTTAAAACGAAAACTAGATTCTATTTCACTTGTTGAGCTGGCAATATAACGTATAGTGCTTTGATCACCAGATCACCTAGGAAAGAAAAAGGTGTACAGGAGGAAAATTCGTAATCCAATTTTAACTGTAGGCCTGGTCGAATTAGGCAAAAAATAATTGCAGAAGGACGAACATATTTTCTTAACACTAGTGAAATTTTTAATGGCTACTGTAGTGTTAGAACAAAAAGTGTTAATTAAATTCATTTAAATAGGTAGGTGACAGATCGCTCTTTTACAAAGCTGGGAAACGAATGGTTAGCTGGCTTTTGGTTCAACAGCTTTACTGTTCAAATTTCACTTTGTAAATTCCTATTTAATTATCTTTAGTGGTGAGTTTTCTGCGGTCTTTTCGATTCATAAACATGGAGATATAATTTTTTTCTTCTTTTTTTAATGTTGAAGTGAAATGTAGGAGGAAATTATTAATTGTTTTAGACCTTTAGATGTAAGTTTTAAAACTTACCTCTTTCTCTTTTTCTTTAGAGTAAGTTAGTGCGTTTGAAAAACTCATAAAAAATCAAATTATCTGAGATCATTTAAATATAAATATGATTGTAGTTGTATATTTCTTACAGTACTGAAGTAGAATTTATTGATTTGATAGTTCGGTTTAGTAATGCTTTTTAATTGAGTAAGAAAACGGTCTTTCTACCTTACATTTCTCAAAATAAAATTTGTAATATTTAATTTGTTAAGTTTTTGTCCTGACTTGCAGCATTTTATTTCGTATGTGTGAATTGGTTATCAAAATACTTATAAGAAATTCGTTTCGAAATGAGCAACAGTGTGAAAACGCATAACTTTTCAAAAACTATTTTTAACGTTAAGCCTTATAGTTTGCAGAAATATGTAAGTATTGTATAATTATTATTTTCTTTTTTATTTTTATTTATTTATTTTATTTATTTATTTATTTTTTTTACTGAAAATATCTTTCGTTTGTTTTCTGTGTTTTACATATCTGTTGGTTGTTCAATAAGTTCTGTTCTTAATGTCATAAATTGATGATTTTATTGATATTTCTAAATTATTTCTGTTATCTAAATGAGTATTAGTTCAATCTAAACGAGTGGATCCATAAACATGCATGAAACATTCAACAATATTCCAATGACTATTCATCGTTTGCATCACAAGAAATAAGTTTGCGTCACAACTTTTTCGTCCCCACTCAAAGAGCTCAACACAGAATACAAATCTGCCTCTACGCCATTTATGACTCTAGATTCGAACGCTATTGACGATTGCGGAACTTTTCTAGAGTTGAAACAGGTGGTTCCTTCTCGCCCACACAGTGCAGCACCTGAGGTTGGGCTGCGCAAGTTGAGTAGCCTTGTCCTCCGTAAAAGGAAAGGCGTGACCTTGAGATCCGCTAACGAGAGCATATGTTCCTTCTGGAAAAAGGTGCGTGTACAGGGTGAAAGTACAATTGATGTTAGCAATTGAGAGTCGAAAATGTTTAATTTTGTTTTATTCTATTTCCTGCTTAAATTAAAATTTTTTTAAATATTTCTTTAATCTTATTTACGCTATTTAATTTAAATTTCATTGAAGAATTTTACTATTTGAAAATAACATGTTTAAAGAAAGTGCAACTTGTGTTTTATCATTTTCCGTTTACTTATCTCTACAATCAGTTACAGTTGCTTCTATAAAAATGAAATAACCACTTGCAAATGTGTTTCGTATTATTTACGAATCTATTCACCTTGCAATGGGGAAAAACAAGCTTATCACATGGAGGAATTAACCTTGAAATGGATACAAATACATGCGCATGAGATTTTTATGTACATTGGTATTCATACTTGTTTCAAAGAATCCTTTAAATCTGAAATTAAATGTCTCGCCTCGCTATTCCTAATCAGTGATGAACATTCTGAAGTATTTTTAGTTTTCTTGCATTAAAGTCCAATATTGTTAAAATTTTATACCATAAAAATGTTCCATGGAACAATTAGCATTTAATGTATTTTATGCAATACATATGCTTTCCCAAGGTATACATTTTACTATAAATATATGTATCGTGTGTAGTGATTATAGGAAAAAAATATATCTTAATGTAAACAGGAAAATATGCACCTATTCTCTAATATAAATAGATTAATACCTATCTCCTTATTCTTTAGGGAATATAATATTTAATTTTTGGAGAGCAGTTAGAAAAAAAGAACAAAACTTTTTTTCAGTCAGTAAATCAAAAGTGATTAATTAGAGGAAGATAATTTAGAGTGTTACATTAGTCATTTTCTTAATCCGGTCGAATGCGCATTGTTTCTTATATTCCATGTGATCCTTTTATTAATTTCTCTCAAGATTAATATTTATATTCGATATTCTGCTACTTGCGCATTTCAGATTTGCTTATCATGTACCTCCATGCCAAGTTGGCAGCCGAATAGATACCGTTTTGGTCTTCGGATCAACAGTTTGTGGATTCGATGTCTGGGGCTTAGGTGTCAGTAGTGGTTTGTAGTCTACTTTAAACTGTAGGTCCCGATCTAATTAGCCCTTGTGTGCATAAAGTGACCGTTGAGCGACAAACTCTCACAAATATGTACCATCATCATTTATTATCTTTTAAACTCTTATAAGTTGTTGTTGTAGTTTTCCTATGACACTTGGACAAGCCAAGCTCGCTTTTGCCTTTGGCAGTGCGAATTAAGTCAATAGGGAGCGTCTTTCGTTTGGATCAGAGCACCACGAAGATGAAAGTACGACTTTGCTCTTTTTAAGGTGCCTCGTAATTTTGAACCACGGTCAGGTGACGAGGCCACACCTGAGCTGGCACCCTCCTCTCCACATCCACGCCACACCAGCGGAAGGACTTTGGACGTCACAGATTAACGTGGACACATCCCCAACCCACGGAGTTCCAGCAACCCAGTGAAGGAGAGTACACTGTGGTCACCCTCCCAACCACTGCCCGCGGCAAATGATGCTTCACTTTGCTTCGCTTAATATCCTCAAGGTGTTATCAAATACATCTTGGGTTGCAAATCGCACATCACTACTTCGAGTTTATCAGTCATTGATTTTATCCCGCAGCGACTACAGATGTGTTGTTTATGAATCGGGTAGATCTTCTGTTTTACGAAGACTGAACACTGTTCATCTCTCTGCTTTGAGGATATATTCGGGCGTATTAGTACATCACTCGTCTAGAGTCTATGCTATTTACCAACAACTGCCTTTAGACCTGAGACGAATGCAGTAGCCTTTCAATTATTACACTAAGATCATATCAACCCGCCATCATCCTATATATTCCCTGATTCCTAACGCTTAAGAGACTATATGATGCTCATCCAATGAGCATCCCATCTTTTCTCACGCGAGCCAAATCACATCTATGGCTCACAGACCTATGTGATAATCGGATTGAGTCTGTTAATTTATTTGCTCTCACCCGCCTTGGTATGACCCAACAAATAATTTTACTAATACCTTTGCTCAGTTTAGAAAATCGGACACAACACCTATTGTTTTTCAACAGCTATTCTCTTCTCATTGCTGTCAATATCAATCACACAAACATGTATTCATAGATGGTTCTAAAACAGCCGGACATGTTGGCTGTGGAGTTTTTATCAATAATACGTTTTTTTGCTACAGCCTACATTCGTCTTGCTCCATCTTTACTGCTGAAGCTACAGCTATATACTCTCAGCTCTTCAGCATGTGAATACAGAGGACTATCATCAATATTATATCTACACTGACTGCATGAGTATTTTAGAAGCTTTGAGAAACGATAGTTTCACCTGTCATCCTGTTGTGTCCAAAATTTTCAGAGCACTGGATTCTCTTGCTGGTAGGGGAAATGAAATTGTATTTTGTTGGTTACCAAACCACATAGGTATTGTTTGAAATGAGAGATCGGATGCAGCTGCATCAGATTCAGTTTTAGCATCGGTTCCTCTCTCAGACGTGAGAAAAGTTATTAAAACGTTCACATATTCTCTTCAACAGCTATACTCTTCCCATCGCTGTCAGTACTATTCATACAAACTTGTATTCACAGATGGATCTAAAACCACAGGACATGCGGGTTGTGGTTTTTTATCAATAATACAGCTTTTAGCTATAGCCTACATTCGTCTTGCTCCATCTTTATTGCTGAAGCAAGCCATCTACTTCGCGCTTCAGCAAGTGAATACAAATGATTATAATCAATATTGTTTATACACTGACAGCATGAGTATTTTAGAAGCTTTGAGAAGCAGTCACTCTGCTGTGTCGAGAATTTTCGGAGCCTTGGAATCTCTTGCTGGCAAAGGATACAAAATAGTATTTTGTTGGATACCAAGCCATGTAGATCTTGATGGTAATGAGAGATCGGATGCAACTGCAAAGGCTGCAGCGAATCCAATTTTACCATCAGTTACGTTCTCTGACGTGAGAAAAGGTATAAAAAGATTTGTTCGTTCTCTTTGCGAAGTATCATGAGGCATGCCGGTCGGAAACAAACTACATACCGTTTTCCCATCCTTCACCTCATTATTGGTTTTACCGTTACAAAGTGCTGATGTCCGTTTGACTCGATTTCGTATCGGACACACACGTTTCACACACAGACATTTGTTTAAGTGAATTAAATCCATTGTGTGAAACGTGTGATGTACCTTACACTGTTCATCATATTTTAATTTCATGTCATGATTTTAATCAACAACGTTTACACTTTTTTAATAGTGATTTATTTGTTTATTTATTTATTTTTAACTTTGATTGATTTAATAGGGGATCCACCCCATAGAAATCTGTTCGCTTTTTTAATAGCAATAGGTTTTTTGCATTATATTTAATTTCTATTAAAAATTTTTAAAATTGTATATATATATATGTATTTTTTTCTGTTTTATATTTTATTACTGAATTTTAAAATTATATATACTCTGATTTTTGTTTTTTAAAGTTTTAATGTTGCTTGGGTTTAGTTGACAGCTAAGTAGATATGATTTTATTGTACATAGTGAATGAAATTGATTCAAAATGTTACACTATATAAAACTAATATCGTTCTATTGAAATTAAAATTGTAGAGAAGGTGAACATTTATTTAGAAGGTATAAATATATATTGCTGCTTTGACTATGTTGTATACAAAAAAAAATTTACAGCAATCTTTTCTTTCCAGGAATATGATATACTATTTCTTCTAAATTTAAACTCGCATTGTGTTTTATGATTATTTGAATATAAAAATTCAAATTCACTTGTGACGAAAAACATTGAAAGTTTTGAAACATTGAAAAAAAAAACATTGATGAAATATTTTATATTAGAAAATGAAAATATTTAAATAAGTATTTCAATATTTGTTATTAATATAATTTTGGTTTATACATATATAAAAAATATGGATAATTGAGCGCACAAAGTTTTTTGCCAACTATCCTTTGTATCACTTCCCACTTTTCTCTTGTCTGTCGAATAATTTAAAATATTTCATTTAATAAATAGCTGAAAGGTAATAGTAGATTAATATCTTTTAAAATATGTGTCTATGGAACTTTTTCTTTAAAAGTGAACCGAAAGCTATTATTTATTCGGATAAAATTTTCCACTTGAACGAAAGTACTTCACCTATTTTTTGCGATTTACTCGCTTATACTAATGCGGGAAACATGCTGTAGCTAAGCCATCTATGATTTGAATTAAATTTTGCTGTTATCAATAGATTAAATCCATGATTCACAAACATTAATCCACCTGGAAATTTCTATAAATAAAATCTTTTATTCTGTTTGTTCGCCGATATTTTGTGAAGAATAGAATGGTATGGGGATATTAGTTTCTGACAAACTCAGAATATAGAATATATTTCATCTCAAAAATTTGATTACAGCATTTGTAATTCATTTAAAGCATTTTGATTTAAATTCACTGTAATATTATTTGTCTCGGTATAATTAATTTAAACGATGCAATACCATTCTTTAACACAAATTGACCGATGAATGATAAACTCTGACCTTCGGTTCAACAGTTCGTGGGTTCGATTCCTACCTCAGATGTGGATATTTGTAGTGTATTGGAATTCGCTTTAAATTATATATAGATCCCTTTCTAACTATCATCGCCGATTTGGCGGCTGACGGTTTGCGCTCTGGCCTCCCTTCTATAGTTGATAAGTTTGAATCCCACCTGGAGCTTGGATGTTAGTAGTGGTTCAAAATCCACTTTAAACTGAAGGCTCCAATCTAATTAGCTCTCTTATGCAAAACATGAGCGTAGAGCAAGAAACCAATTCTAATTATTCCTCGTGTGGAAAAACTACCGTTGAGTGAGGAACAAACCAAATTATTAAACCGTTTCAGACCTCTACTCACTTCTAGTACGGAGACATGCAAATTGTGCAAGTCATCCGATCAGCTACCACTTCGATCATTGAGTGCGCTTTAAGAGTTTTTCTATAAACTGTGTAAAAGTGAAAATCCAAATTGATATGATAAATTAAAACTCTAGTAATGTTTGTCGCTTATTTCGAATAATAATTTAAATTTTGATATTTTGATATATATATATATATATATATATATATATATATATATATATATATATATATATATATATATATATATATATATATATATATATATATATATTGTTGCAAATTTATAAATAATGATTATATTTGTCTTAAAATATCCCAGACAGATCGGAAATTCTCACATTTTGGGCAAAAATTGCGGTATTTAAACGTGTTGTAGTTTAAAAGCGGATTTCCTAATAATTTGGCGACAGTTGGCGAGATTCTTGGCGACGGTTGGCAAGATTCTTGGCGACTTGGCGAGAAATCGATATTTTTGGAAACATCCATCACCTAAGCTCTAGGACCAATATTTTTCGAGATAGCCTAGAAGCTTCCAGAACCTTGGCGAAATTGGTAGATTTCTCCGCCAAGTCAGGTATAAATACCGCAGCCCGACATGGAAGAGTCAGAGTTTTGTGAAGATAGTCAGTTAGTGAAGACGATTAGTTGTGACTGCTAGTTGTACTCTGTCTGAGGTATTTGAGACCTGTGATTAGAAGCTGTTTCTTATTATATCTGACGAATTGTAGCTGTATAATTGTGATTGTTACAGCGGGAATTTCGTTTATCTAGTGAGATTTTTTACGAATAAAAGTCTTGTGTTCATTAAGTGGTTGCTTTATTAACTCTCAATCGACACGAACCCGTGAAGCTCGGTACAACTGGTGTCAGAATCGGGGTTGAAGAGTTGATGCAGCGTGTCACAAGAAAAATGGATATGGATTTAATGAAAAGTCTTCTCGAAAAATTAGCGGAGCAGATGGCTGAGATGAAAGCTGGACAAGAAGAGATGAAAGCTAGACAAGAAGAGATGAAAGCTGGACAAGAAGAGATTAAAACCGAGATGATGAAAGAAATAAAATCTGGACAGGAGGAGATGAAAGCTGGACAAGAAGAGATGAAAGCTGGACAAGAAGAGATGAAAGCTGGACAAGAAGAGATGAAAGCTGGACAAGAAGAGATGAAAGCTAGACAAGAAGAGATGAAAGCTAGACAAGAAGAGATGAAAGCTAGACAAGAAGAGATGAAAGCTGGACAAGAAGATATTAAAACCGAGATGATGAAAGAGATAAAATCTGGACAGGAAGAGATGAAAGCTGGACAGGAGGAGCTTAAAAAGGAACTTAAGAAGGACATTGTAAGTGTTAAAGAAGAATTCTCCAACATCATTCAGGAGAAGATGAATGCAATGGAAGATAAGGTAACTTCCATTGCAACGATTGAGAGTTAATAAAGCAGTAGAAACTAAAGTTCTGGAGATAGAAGAAAACGTGGAAGAAGCATTAGACAATATCAATAAGGAGATTGAAAGCTTGAAGAAACAAATGTCAAACAAACATGAGGAACCCAACGTGGCATTTGTGCCTTCCCTAGCCATTATTAAACTCGCAACATTTGATGGGAAATCATCCTGGCAAGTATACAAGACCCAGTTTATGATGGTAGCGGAAGCTAATGGATGGAATCCCCGAGCCCAAGCTTTTCACCTGGCGGCTTCTTTAAGAGGAGACGCGGCTGACATCCTCGAGACGCTTCCGGAGGAGCAGAGGCATGATTTCCAAGCCCTATCGAGTGCGCTTGAGCTGCGATTTGGAGATAAGTGCACTAAAGAATATAGCAGACTACAGTTAAAGTCCCGCTATCAAAAAGCGGGTGAAAGTCTGCAAGAATTGTCTGCCGATATTCAACGACTTTCCCATCTAGCATTTTCGGACTGCCCAGCTGAGACACGTCAAGATCTGGCTCTCCATCACTTTATCGATAGTGTACGGGATCCGGAGATACAGAAAACACTTAGACTCGCCGATGTCAAAGATATCGGATCTGCCCTAGTCTACGCACATAAGATAGAGGCTGCCCAGCAAGCCACGCGTAAAGATCAGCACTACATCAGAGCCGTCTCTGCTACTGATACGATCTATGATCTAAGAAAGCAAATTGAAGATCTGCAGCGAAAATTGCGTAGCTTAGAATTGAGTAAAGGTGGCAGAAACACAAAAATTCAGTGTTGGACTTGCGGTGGAGTCGGAAACGTCCGTAGATACTGTCCGAAAACAAAAGATGGTGGAATTTCTAAGATGGAAATATGTCATCGCAAAGGAACTCTGCATGGAAATGCTGATGCACTATCAAGGAAACCGTGTAATGAAAGCTGCCGATATTGTTCTAGAGTAGAGAAGAACTATCAGTTAGTAAATCCTTCGGTACGCCAAGTTACTATTTCACCTCCATCGAAACCAGACCCATGGAGTGATAAAGGAATTAGAGAAGCCCAAAAGGAAGACCCAGATATAAATCCAATTTTAGAATTAAAAGAATCTTCCAGTATGAAACCAAGTTGGCAGGATATCTCCACCTACAGTCCTGCTACTAAACAATATTGGGCTCTTTGGGACTCACTCCATATAAGAAATGGTGTCTTATACAGGAAATGGGAGTCCGATGATGGACGTAATTTCAAATGGCAGCTTGTTCTTCCAAAATCAAGAATTTCAGATGTTTTGAAAGAATTGCATAGTAGCTGAACTGAAGGCCACTTTGGAGTAATGAAAACTCTACAGAAGGTTCGAGAACGCTTCTATTGGAGCAAAACTAGACAAGATGTAGAGAAATGGTGTCAATCTTGTGATGACTGTGCGGCACGTAAGGGACCAAAGAAACGTAGCCGAGGAAGGTTGCAGCGGTACAACGTAGGAGCACCTTTTGAGCGAATAGCATTAGACATTTTGGGTCCTTTACCACGATCTGCAAATGGCAACAAATACATACTAGTTGTCATGGACTACTTTACTAAGTGGCCTGAAGCGTTTGCAATCCCCGATCAAGAAGCGACTACAGTAGCCGAGGTTCTTGTGCAGCAATGGGTTTCCAGATTCGGCACACCCTTACAAATCCATTCTGATCAAGGAACAAATTTCACCTCTGTTGTGTTTAAAGGAATGTGTCAAATTCTCGGAATAGACAAGACGCAGACCACGCCACTACACCCACAATCGGACGGCATGGTAGAGAGGTTTAACAGAACCATCTTGAATAATCTCTCACTTATGGTTTCCAGAAATCAGCAAGATTGGGACTTGAAGCTACCGCTATTTCTGCTTGCCTATCGCAGTGCTGTCCATGAGACCACCGGATATACTCCTTCACAGATGCTCTTTGGTCGCGAACTTCGTCTCCCTTGTGATCTTCAGTTTGGTCGTCCACCGGATACATCTTCATCGCCAGAGGAATACCTTCGAGACCTTCAGGCACGTCTTGAAGATGTCCATAACTTCGCTCGAGACCGAATCAACCTGACGACCGAAAGAATGAAGACAAGGTATGACACAAGAGCGACAGGACATGAATTTCAAGAAGGTGACAAAGTTTGGTTGTGGAACCCGATTCGACGTAAAGGACTTTCTCCAAAGTTGCAAGCCAACTGGGAAGGTCCCTACACAGTCCTAAAAGACTGAACGACGTCGTGGTTCGTATAAGGAAATCATCTTCTTCAAAACCAAAGGTAGTACATTATGATAGATTAGCTCCTTATCGTAATGTAAAGTAGAAATTAGTAGACCCTGGTCTCTTTGTAAATAGTATAGATAATTTTACTCTTTTCTATTTTCTTGTATTTTTAGTTGCTTGTGTATGTAATGTGCTCTGTATCCTCTTGAAATGTAAATTCTCTTGTATTAAATTTGGCCTCCTATCAGGGGATTGTACTGCCCGGGACGTGCAGTCCTTGAGAGGGGGGCAATGTTGCAAATTTATAAATAATGATTATATTTGTCTTAAAATATCCCAGACAGATCGGAAATTCTCACATTTTGGGCAAAAATTGCGGTATTTAGACGTGTTGTAGTTTAAAAGCGGATTTCCTAATAATTTGGCGACAGTTGGCGAGATTCTTGGCGACGGTTGGCGAGATTCTTGGTGACTTGGCGAGAAATCGATACTTCTGGAAACATCCATCACCTAAGCTCTAGGACCAATATTTTTCGAGATAGCCTAGAAGCTTCCAGAACCTTGGCGAAATTGGTAGATTTTTCCGCCAAGTCAGGTATAAATACCGCAGCCCGACATGGAAGAGTCAGAGTTTTGTGAAGACAGTCAGTTAGTGAAGACGATTAGTTGTGACTGCTAGTTGTACTCTGTCTGAGGTATTTGAGACTTGTGATTAGAAGCTGTTTCTTATTATATCTGACGAATTGTAGCTGTATAATTGTGATTGTTACAGCGGGAATTTCGTTTATCTAGTGAGATTTTTTACGAATAAAAGTCTTGTGTTCATTAAGTGGTTGCTTTATTCAACTCTCAATCGACACGAACCCGTGAAGCTCGGTACAATATATATATACGCACGTATCATTAGTCCCCACTAGTCATTGGTACTGTTAATTATTATTTATATAAGCACATCATATGACATGAGCATGTCAAGTCTGTCATAATTTTTCTAGGTGAATATATTTTTTGAATACATTGTATACGATGAGATAGCAAATGCTGCCTTTATAATATATACAGTCTGATTTATTAGATGATATGAATAAATAAGAATCTTGTACACTTGTGAATTTGTACATTGTGTTAACCAAGTTAAGCATGGCTAAATAAAATGTATAAGTGTTGTGACACTTTACCAATTTTAGAGCTACTGTGTGATGGTCTTAGCCATTTTATACCATGTACTATTTACGTGTGAAAATACTTGATTTAGAGTCATTTCCCTTTCATTACGGAATTTATTTATGCTTTTATTTATTTTTATTTTATTTATTTTTTTTGTTTGTTGTGGACAAATCATCCTATTGTCTTGTAAAAAAGTGACTGGTGAGGATTTTGCGAGTTATTTTTACTTCTAATATCGCTTTACAGGAATTCGATTTTCAATGTAGTCAAATCAAATCGTGATTTAATGTGAGTAGTATTAATGTAATCTTAATACCGCAAATCTCAAAATTATGTTTTATTTATTTGTTAAGCTCTATTAAATTATTATAAACAAAACATAGTTTTTGGTAAGTAATAGTTTAATTCAGCAGTAGCTCTTTTGTATATATTGTGAATTCAAAACAGTGTTTGAATTGAATAATTATTACATAATATATTTAGTTTTGACTTTGATACCGAAAAAATTCTGCTGCTGAACAAGAAAATGCCGGAAGCTTGATATTTTAACAACTTCGTGATACTTCACGCATAACTCAAAGCTGTCTTTTTGTTTTATCAATAGAATTCAATATTATCGGTTCATACTGTAAGATTACGGCCTGTTATATGAATTTTGGAAACAATTATTTAAAAAGTTGTTAAATTTATAATTTTCTTTAACTTGAACCCTAATGAAATGTTTGTAAATTCTTCATATAAAATTAATTGAAATAATATTAGAATTACCAGTTGTCAATAATGTTTAATTAACCGACAGTTAAAACTTTAGTTGTTGTAATATAAAAACTGCTAAATACAAACCATATAAGAATTCATTTTAAAAAATTCCGACTTTTTTACTTCATTCACTAAAAATTTCATTTTCAGACGAAGTTTATTTAGTATGTTATAGTTTTTTTAGTACTTTTTAGTTATTTAGTGCTGGACAATTGCTAAGGACGGATAACACTATCATCCATAGCAACCACAAAATGAAAGGAAGCAAAATTTGGGAAATTAGAATAAGTGCGGGATATAGTAAGAAGAAGTATGCGTCTGCAATTTTTTTTTCCACGTCTGTTCATCACGTGATAGCTTTCATAAGAGCTTTAAAAGTTTTGACGCGTGTGGACAATTGTTGTTTCAAGTCAAAGTTTTACAAGAAAGATTTAATAGAGAACTTGAAATTTTGGCATGTCTTCCCGACATCACTTACATGATTTTATGCATGGCCGAATTATTGGAAAGATCGAAGAAGTGCGAAAAATAACAGATGTTGTGCCAGGGAGTTCGACATCGCTCACAGCGTTGTTTCACGGCTATGGAAGTCATTTAAAACTACTGGAATGTGTAGTAGGCGGCACGGGGAAGTCATGTTAGAAGTACGACGCCTGCAGAAGACAGATATATCGTCCTATCAGCAAAAAGGAACTGGCGCACCACAGCTCAGCAGGTGGCAAATTAGTTTCTTGCTGCCTCAGGAAAACAGATCTCCCGAAAAACTGTTGCCAGACGTTTGAGGGGAGAAGGACTATACGCCCGCACACTTGTTGTGTGTCCCATTTACCAGACAGCACCGTATTGCCCGTTTGCAATGGTGTCGTGAGCATCGCAATTAGACTGAACAGGACTGGCCATGCGTACTATTCTCAGATGAGTTTGTTTGTTTGTCGCTCAACGGTCATTTTTTGCACACGAGGGCTAATTAGACCGGGACTTACGGTTTAAAGTGGAATCCGAACCACTACAAACATCCATGCCCAAGGTGGGATTCGAACCCACGAACTGTTGAACAGAAGGCAAGCCAACTGATCTGGCGCGAGAGTGGTACTGTTTATCGTCCAGAAAATATCCAGGAAAGGGACCGATATCCGACATGCAGTGTCATGGTGTGGGCCGGCATCATGATCAATGGCCGCACGTCCCTACATGTGGTTGCGAATGGGACTATGACGGGCCAACGATACATTAATGAAGTTCTACTTCCTCATGTTCGTCTTTTCCGTGGTGCTGTCGGTGATAAATTTGTTTTTATGGACGACAACGCAACATGTCTTTGAACACTCGTTGTTCAGGATTGTCTAGCAGCGAGGGTATTCAACGCCTCGTTTGGCCATAACGTTCTCCAGATCTAAAACCCATTGAAAATATGTGGGATGCTTTGGGGAGGCAAGTTGCTGCTCGAAACTATCCTCTGACAAACAAGAACACCCTCATCCGTACACTCCCAGTGGAATAGGATAAATTGCCTCAACAGCTGCTGGATAATGTTGTGCAGAGTATGATACGACGTGTGGAATGTTGCATCACACTCCACAGTGGACATATCCCGTACTGATACCTTTCTTCAAGGTGCCTGCTGACTTTTAGATGCATTGTTCCATTTTTCCGTATGCAGCATCAAATGAACATTTTTTTCTTTCAGATGTTTCACAGCTTTTGTACTTTCCAGAACAATAAATATTCTTTATTCTAATGTCTGAACAGTGTGGCAACTATATTTTATCCTACTAGGCCTCACACGTCTCGCTTAATGTTATGCTACATTGCAATTTGTGATCCGTCCTTAGCAATTGTCCAGCAGTGTAAAAAGTTGCTTATGATTAGCTATTTATAAATTATCACTATTATCGTCAGTCATATAACTTATTGTAAATTGAGCTAGAATGTATATAACATTATTTATGGTATTAATTGTTAATTTTATATTTTAATGTACATTTTCTTATTTGTCGATAACGACAGAAATTTTTTTAAGAATAAATAGATTCGCTATCTTGTGTTCCAAAAAAATCTCCGCTGCCCACCGGAAAGCATAAACTCATGTTTTAGGTACCTGTTGCATAAAAACCATGTCATTTTATTCCATTGAATTTTGTTTAAAATCCGAGATTCTATTTCGCGATTCCATTCACTTTCGATCACTTGTAACTAACAACCTCGATAATCCTCGATTCAGGTTTTCTTTTTTTATGATAATTACTACTCAAAAGCTTGTTTCGCTGACTTATCATGCTAAAACATAACCTTTGATACCGCTTTGGAGTCCTTTGTTTTTGCTGATTGATTTCAGTTCGTTGCCCCTTCTTTCGGAACATGTTTCTATCAACCTCATTTTATTTTTGTATGAGAATTCTATTTTAATTCTAATTACTTTTTCCATCGGATTGAAAGATCGATGTCAACTTCAGGTGGCATCAGAAAAGAAATTACCTTTTATTTCACTGGAGCATGACGATCATTAACTGATTCTATAAAACTTTTTCTTCTAGATTCCATTTTTTTCCGCACATGTATGGCAATACTTTGATACGTTACATTTTGCATTTTTTAAGTGTATTTCTTTTGTTCCTATATTAGAAAAAAAAATTTTCTTTGTAGATTAAGATTAATATTATCTATACTATATATAATTTTCTTCTTTTTAATTTAAACTAGTTTTTATTGGGCATAAACGTATTTTGTGGAAGAAAGGTTAAATCTTTGTGAACAGCCGCACTATGTTTAATTGCGCTTGTCTTCGCCGTGTGTGTCCGTCGCAAAATCTTGACTCATGTCTTATAAAGCAAATCAGTTAATAAAAGAATACCTTAAGTGAAAACGCTATTCAAAAATATGTAAAATGTGTGAGAAATGCTTAAAAAATTAAATTCCAGAACTTATTAAAAGATATCAATAATCCATTTCATGGATATTATTACAAAGAATATCGCGACAATGAAGCATTAAATTGATGAAAGAAACTACTAACTTCTACTTTCATTAAAAAATAATTGATCAAATTACATCATATAAATTCTTTAGTGTTCGATTCTACACTATCTTAATTAAAAAAAATTAAATAATGATCAAAATTTAGAATTAAAATAATCCGAATTTTAGGACTTGTATACCTTGTCTTGCTGTACAACCTCTTTCTCTGGGGTGTAACTTCAACTGTGATACCTTGTATTATTTACTATATTTTCAGATTCTAACGCACTTATTACAGGTTTTTTAAACCACAGTGGAATATTTTTATTTTTATCTACATAAATGCCGCTATGTTTTTTTCCCCTCCCTTCTCCTGACATTACGGGATTTACATATAACATTTAAATGCAGCGTGTTTTGATTTTTGGAATTATAACAATTTTGACAACTGACGTTCCTCTTCTCCCCAACATGTCCATTAAGATACAAAAGGTGTTTCATTTCACTATATTTTTATCATTCTTTCTCATTTGCTAATTTATTAATATCAGTTTTTGTTGTACTAGTAACCTGCATCACGTTTAAAATATAGAATGATGTTTTTAAAAATAATCAACTGATTGTTCATAAAAATTATCATCAGCGACAAATTCTACATTGCTTGAGACGAAAGGCATTTGGCGCAGTTTGACGCGTTATCTCTATTTTGTGTTGGTCAAGCTGTGATGAAACGGCGTGTGTATGTGCTTGAATTACATGTCGTATTTAAATCAGGATTCGTGCAATCCTAAAATTTTGAATTATTATTTTTTGGTATACCCACTGGTATGTAAACAATATAATAATATATACAAGATTTTCACCAAGAAAAAGAGAATGCAGTTTCCAAGTTGTATTCTTTGGGTTTATGTGGTTTTAAGTTGAATTGTAAAGCTGTTGATCTTAAGAAGTCGTTACGCATAAGCGACAATTTTAAAGGAGGCTAGGAATCACACGACGTTTGTTCTTCAAGCGAGCAGGGTTTCGAAACGGCTTAACATCATATAAATTACAACGCGTTTTATCATCAACTTTACAGTGAATTCAAATCGGCCTTTATTACGGTTAAGTGATTATAAAACATTGTAATTCAGTTGTTAAATGATACATGCCTATGTTATAAGTTAGTCCGCGACGAAAATCCAAATGTAACTTATATTCCGTGTGCCATTCTAAATTAAATCCCGGTAAAAAATGGCGGACACACAGAATGAGAATTTTATTTATGTGAATAAAATTGCTGTTGCGAATAATAATAGAAAAACGCATATTTTTTCCCTTGAAATCACTTGTTTTTGTTAAGACGTACAAGTCTTCTGTCTGAGAGGTTCAAATCGTTGAATGGAACGACTTTAGACCCGAGAAGTCCTCGCGTGGGAGATCTGCACGCAGGGACAGGTTCACCCACACTTTCACACACCATTAGCCCTCGTTTGCGCAACGCTTGCCTCCGGGGCCCTTGACATACACCTCGGCTGTTCAGATTGTTTCTTTCTGCGACACACACGCCTCGATTGATATGCAAAAGAAGCTATCTCTCTTGGAATCGAATTTTTTTCTCCTCGCCTTCTTTGAGTCCTGTTTTTGAAGCGACATTCCATTCACTTGTTATTGCCAATAGTGATTGTGATTTCATCCACTTTCTTTTTTTATGACTTCTCGTTTCCTCAGCTGGATTTTTAATTTTATTTTGATTTGTGAGGCATATTTTAGATTGGCGTCTAACTTGGCCGTGTCATTATGCTAGAATGTTTTGCAGTGCATTTGTAAGGAAACAAGAACTGAGAAATATTTCTCATCAGTATTTGCAACTGTTCCTACGATATTTTTGTGTAGATAATTTCTCCTCAATCCGGTTCCACCTATCTGGGTAGAATTAAATTAAAAGTTTCATTTTTTTATTTTATAACAAATATAAGAAGATATATTTTTACTTTGTATTAAATAATTAAAATGTCGAATATTTTTTTAGTTTCACTTCTTATTTTCCAGATATGGTGACATTTATTCCGTTTTATTCGGATTAGCAAAATTGTAATTTTCACTTTCAATACTCGACTAGCAACTTTCAATATTCGAAGTAAACAAGAATCAAACTTTTGAAGTTGGATAGAAATTACAAACTAACTGGCTGCTATTTGCGTAGCTAGATTTTGTTCCAGTCATTATTGATCTTGCTAGCTCTATAAAATGAAGTTGAATACTCAATAGCGTCCTTTCTGCCTTAATGGTCAACAGTTCTTGTATTGCTTACCATCTTAGGCATGGATATTCTGATAGTTTGGAATCCTATTAACAGATGCGTCGAATCTGTGTGATTTCCCTTTCTCCAATTTCTTGTATTTTTAAAAAAAATTTAGCATGTGCATATGATTTCAAATAACAAAACAAAATTTAAATAATATTTACCAATTTATATTTTGCAAAGTTATCTATAAATATCTGATTTTTTAAGATTATGATATTAATATTTTATAAAACATTCACCTCTGTGAAATGAAACTGGAGCGAATTGATGCATGTATTTTGTTTCGCTTTGAATGACAAATTTTGCAAAGCAAGGGTTTTGCAGTGTTTTTTTCTTTCTTGTTCCAATATTTTGCCCGCCAAGCTGACAGCCGAATTGTTAGCGCTCTTGCCTTCGGTTCAACAGTTGGTGGGTTAGAATCCCACCTTGGGCATGGACGTTTGTAGTGGTTCAGAATCCACTTTAAACCGTAGGTTCCGGTCTAATTAGCCATCGTGTGCAAAAAATGACCGTTGAGCGACAAACAAACAAAACCAATATTTTGCCGAACGAGATGCCGCCTGCTAGATCCATTTTGAAGTTCTTGTTTATTATATCATTATATCAGTTTTCCCTAGATCACATCCATTTATTTGGTGGTCAATAACTGAGATCCCTGCTACTTTTAGAAATGTAATGTAAATTATCTCAACATTTTATGTTTAAATTTTCGTAAATTAATTTTCCCCGAAATTCCATTCATCTGTGCTCAAAGCACTTTCTTCTTGAGTGCTTTGAAAACAGTAATCTTCGCAAAAAAAAATTTTTTCCTGGGAGTAACAACCTCACTTTCGTCATTAGAAATATCATTTTCTTCATCAAAATTTTATAATTTCCTATATTGAATTAGTTATCGGCTATCTGAAATTATAATGAATTTATATTCTAATTAAAGATGCCTAGAAAATATAATGTGCATAAAATGAAATTCTAACTAAAAATTTAAGCGAAAATGCAAATCTATGTGACCAGTCCATCAAGTGTTTAACAATAAATCTCTTTCTAATCAACCCTTGCGAATAAAAGATCATCGCAGAGCCACTAACAAATGAATCAACAAAATTGTATTTTCCTTCTGCAAATTGTGTAAAAAGTTCATGTATCACATGTCGTTTTTCATTGTTACATTTTTTCTTCCTATTTTTCACTCAATTACTAAATTTGTCGTATGTTATAACGTCGTTAAAATTAGAACTTGGTATAATTAGTTTACACTTTTTTGTCTCCTGGCACCACTGCTTTTAGTATCCCTCCCCCCTAGACATGAAATGTGAGCCATGGAAGACTATCTGAGCCGTCACTGAGAAAAATTGCCTTAATCTGAGCAGTATTTCCGATTCAGACGCTTGATAAAATATGATCCTGTCTCGACAGGGAACCTCTTCGTCCAGTTGTGAAAGATGGTATCAATGTTTCGCATCATTTCCGCATTCGCCCGTGACATCCTCTTCCATTTGCATGCGGTTCCGCCACTCGGCAAAAATACTCATAATTGCTTTCTGCAAGATATTTTCTGCATCTTTTTTTTTCCCCTCGTCGAGATGTGGCTCCCGACAAGGAACCTTGCACCAGTTTTCACTTTCTTAGTCAACAGTCTGATTGCTATTGTCTCTGCTTGAAACAATAAATCTTGTCTTCCACTTCCATTATTCACTGCACTTCGAAATGGAGAGATCTAATGCTTGATATATTTCTTATTATATACATATATATACATTCATCAGGTGGAAATATAAACATTACGAGGCTGTGATTTCCTTCCGCTAATGTATAAATTGTCACTACTGATTAGATATGATTAATCAACAATATGTATACTTAGATTAATTATCTTATAAAATTTTGTAGCAGCTGTTTTCAGGCGCAACTGCGGTAGAAGCGCTTTTGGTAAGCTTTATCTATTGTCATTAAACAATAAAATTAAGACATTATTTTCTGTTTCTTGTTCATTGTTTATGTATTATTATTATGCATTCACATGTCATAGTGTGCTGGCTACATTTAATTATTACTTTTGATATTGTGTCTCATATGAGAATAAATACTTTAAAATTAACCGTGAAATTTGATTCATTCCTCAAGAATTTTATCCTGCTGAAATGCTAGATTAAAATTGTCTGGAAAAATTATAAATTTTTAATTATAATTTGAATTTTTCTATTTATAATTTGAAATATATAATGCTGCCATCGAATGAGATCGGGTAGTGCATGTAGTTTTTCCTCCAACTAACTAACTGATGAATAATCTGCACTTTAACCTTTTGTTCAACAGTTCGTTGGTTCTAATTCCATTTCGGACGAGGTTTATTTATAGTAGTTCGCAATCCACTTTAAACTGTAGTCCCAGATCAAATTATGCAAAAAATGGTCCTAACTCATCTGAAGCATGAATGTAGTAATGGTTGAAATCTAAACTGTTGGATCCAGTTCAATTATATTCCATTTTCAAAAACTGACTATAGACTGTAAAACTGAACTAAGTATGTTGGTTTAATAAAGAATTTAAACTCAAAATTTAAAAATTTGTCTTAAATTACTTTTGAATATCTGATGTTTCTTTTGTATCTATTCATATATCCATTACAGTGGCTGAGAAATTTCGAACACGCATTGCACGCTCAAATTATTATCAAACAATTGGAATACATTGTTATTTAAGATATCCGATAAAGTTAAATGGAAACTTTCTCTCTCTTGGAAATTAATAATTGTGTAGTAAATTTTGTATTTTTATAAAGAAACTAAGTCCAGTTTTATATGAAATATTCTAAAAGAAACTTACTAATATATATATATATATATATATATATATATATATATATATATATATATATATATATTATAGTTATATTGTGAATACATTCGTGAACTTTCTTCTCATAGTAAATCTATTCTACGATAAGTGGCTTACATGTATTCAAATAAATTCATTCAGTGGAATGTAAACAGTGACATTTCAGAAATCATAAGTGACTTAATGCTCATGCTATATTAACAACTACAAACAACATTAGCAATAGCATCAATTTCAGTATTCAAAACGAAATACCAGGTGAAATAGCAACGTAAACAGGTGTGAATATTTATACCAATAAGTACTTCATTAATTTGAAAAAGTCTTCAAGCATTTAAGGAATTTTATGTTATTCGAATTGTGTAGGCATCAATTTAAAACTTGTAAGAAAGCATCTACAGTATTGAGATTTAAAGTCGAATTTTAATAATGAAATGTAACTACAAATAAACACGAGTAAAATGCTCCCCTTCTGTGATTGCATGATGAAATAAATTAGATGAAGCAAAAGACAGCTCGCGAAACACTTCTAGTTATAATTACAAAAGACACGCGCAGGTTAGAACAGACAACGAGGAAAAACATACAATAGAATATAGAATGTGTCAAAAAATTTCCACAAAGAAAGGCACGTGCTCAGACGGTAGAACAAAGAATAAAGGCATATAATGACAATCGACTGGAAATGCCATTGATCGCTACTTGTATGACCTGCTTACAAAATCATAAAACCAGTATCGTCGAAAGTGAAGACTGAAAATTGAATTATTACTAATAATGTTATTGTCATATTGTAAGGTTAAAATGCAAATTAAGTATATTATTCCAAATATTGTATCCTTATCTTCTCAAAAATTAAAAATAGTAACACCAGCTGTCAAAATTAGATGTCTTTCTTTTTTGATGCTTCTTGTACAACCGTACCAGAAGAATAATCCTCCGATAAATATGTAATTGTATTAGTTATATTTAAGTGCCAAATTGGCACTTAAATGGCATTTGATAGTTTGGCAACTGGTTATTTATTCAACATTTCGTGGGTTCAATTCCATCTGGGTTCCTCTCCTAGTGGTTCGGAGTCCACATTAAACTAGATCCATTTAGTGCTCGCCTGAAAAACGTGACTATGTAGCGTTAACTCAAGACCAAAAAGAAAAGCGAAAAAAATAATGAATAAAATTAAGTAACAATGTCATTTTTTTGCTTAATGAAAGTAAAACAAAATATTTAGTGACTGCTGATTTTGCTAGTGATTCTCCGGTTGTTATTGGTCGTAGATTTGAGATTGTTTAAGGGCAATCATTAAAGTGATAAACTTTTCTCTTAGAAAATTGTTGACTCGAATTTGGCAAGCGTGATATGAGTGCAGAAAACTAATAAATTTAGTTCTTTAACAAAAAAGGTTAATTCTTAATTTAAAGAACAGTTGCTTCCCCTTAATTTTTCCTTCTTTGATTTTTAATATTGGAATTTTTAGGAGGTATAAAAATTTATTTAATACTGACAAATTCACTCATTAATATTTCTATGAACTTAAAATATAAAATTGGCATGACTTTCGTAAAACTCAAATACCATCTTGCAAATGTTACAGTTTATCTATATCTTTTGTACGCTTGTTATTTATATTATTGTTTTGTTGGGACAAAGATACAAGTCATATACATTTTATATGATCAAGATTGAACTTCCTTGGGCTGAACAAAAAAAAGGGGGGTAGGGGCCTGATATGAGATCTAATTTCTTTTCGAAGGTTCTTGATTCATTATCTAAAAGTTTAGTGACTTTTTTGTAAAATCCTTTGTGAAATATAGAGTTAATAGTAATAAACAATTCTGAAATTTTAATAGTAAATTTGGTAATGAATTGCTTTGCATTATTAAAAGTGTTGTGTTTTTGTTTTTTATGTTTCAGATTCAAATGAAAATTTCATCTTCACTACTGTTCCTTACTTATTTTCATATTTAATCTCTTCATCCTTCATAACTTTTTTAGTAAATATAAATGTTTTTGTTTTTAAGGTAGAATACCGCTGAATACGTCCATTGTAGTTGTACAAACAAGAAAATATTTGTCTAATTGAATTATTTGATAGAAATTTTAGTAAATATTGTGTTGTAATTTTGAAGCAGCAAGCGTATTGTAGAAGATAATTTATCTGAATAAAGCAAAGCCAAACTAGCAAGTGATGGCTCTGATTTCATTTCTTAAGTTCGATTCTGACTGAGAGTTTGGGTATGTGTACAGCTATGAATCCATTTCAGATTGAAATCTCACTTGAGCGAGCTCTCGTGTATAAAAAGTTCTCAGAGAGCAATAAATAAAAGAGAACGCTAAAGAAAAAGACCGTTAATAAACAAATATATAAATCTCCACTAAATTGGAATGTTAAACGCTCTCTGTTTTAATAATAACATAAATATTTTAAAATTTCAAAATTGTCTGAAAATATTTTTTTCACACAAATTATGCATATTTGTGCCATGAAAAGTTTTTCCTTCCACTTTTACACTAAATTCTAATATATCAAATTGCATTTTTTATTTAACGTAGCAACTACTTCAAATACAATTTTATTACAGGGCCGCGGTGGCCTGGTTGGTTAGAGCACCGTTTTCATTATCGGAAGGTAGTGAGTTCGAATCCCGGTTTAACCGAAGATCCGTCATGTTCACTAATGGCGGCTGGGGCACGTCAAAACTTGACGTGGTCCAAGGGGAAATGATACATCTGGGAGTGGCAGGCCAGGTATTGGGAATCTTCTGCTTGGTCCTTGCTTCAAAATCACGAAG
This sequence comes from Latrodectus hesperus, assembly GCA_037975125.1. Taxonomy (NCBI): domain Eukaryota; kingdom Metazoa; phylum Arthropoda; class Arachnida; order Araneae; family Theridiidae; genus Latrodectus; species Latrodectus hesperus. The sequence goes on from CM075858.1 coordinate 34,498,100, forward strand.
ACTCCGCCCTGCTCTTTCTAACTAGTAGAGCTCAACTTAGGGCTATGTACTAGGAAGCATGTCTGTGCACAACAACAATTTTAATACACTAAGCTTAATTAACTTTTATACTTCTGACTCATCGTGATTGTTTTTCTGCTTGGTGCTACACTAATCTCAGTTGATTATCTGTATTAAAATCGTTAAGTATACTATGCGAAGGCTAATAGTTCCTACTGGGATTGAATTCTTTGTGATGAAAGTTCTTAAATTCGGTAGGACGTTGAATAGCTTGAATTTGCATGCAATTGTTGAGGTGAGTGCTTTGAAATTTGTAGGATTTGTTTTCTTGCGGTATAACCCATGATCTATTTAAAAAAAGTTTTCGAAAACTATTTTAATTATTATGCTTCAAAGAACTATACAACAGCTTTTGTCATTTCTTAGTATTAAAATAGATTACGTGAAAAAAAAATTATTCTTAAAATTTTGAAACAAGCTATACTAGAAGTTAATATTTTTATTTCATTTTGTTGCATATTTTCCTGTAAATTGCTAATTTTACCACGCAGCTGAAAATTTTAATTTAGTTTTGCGAATGGAGAATTTTTATTTAATGAAATTAAGTATTTATCCATTTATATTGTATCTTGCAGCTGCCTTTGATTTATAACAGAAGGATTGGGTATATGTTGCATTTTTTGTATTTACATGGAAACTTACGTATTTTCATTAAATGTTTTCCCAGTCAATTCATTTAGGAGTAAAATTTCTCATTTTTGTATTTAAAAAATAGCTACGAATTTGCTTTTAATTTTATTTAAACTTTCAAATTTTTATTTCGATATAAGTAAATTTTTTTTTTCCTCCTGATTTTTAACTATTCTTATTGTGATTTCGTGAAACCGCAAAACCACCGTTTTCTCTCAGAACCCATTAATTCTTTATTAGTCATACTGTATACAAATGTGTGGGGAGTATACAATTAAAAAAGAAGAAAAGTAAAGGCAATTACCATGATTAATCGTCTTGGCTACTTCCCTGAACGTATAAGGATGGCTACAGCTTATGTATATGGCATATATAATGACTTATTAGCCTATTAATTCATTTTTTCCATATTCTGCCGTAGTTATTCAGTACATACAGCTACAGCGGAGCTCCGACGAGACAAATCCAGACAGTCGGTTAATTTAAATGGATTTATTATATTGTAAACTTTAAATTTCAATCACACAATAAGAAGTTGGCATTTTTTTTCTAATGTATATACATATGTAAGCACGAATAATGTTCTGTATTTCTGCTTTCTAAACTAAAATTAGTTTTTATGATGATGGTATATCAGCTTTTAATCCTCTAATGCATATTTTTAAGATATTTTAAATACCATCCTGTTTTATTCTTTTGGATATTCTAGATGAGGTGCGGTTCTTTCAAGTCCGAATTGTCGAGATTATTGTGAATGGTTAAAGCTCTGCCCCTCGGTTCAGCAGTTCGTGGATTCGATTCACAGTTCCACCTATAGCGTGCATGTCGCTAGTGGTTCAAAATACATTTTAAACAATAGCTCCCATTCAGTAGCTTTCGTATGCAAAACGTAATCGTCAAGTGACAAACCAAACTGAATTAACTACTTTATTATTATATAACGCGTTATGTGTACACTTGTTTATAAATTGCACCTTCATAAGAAACCCAATATTTGTAAGCAGTTTTTTATTCGTACACATCTTCAGGATTACATAACTGATTGAATGTAATTCTTATAATTCAATTAAGTAAGTTATTATAAATGTTTGAATACTCACAATTGATCTAGAAAAATCACATCATTCCTTAAAAACATTTTTAGATCCATCCATAATTGAAGTACACTTTTTCTTTTTTGATTTGATGCAAGCATTTCGGTTCTTATCTGGACGAATGTTATGATATTCAATAGCAAAAAGTGATTAGAGGGAGGAATCGTTGCTCATTTAATAACTACCGTTGAGATGAACCTGTGTAGCACACCGTAACATCACACAAAAGAAATTTATAGGCCAATCGCGCATTTCTTCCATTGAGGTTCCATCTGCCGGCACGACTAGTGATCCAGAAATGCAAACTCAGCAGGATGGTGGTATTGTCGATCCCTGGGATGTGCCCTGCCCCAACAATGGTCAAACATTGCCAGTTCCCCTCTGACACAGTTTGTGCATCATGGAAAGATGTTTGTATTTCCTCATCGCAGCGTGTATTTTCACAAGCTTTCGCATTTTTTTTTTTTCATTTAACCTCGAGTATTAAAAAGCTCTGAGTTCCTGAATAAAAAGGAGCGAAATATTTCATGCCAAAACCTTTCTTGTATTCGGAATAATTGGTTTGAATTGTTTTTCTTGGATAAATGCTTCATTTCTAGCTATAAAACGGGGACTCAAATTTTATTTAATGATGTTCTTTTTATGACTTAATTTAAGTTTTCAACTATTTAACCAAACATTGTATACCTTATTTTATCATTTGTGTTCAGTACGAAAATGTAAGCTGTAATATTTATCTATTACAGCTGATTAGTTTATTAGCTCCATAAAAAGTGGGTTTGTTTATCTGGGATCTTACCACTTGTGTGCATTACGGAAAGCAGCTACTACGTCGATTACCTTTTACATTGTTAGGTATTCGTTAAAAATTGTGTGATACTTTCTTCGAGTACATAGAATCAAATAAATCGAGCTTGAAAAGCATGAGTCATAAACAAGTTAGATTCGCAGTTCCATTTTAATATTATAGTCAATTCCAAGAATGTAGGGAATTAACAGCCATTCAGGGCAGCAAATTTATGGGGGGGGGAAACCGCAAATTTTTAAGCCTATATTTAGTGTTAAAACAATTTTAAACAACAGGAACAAAAAAAAATTACTGCAGCTTACTCGATATACTCGTATATTTAGTTGCGACAATATTCATATTAAATTACCATGTCTCAGTTTAATGTATTTTAAATGTTCCCATAATCAGACTTAATAGTCATTTTTATTGTACTTAAAATTTCTTGTTTTAACATCATTAATCATCATTTCTAAATTTCCTTGAACTGGGTGCTTAATACATTGCGATATTCGACGTGTATGTGTATGCTCTTCTTCCGTACATGGATCTCTGTATTTATATAAACTTTTTCAATAAATTTCTCTCAAACAGCTGTGACATTCATACAATTTACAATAATTTGCCAAAGTGTGCTGTCTGCTTGTCAACTTCTCATATCGCTTTTATTTTAAACGATTAAAATTTTTGTTAACTGTCTTATTAATTTTAGATTCATGAAAAAGATATGAAAAATATATTGATTCTAATAACTATTGTAAAATAAAATTTTCTGTATCATATTTCATTTTAAGGAAGTTAATTTTTTTAGTTAACATAATGTATCATATTTTTTTAATGTTTTAAATTTTTTAATGTAATACTCTAATATTTTTTACATTTAATAATTTAAATATTTTTTAAAAAGTTGTCAACGTCTACTTGTATTAACATTAGCAACATTTGGTCAATAAATTAGAAATCTGTTTTATTATATATTTTTTTCATCCTTTTGTGTTTGAATAAAGTATAAATTAAGAATATATGTTATAAAAGGATATTATAAATATTGATGAATTGTGAAGTAGATGGTATAAGGTATTTTTGTTCCTTTCCAGTAATTTGTATAATGGAATTTGATCTAATTTTTACAAAAATTTGTGGCATGGTCTGTGTTTAATTTTTAGGAAATATATTTCTTTCAGAGTGAAAGCAAAAGACATTTAATTCATACAAGTGTATTTTGATGTTCAGCATAGCTTATATTACTTAATTTCTATTTAAAAAATTTGTTACTAATATGCAAATATGTTCTCTGATGCATGACGAGATTTTTTCATTTAGCATACAAAAAAGATAAGTTCGTAAATTCAACTAGTTCTCGTCTAGCTATGTTTTCGTCAGTGTTGATGTGATATAATTTTATTCTTTTCACCAAATTATTCGTTTCTAATCTTCATATTTGTATATTTCCTTATCACATAACGTTTTTGTGAAAATTAGATAGAAAGATATTGATAAAATTTGCAGATAATAAAGATAAGGATGGCAGAATTCTGATATGCAACTTTATTAATCATCGGTTTTCTGTAAATAATTGCTGTTAAATCTTATATATCTTCTCCTAATCGATGTCTCAGATGAATGTTGACTTGACCACTTACTGTTCAGTGATTTATTTCAGTTTCCAACTTGAACATATCTTCGATCGAAATCAACGTTTTTCCGAGTCGATTGCCATAGCAACAAATCTAGGCCAGTCTTCTGCTGCGAGACGGTCATTTTTTAAACCGTAAAAAGTCTGCTGTTTTCATCAGCCAGTTGATTTCTCTGGAAATATATAATATATAGAGTGCAAGCATTGTTTGTATTTAAGCTCATTGAAAGTTTCTTGAATGCAAACAATTGTCACATTTGATATTTGCTTTGCATATTTTGTGGAGATGTGATATAATGCTTGAGCAAATATTACCATTTTCATCATTTGAATATTTTTTCTTTAATTGGAAAACTATTTTGCTGTGCTTAATGATGAAAAGTATATAATGAATGTATATTTGTATTTCTGTTTTGTTTACTGTTCAGTCTCTTCACACAGACATTAATTTTACATGCCACTGTCTCAACACCAAACTTCACCTGGATTATTTAGCTTATGTCAAAGATCAAAATTATCAATTTATTTCTTAGAGACTTAATTTTCCTTTCGGAAAATTTATTCCTCCTTATCTTGAAATATTCGTAAAATATATTCGTATAATTTTTTCTCTTTATTTCCTTGATAAAACTTTAAATACAATTACTATTCAATAACAGTATTTCCTTATCTTTTATTAAGAGGAAATGTGATGGTTTTTCTTCTGGGAATAAATATGCTTTTTTTTTTCTGGGGTTAAGATAAAAACGATTATGTGAAGAGGTGAAAAATTAAGCATTGTATCAGTATTGTTTGTCTGTTTCTCAAACAAATGAAATATTTATTTACTTTTATACATTTAAAATGTAAGCGTTATTCTTCTACACACATGTGTGTATCGTTTATATTTATGAGCTTTCAGCTGTGCTTAAATTATGTGTTACATTATAATTCTGGTGCTTTTAATCTGCGAACTTTATGATCTCTTCTGGCTGACATATTGAACTTTATGGCTTTTTAATCTAATTCAGATTTCCATTCGAATTAAAACTTAATTGTAAAGTGTATTAAAATATTCCTTTGAAAATCCAACTGTATAAAATTGAGTAAAAATTAAACATTTTTATTTTAAAAGAACTATTTATATACCTTTAATTGAAAAATTAATATTTAATTAATAAGTAAACGTTCATTATGACATATAGAAATCAGCTCCTTTCAGTTTTAGATAATTATTTTTCTAAAATTAGGATTACTTTTAAAATTTTCATGAAATTAAATTCAAAATTAACTTTTTCATGAAAAAATTTGTACGTAAGAAAATAGGTAATAAAATATTTTTGAGCGTTCATTTAATATTTTTAAAAAAATCTACGTTTTACTTAGATTTTGTAGTTTTATAAATTATAGTATTTTATCGACAAATATGCGCGCATGATATATATATATATATATATATATATATATATATATATATATATATATATATATATATATATATATATATAATAAAAATGAATTTTTTTTAAGAAAAATTTCTAAAATTCTTTGTTGTAGCATCAATAGTTGAAGCAAAAAGATTTTATAACAAATCTAAAAGCACGTTTGAATTATAAATTTATCGATTTAAATATCCCTTTTTAAATAATGATTAATCTTCTCCTTTATTTTATACATTTTTTGGAACTGTTTTATCATTGTTAATTTAATTTAGTTAATAAAAGAGTGAAGAAAAAGGAACGTCAGGCCCGTTTCGAAGGGAACGATGCTCCCAGACGCCAAATTCGATTTTATTCGTAGCCGGCGGTTAATGACCACCGTAATCATTAATAGCAGCAGATACTCGGAATTTGCGTGTGCCTGCGGAATGAAACGGCACCTATTAAGTTACGTCACGGGAATATGCTGAACTCCCGCACAAATGGCAGTTGCTTCACTTTATTTAGTAATGGGGTGTTAAGAATGAGGTTAAATCAATTTTCACCTTGCCGCTCGTGCCTCTCATTTGCTACAAAATATGACTTGACATTTTACTCCTTTACAGTAACTCGTTTTTGAGACTGCCATTCTGAATTTTTTTAATTTTTATTTTAATTTAAAATTATTTTTCTCTTCAATTTGGTAGTTCATTGCTTTAATCATGCTAAAATTTAATGTCTTCAAGCTAATATCTTCCTGACATCAACCCATTTGACAGTATTACTTGTAATTCGCTCATCCTACTTTTTAATTTTATTTATTTTGTTTCATTCAGTTCGCGAACTTTTCAATTCACTAAATGGTCATTTTGATCTCGGGTATGGATTAATAATTTAAAATCTGCTATAAAGTGCTAATTAAATGAGACCTCTTGTGCCAATTATTACCTCAAAGTGACAAACACAAACGCCTTCGAACAATTTAAAACAATTCAAAAATACCATGTTGTTTGTCAGTTTGTATTTAACTGGTTTTTTCTAGAATATTTAGCTTGGCTCCCAAGTTACGTGGAATTGGGAAATTCCATGTTAGACGCGAGCCAAATTGGAAATGGTTAATAGGTTTTTAGTTCATCAATTCTTGCTTGTTGGATTTCTATCTCAAGCTTGGATGCCTTTTATAGTCCAATCCAAATAGAAAAAAAAATAAAATAAAAAAAAAAAATAAAAATAAAAAAATAAAAAAATTTACCAGTTACAATCAACCAAAACCATTAATGTTAGATGCGCAAATAAGTAAAAATCAATCATAGTGAAAATTTTTGTGTGTTCCTATTCAGCAATTATATTTTTGTTAGACTAATTTAAACAATGATATTATTTTGTATCTTGGTACGTATTTTAAAAATTTAGTATAATCATAGAATAGAGAATAACGATTTATTATAATACATATGTGTATATATTTAAAATGTTTTAAATTAAAAGCTCAAAACTGTTGATTAAAAATAATAGGTAAATTCTGTATATTGATATTTTCTATACATTATATGGCCCATTTAAAATTTCGCCGAGTTCGTTGGTCAACACCTTTGTTTCGGATCCAATAATTCGTGGGTTCGATTCCCTTTGAGCGTGGATATTAGCAATGATTTGTAACCCACTTTAAACTATAGGTCCCGATCTAATTAAATCTCGTATCCAAAGTGACCATTTTGATCCACAAACAAACCATTTGAAACCTTTTTCTTGCGCAGTTTGCAGTTGTGACCAGTACTCGTCAAAAGTGAAATTATTACATTGGGAAAAAATGTTCTTAGTAATATATATATATATATATATCTGTGTGTGTGGGGTGGTCGGTTGGTTGGTTAAAAATTTATAACTATAATTTTAAAACAAACAACAGTTATACGCTATGATATCTATAACCTAGTATCTGCGCTGTGTATTTGATTGATTTCGTCAATTTTTCTGGCAGTTATATTAATTGCATTTTTAATTTATCAGACTTGCTTTGAATTATCAGACTTTTTTGTTGCTTTTGAATTCTTAGTCATACTTCGTAAGCAATTGATTTAAACTGCGATTTTTCGAAAGGTTTTCTGTAGCTTCTATTTGTGTGTGTTTTTAAATAGTTATATTGCTTCTTTTTGGATCTTTAACTTTTGAACTTTTTAATGAAAAGCTTAGGATTCGGTCTCAACGACTGTTTAATAAGTTGAGAATGAGTATGCTTTCTACCTGTGCGTCGGCCACGATGGGTGGGTGTTCGGGGTTCTCCAGGATTCCTTTCTTCCATGACGGAATGCTATCATAAAAGTCCTCGGAAGACAATATGTAGTAGATGTTGCGGTGCCTTCGACCATTAGGATATTTTTTGCAAAGGTGAGAAGTTTTACCGCAGGAAAAGAATTACTTTAACATTCAGTAAATTTAAAAAAAAAATCATTATAATATTCCTTATAAAACATTGTGAGATAAGTGACATAGTGAGATAAGATAAAAGTGAACTTTTACCAAAAAAATGTATAATTATGCCAAGTCTAATTTGTGATGTAGTCATCACATCTAACTGCATGTATAACATTTTGTGCTATTATATTTTATAATCTTTTTCCCAAGTTATTTTACATTTTTTTTCATATTTTTTAAGAATTTACCTTTTTAAGCAGCAATTTTTTCATTATACAGAACTATTGATTCATATAAATTACGTAAAACAAATTCTCGCCTTCATATTTCTCACTGAAGTCACGTGCCTTGTAAATTACTCTGAAACTGACATTCCTAATTTAAAGCAAAAATTGTTATAATGATACCGAAAATTTACTGCATTTGAAAAAAATTCAGTATAATTAATTACTTACCAGCTTAAAATCTTATTTAATAAGTTTATTACTTTTCCAAAAATTGAGTTTTTATATTTTTTAATTTTTTATTTACTCAATTAATTATAGTATTGTTAATGTGTTGAATCAAATTATTGTTGTGACAAAAAACTTGTAAATTAAAGTATTATCTAAAATTTTTATAATTTAAATTACATGATTACTAAATTTCCTTAACATTTCTGCGTTTTACAGTGTTTATAAAAATACGTTGTTTATTCTTCTTTTGAATTTCGGTTTTCACTATCACTATTACTACATAGCTGCCAAGTCTACTGATTCTATCGGGAAACTCCTGAATTTTCATCGTTACTCCCGATTTCCACACACACACACACACAAACACAGATAATGTATGAAAATCTACTATTTTTGGCAATTTCAGTGAAAAATTGAAAACAGCCGAAATTTTGTTGGAAAAAAATCTATTGAGTTTTTTAGGAAATTAAATCGTCGGCAGATGGCGCACTAAAATTTTATATATATATATTTTATAATATTTTATACATATATAAATATATAAATATATATATATATATATATATATATATATATATATATATATTATTTTCGAGTCCGCCGTGGGAAGATGACCACTAGGCTAAAAAGACTCTTACGAGGTTATCGGACAATGGTATGATGTATCAGCAGAGTACATGTGCTATGGGCACGCATCTCTTAACATAACAATGGAGGGGGGTGGGCTACTATTTTGGAGGTTCTTAATATTTTAATCGTTCATAATTTTTTTTGTTTTCTAAATTTTAAATTTAGATCTCCATTACAATAGAGAGCAGGGGAGCCCCTACTCTGCTGATATTCGTAATTTGGCCGAACACCGGCATCCCACCATGGAGGAGAGAGAGAGTATTTTATTATGAAAACAAAAGGTTTTTACAAAAATTACAATTGCACATAAATCGCTCGCAGGCGGGTGCTAGGTATATTTAGGTAACATAGTTCTGTATTACTTAGATTTCTGATTACAAGACAATTTCTTTGATTTCTGATTAAATAACACACACATTTCATAGCAGCAGCAATAAACAGTTCAATTAGGAGGAATATTACTAGTTATTAATAATTTAATTAGGAAAATATTTCCGTCAAACAAAGTATTTGTCCCTGAATTAAATTTATTTAGTAATATGTTTTTATGTATTTTTATAAGTTTAATACTTATAAACTGTACTAGTGTAGTAAAAGTTGCCCTACAAAATAAATATTGGAACATAAATGTTGATGTTTATTTTAATTTACAAGTAATATATTCTTTTATTTTTTCATAGCTCCTTTATAAGGTGGATGAATATTTTATTAAAAAATTAAGATTAACACTAAATATTTTTAACATAAATCAGAATGTATAATTTAAAAAATAAATTTGTCTTTTTGGGGTACTAACGTTTTAAACATTCTGTTTCAAGCAAAAATGTCGCTAGTAGTGTCTCCTGATTTTTTCCCCTCAAAATCAGTAGAATTTACTGATCCTCCCCCTCCCGTCAAGGTTGACAGGTATGCTACTATTCTGTTCAAGTTTCATTTTTGAGTACTCTTACTTTATTTTAAACTTATTACTTTTAATTTGATAACTTTTCCAGCTCTCCAACTCATTGCTGTAATGGTGATTTATAAAATATATCAGTTATTTTGTAAAAATTATATAACATCGATCGCTTGTATACAATTACTGATATTTTTTGGGTGCAAGTTAATTTAACTCGAGTCTAAAAAAGCTCAAGATTAATACGTCGGGTGAAAGATTGTTAACATTTTTTATTCCTTCTGCCCAATTTCATATCCCTGTTACCTGTAAAATTTTCTAATTATTTACAGGTTCCGCTGAGTTAGAGTTACAAAGGAAATTGGAGAAAAATTAACCTCTTTGGGTAAGAAGAATTATAGTCAGAAATTAGTTAGAAATAAAATATATTGGTTTTTAACTGTGGTCTTTATTACGCAGTTCTTGGGTTGAACTTCGATCTTCGAGGAGGAAGTTTATATGTTTCAGAACTACCTACTTTAAACCATAGCTTAGGGTTGAATGAGTCTGCTTGTACAAAAAAATTGTAATGTGATAAACTATCTTAAATGCATTGATTAGATAAAGAAAAGTTATGAAGATCCCTTGAGAAATGGTGATTATTCGAATAGTTAACGATATTTTTTATAATTATGAATATCTTAAAATTAAATTTGTTTCTAAAATCAGTGCAATATAAAAGTAAAAATGAGTTACTGAAATTATTTTATTACTTTAGAAATATTTAAGTAAAAATTATACATTATTTTTTAAAAGTCTGTTTACTAACAGCATTTTTAATTTTCAAATAACTCGTGGAAACGATAAATTTTGTTTTAATTATCGCAACATCACTATGTTTTTTTAATATTATCGCTTTCTCTAATTGCACATCTATTCGATATGGAATTAGATAAATTTTGGATTGCGTATTGTATTCTCTTTTTTTACGAAATTCAATGTAAAATTTGCTGTAGTTGTGGTATATTTCATTCTTCTTTCATATCATATAGAAATGTCTAATTCAAGCTGGTGACAGTCATTCGTTGTCCATATGAACATTGAAATTTTTTATTCTAATGACATACCAACAGTAAAAATTGTTAAACGCAAGTGTCATTCATATTTTGATTATATTGTTCACAAAAATGGAAATCATCTGGGATTTTTTAATGCAATTTGATTTTATTCTGCTTAGCCTACAAGGTTTATTTGCGTAGATTCAACCTGATTTTTCAAGCAATGTTTTGAAGTGTCGAATTCTTAGAATCTTGACTTAGTTTGTCCTTGAATGTAACGCCTTTCTTTGCAAATTTTCTTGATGCAGCCATCTATTCACCTGACATTGAATTTCCTTATCTATCAATTAACCTTGGAAATTTATTCCTATCTTACATAAAGTTTATTTTTCTTGCTTGTCTACTATTTAGGAATAAAAGTAGAAACAGTTTTGAATGATTTTATTCTGTAAAAATGATGAATATATGTAGATTTTTTTATCTGGTTAACTTATCAAATGAAATGAAGCTTCTTCTAAATATGTTGACTAGATATAATAATTTAAAGAAAAAGAATTCGCTAATTATCTCAGCGCGTGACCGATGAGTTTTAAATGTTTGGTTCAAAAAATAACACTTTCTCTATCTCTTGCAGTTTCTTTTTTACGGTTGGTAGTGAACCTAGACGTTTCCTCCCATTTAATGCAAACTGGCAATTCTTTAAGGTCTGAGAATTTAAAAAAAGTTAATTCGGCTCGTCGCAGATGTTAACGACATCTTAAATGGCTTACTTTATAAATTTTATAGTAACTAATTACAAATTTTACTATATAAATTTTATAGTAACTAATTACAAATTTTTAAGTTTTTGGCTTGAGAATATTCTTTTGCTTTTTTTAAAGGAAAGATTATAGTTTTGATTCGTATTGTGGAATGTTGATTGATGTTTGGCGTGAAATATTTATTAAATTTCCGAAATTAACTCTAACTTCATGCAATGAAGTCTAATCAATCAAAATTGACACCCTGATATAATACATGTTTCATTCACTTTCTTTTTTTTAAATATAATATATTTTTTAAAAAAGTGTAGAATTTTGTCCGCCAAACTATTAACTTAAAAATGTACTAAATATCTTACGTTTTTGTTAAATTTTTTCATTGTGGTACCACAGTACTGTTATGGGCAGAAGTGATACTTCAGTTTTATGGTAATGCGCGCTTCAGATCGATTATTTTTGATATTCTGTTAATAAAATTATAATCGAAGTTAAGTTGAGATCTCTCAATTTGTGTCGCATATTCATGAAAAGTTTATTTATAAAAGTAATATTATGCCATTGTTTTTAAATCAAAATATAAACGGAATAACTTATAAAAGAAATTTCCTTCCAATCTTACATTGCGATACTAATTAGATGTTTTAATGTAAGTGTAATGCAGTCAAGATATATTTTAGCCCATCACACACGACCAAACAAAGAAATTTTTGTCTCATCACTTCAAATTACTATTCCATTGTTTTGATGTCTTATTAACAGGTGTATTTGGCCATTTATCTTTCCAACCTTTGAAAAAAGAACTTTTTTGTAAAATTTCAGAATTTAGACCACTAAAAATTGTATATCCAGTCTGATTAGCCTCGTGCGTAAAAAAAGGACCATTGAGCGATAAAATATTCAAATTTAGACCAAATTCTTTAAATTTGCGGCGGACTGTTCTTGTATTAACATTTATATTACATTATGTTATTTTTTTCTATATTCGAAAATGATTAATCTTCTATCACTAAGTTTAGTCCTTCAAATTTTCTATCAGCAGCTAATGTTGTTTATTTTATTTTTTTTACCTTTACACCCCCCCGTCACTAATAAAGACTACCATTTAAAAAACTTTTAACTTTTAATGAATGAAATAACAACAAAAAACAATCATATAATATATTATGTCCTAATATATTTATAATGATGTTTTAGTTCATTGTGAAAAGAAAATATCTGTAATCAATGCGGTTTAATATTTTGAGATACAAATGTTGAGAATATATATATATATATATTAGGTATACCGGAAAGTTCTGTCCGCTCCGGTTACAATCAGTTTCAACAAGTATGCGCATATTCCTGTGACACATATTTGGCTCTCTTTTGATCGCTAACTATGTATACACATTTTCGTCGCAGATGAACTAAAACGAAGTTCATTTACGAATTCCAACAAGAAAGAAATGCTACAGAAGCGTATAGAAATTTATTGAAAGTGTTTGGTGAAGGTACAGTTTCTGATAGAACTTGCAGAAGATGGTTCAAAAAATTTCAGGTAGGTAATTTCGACCTTTCTAATAAGCCACGCTCTGGGCGACCATCTTTGATCGACGGCGATACTGTCAAGATCATGTTAGAGCAAGATCCTTTTTTGACAACATCGGAAATTGCGGAAAGGCTTGATTCAGCTCAACAAACCGTTTCCGACCATATTCGGAAACTAGGGTTTGTGTGGAAGTATTCGAGATTGGTGCCACACAAGTTAAGTGAGAAGAATTTGAATGATCGAATCATCATATGCACATTTCTGCTTGCACGCAACAAAATCGAACCCTTCTTGGACCGGATCATAACTGGGGATGAAAAGTGGATTACTTATGAAAACATCGTAAGAAAAAGGGCATATTGTGAACCTGGAAAACCTGCCCCCTCAACCTCTAAACCGAAGTTGAGCCTGAACAAGAGAATGTTGTATATATGGTGGGACATACGAGGACCAATACATTTTGAGCTGTTGAAACCAAACGAAAGGCTAAATTCGGAGAAGTACTGTCAGCAATTGGATAAATTAAAAACAGCACTCCAAGAAAAGGCGGCGATGTTCAATAGGAAGGACATCATACTGCTTCATGACAATGCCAGGCCACATGCTGCTTTGGGGACTCGTCAGAAAGTCGCAGAGCTAGGCTGGGAAATTCTGTCGCATCCACCATACTCTCCGGACCTAGCACCATCTGATTATCACTTGTTTCTGTCCTTACAAAATTTCTTGCAGGGCAAACAATTCAAAAACGAAGAAGATATCAGACAAGCACTGGTTCAATTTTTGGCCTCTAGAGATAAGACATTTTTTAAAAATGGGATATACAAATTGCCATCACGCTGGCAAGAAGTCATAAATAATGATGGCAATTATATTGTTCAATAAAGTTTATCCAAAGTATGAAAAAATGTATTCCTTTGTTTCATTCTAAAACGGACAGAACTTTCCGGTAGACCTAATATATATATAACTAAAGCAAATTTTCCTTTTTTATTCTTTATTATTTGGCCTAACTCCTGATAGAATGCATATAATGAAACAAAATTTATTGTTTTGTACTCTTAATTAAATGATATATTTCAATGATCCGCAATTTTATGATAATTCTACTATAAATATCAACAGAAATAGCTACAAAATATATACAAAAAAGGTCTTCAAAAAAACCTCAAAAATAAATTTTCCAAAAGATTTTCTTAAATATATAAATTCTTATCTTAATGTATATAAGTAAGTCAAAGTAAAATACATTAAAAAATGCTGAATAATTAGTATATTTTGTTTAAAATATTACTATATCATTTAATGTTAAGATGGTTGTTATTTATTATATTGGGGAAAAAAATTAATCCTACAAAAATATATCAAATACAAATCAAGATTTATCATTCCATTTGATTTATGTTTGCTGAGAAGAAATTTTTACTTTTCAGAAAATTCTCTATAAAAGTAATTGTTTATTTTATTGAATTGTTGTATAATAATTAAATAGTTTTATTTGTTGAGTTTGTTTTTAATTATGTAAGCATATTCGATCTCCTAACTCTGATAAAATAGCTTCAAATATAAATTATTTTACAAATACAATTCAAAATACTAAATCAACTAAGCGAATATGAATTGGAAACATTCATGCTCTTGATCCCTAGCTTAGCCGCATTAAATTAAGAAGAAAAAAAGATTTCAGCTTCTATATCTAGGTCTGTAAACAAATTATTCCCTTTCTACGCCGAAACTTCGCTTCCAGTTTCAATCTTTTCCAAATCTGGCTGCTGGCTAAAAGGCGGGCACCTTGACATCCTTTCCAATAACAGAACACTAAAAACTGCTGTTGCTTTCCCCAATACATACTATTATTTGGCACGTTGACCATGAATTAAAAAATATAATTAGTTCGGTGGCATCCCTTGACCGTTCTTTACACCTTTTGCCACAAGGAACTGATACAAAATTTGTAATATACTTTTTTTTATTATCATTTGCTTCATGCTTTTATGTGCCACGGCTGTTTTCAAATTTCTGCGAGCTCTCAAAATTCTGCAAACGTGATTTTGTCCGTTCCACTTCGTGCGGCGGCAAACCCATTATTTCAAGGTCGTTTCGTTCTTTAACCCTTTTTTTTGCTTTCCTGTTCGGCTGGCGGATGCCGGCTCTATGGGTTCGGATCCATGACTAATTAGCCAGGGTTTGATAACATGCTTCATCTCTTGATGAGTTTATTTACATCGATCCATGAATACAAAGCGCTTGTTTTTATTTATTTATTATTATTATTATATTATTGAATGATAATTGAATTGTTGTGGGATATTAAAATAAATTAACATTTTTTCTAGAAACTTAGCCATAAATTAAAATTTATTTTAATTCAGTCTGATAATCAGTATTTTAAACGAACTTATAATAACATTAATCTAGATTACAATGATATTTTTAAAATGTTGGTGCCCTTAAATTAAAATTAAGAAATTGTATATAAATAAAATGAATTTCATATTCTGAAAGAAACATTACATAGAATAGATTTAGTATTTATTGTGTTTTTTTTAACTATTGTTTTATTTGCTAGAATTGCTTGATTTAGACTTTTTTTTTAATTGATTAAATTCGAGAATGTTTTATATGCCTGTTTTGCATTGTTGTAGATCATCTAATTACTTAGTTTTTTAATTAAAAGTTTTATTTCTTTTATAGCAAAAGTTGTAAGAAAAATTATAAAATCAATTCAATTTAGAGATTGTTGGGGAAAAACTGAGATGTTTTAAAAATACGTAATAAAGTTTTATTATCATATGTTTCTGGTTTATCTAATTTTACTTTCCTTCCACAAGGAAAAGAAATTAGTGAGTCAAAAAAATTTTTTAAAGAAAAAATAGTCTTTGATTTTATGAATTAAATCAGTACTTTCTTTTTGAATTAAGTAAGGTTTGCTTATAGGTAATGCATTTTAATATGAAGTACAATGCAACTTTATATAAAAAAAGTATTATTGAAATTATTTACAGTTGCTGTTAAAATATTAATCTCATATTTTAACAACAAGCTAACAATGTGTTTATTTTTGCCAATGTGTAAACTTGATAAAAATTATAACTCTACATTTTTTTATTCAATATATTTGCTGGACTGATTGATAGCTGCTTGTCTGATCCTTTCTTCAATATTTCATAGGTTCTAAACATTTACTTTAGTCCCAATCAAATTTTAACCCCTTGGGAAGAATTGACCTTTGAATGAAAAAAATGTAAATATTATATGATGAAATCTACTATATTTGAATTTACATAACTTGATTGTTTGCAAATATTTTTTAGATAATCCTTTCCAATTTGTATCTTAAAGAACAACTGAGTTAGAAGTTTGGAGTTCTTTTAATCAATCAGTTATCAGTTGGGTGTGATATCATAATGCATTGTTTTGCTAAAAGATAAAACTTCAGTTTTCTTGTCATAGGAGAACATTTATTTATTTATTTAATGTCCTTTTTATTTCTATTTGAAAAGTAGAATCTTTTAATGAAAGTTTTTTTAATCACAAAGCTGTAGAAACCAAAGTTCAGTAGGTTAGTTGCTGGAATATGAAGTATAAATTTATGTATCTCTAATAGTAAAATTACCCTTCTTAATTTTTGTAAGTATTGAGAAATATATACTGTCAAAAGGTCATCATGAGCATGTATGTTTGTGTGAGTGAGTGAGAGATGCTTAATTTAAAAATATTTTATAATTTTAATTTCAAAATTATTCATTTATTTTATTTTTTACATTTTTAGCAAATTTGTATTTAAAATTATTAAAAAGCTATATGCAGTTTTTGTAAACATGAAGTATACCTTCAATTTATATATATATATATATATATATATATATATATATATATATATATATATATATATATATATATATATATATATATATATATATATATAAAGATTAAGAAAAAGCATATATTTTTATAATTTTAAACTTTCTTCTTCTCAAATATTCATTATTATTTTATTGTATTTTTTAAAACACTCTAGGGTATAGTATATATTGCTGTGCTGTTCACATTGCAATTATAGTTTTGAGGATTAGCACTCTATTTAAGATGAAAATTTCAGTGTACATTAATAATGTTTGAAATTCTAACTGAAAAGTTGTTTGATAATATATCAAATTAAAAGCACTGTAAATGTGTGGACTTTAATAAAATCTTATTCTTTTTTTATCATAGAGTGTGAAAGGCCATACTACACCTGTGGACTGTGTTTGCTTTGACCCGAGAGAAATTATGGTGTGTGCTGGTTCTTTCTCTGGTGCTTTGAAAGTTTGTGACTTAGAAGCTTCTAAAAGTAAGAAATCTTTAATTTTATAATATATGATTGATTTCTAATCATTGTTACAATAAGCAAGTTATTAAAGTTTTTCAATTAGAATGAAACTTTTCAATCATGTAAATAGTCAAACTTTTCAATTTATGTTGTATTACTGAAAAATTGCAATGAATTACAAACTTGTAAACATTATTAAATAGGACGCTGAAAGATTATATTTTTATTATAATTTTATAGTAGAAAAATTAAGTTTGTTATTAATATATATGTATAAAGTGATATCTATTTTTCTAAAAGCTTTTTATTTTATAGGGTTTTTATTGGGTATTTATTATAATTTTTTGATATTGTGGCAAATTAATCATGTAAACCTTACTACATCTAATGATTGTTATATTTTAATTATGTTTTATGTATAAGCAAATCTGTTGTATAATATGAAACACATGTATTATAGTGTTTTTATGTACTGAATATAATTTTATCATTTTACTGAAGTTAAAATGTATTTCATTTTTATTAATGTATGTAACTTAATTTCGTAATTTTATAGAATATTGTTTCAAGGGTTGACAATACAGCAGCATTTAAAAATAAAATATTTTTAATTCATTTGCTTTAATTTTTTTTTTTTTTTTTGTAAAATAAAAATCTTTTTATTTATTTTTTTTTTACATTTTTCAGTTATTCGAACTTTAACTGGGCATAAATCTTCTATAAGATGCTTAGATTTTCATCCTTATGGAGATTATATAGTTTCAGGCTCTGTAGATACAAATATTAAAGTAAGCATTTAAAATTTATTTGATATAAATGATGTGTTTATCTTAAGTTTTAATTATAAGATTATTGTAGCTTAATTGTTTCTTTGTATTAAGACAAAGTATACATATTTTTAAAAAATTAAAATTAAATTAATGATTGTTAAGAATAGAAAAAATATATTTTAGTGAGTTGCTACTTGTTAATTATGCTTGCTTGTTAAATTGATTAATTAATAAATATTTTGTAAAATGTCTGCGCTACATGTACTTTAAATTATTACTTTAGGTTGTTTATTCCGAGTGTCTGCTATGAATTATAATCAAGAAAAATTTATAATTTCATTAATTTATTAAATTTTTAAGTTATTTTTATCATTCACTGATTAATAAAAAAAGTGTTATTGTAGTATTTTCTGATTCAGAACATTTCCTGTGTAGATTCTTGAATCATGACAACATTAATGATTATCATGATTCAAGGATCTAAACAAGAAATTAATTAAGTGAAATGTGGAATTTTATTTTGCCATTGTAATATATTAAAAATGTATATATGGAAATGTTGTACTTTAAAAGAATTTTGAATCTTTATATAAAATTTTAAACCATATGAATCAACTATACACTTTTAAAATGGTATTGTAGACTAATTTGATCTTGTATATGTATATATATTAAAAATAGATTAGTTTTATTTCAATTTATATTTTAATTCAGTTCTTATAGACATAATTTTCACTTACAGAAAGCTGTTAATTTTCATTCATTATTCTTGCATGGTTAAACTTCTGTGGAATGCTAGTTTTTTATAAATAACAATTTGATGTTAAAATGTATTTAAAAAAAAACAATAATCATGATTGAGTATCATTTATATCTCATCTGAAGTTAGGAAGTATCAGATGAGATTTCAATTAAATTTTTATGAACAAAAGATAATTTATATTATAAAATTAGTTCATAATAGTGATTTGAAAGTAGTTATTTAAAAAATCCTTCCGTTTATTTAAATGTTTACAATTTTTAATCTACAGTAATTTATTTTATTACCATTATAGCTTTGGGATGCCAGGAAACAAGGATGCATTTATACCTATAAAGTAAGCAAGAAATTTTTACTTTCAGAAAATGCATGTCTTTGTGGTTATATATAAAATATATGATCTTATTTCAGGGCCATAATAAAACTGTCACTACTTTAAAATTTAGTCCTGATGGCAAATGGGTAGCTTCAGGAGCACAAGATGGATCTGTGAAAGTATAAAAAAATTTGTAATATTTTTATGCTTATAATATAAAATTAATGTACAATTTAAGCACATTTTAATTTTTAAATAAGTATAATGTTCACAAGCCATTTGACAAATATTTCATTAACAAAATGCTAACTGTTTTTTTCCAAATTTTTTTCTCTCTCTCTCTGTAAATTAAAACAATCATTCAAAAATCTGTATTAAAAAAATTATAATTTTATCTGTCCTGTGAAATTTTGCCTGCAGACAAATTATGAATGGTTGCATGGAATGGACCTAAACTAAATGTGATTTCTAGCTACATATATAACTTAAACTTTCATTTTGAAATTTGAATGACAATGTATATTGATGTTAACACTGTTAACCTAACAATATTAACTTAAATTGTAACTAACATTTTTTTGAACTTCTTAAAAAAATTTTTTACACTGCAATATATTCAATTTAAATGTGAAACTCATCACAACTCTTTTTAAGATTAGAACACACAAACCCTTTTTAAGATTGTTATTTATGCATAATAATTTGGAGTTTAAAAAGTAATTGCAGCATCTCACCCCCCCTTGTTTTTGTACATGTAAAATTATTTTAAAGAAGTAATATTTATGTTGGGGTTTTTTCTGACTGTAATAAACATGCTTTTGCTTTTCCCAGTACACTCAATTAGAAATTAAATTTAAACTTGAATAATAAGAATTCCAAATTCATTGTATAATTCATTAAAAAAATCAATTTTCAAGTATAAAACACATTTGATTTTTTTTAATTTGATTCATGCATGAAACTTCATTTCATGATGAATGTCCTTATTTCATGCAGCATTTTGAATAAAGCTAAATAAATAGTAAGTATTGTTAGTGAATAGTATACATAATTATAACTATTTTTCTAACTATTAATTCTCTTTTCAGAAGGTACACACATTTCCAATAAAAACTAACACTCACAAAACTGGTAGGCTTGAACTGCATATCTTTATAAGTTGAAATAATTTTCACAATAAAAATATTGCTTTCATTTCCAGGTTTTTATCACAATTAAAATTGATAAAATAGTAAAAAATTTATAATTATTACTTATGAATGTCATTTAAAATTTTATTGGACATATTATTGTATGAGAAGTCTATTGAAAATTATGAATATGAGCGTTCTGCTTTTCCAGTAGTCTAAATAACAGATATTAATATTGTTATTTAATTTAATATTCCTTGTTAAAATAATTTAAGTTCCTAGGAAACCAGTTTCATAGTTAAAATATACAAGTTTAAATAAATCAAATTAGAAAACCAGTTTAAAAATAAACTTTAAATTTTAATGAAAAATTTGTATGTTGGTTCATAAGTTACATAATTTTATTGTACTGTAAGAATATGCTGTTAAAAATTATATGAAGTTTTTATAGAAACATCTCAATTTAATGTGTTTAATTAATACTAATGTTCTTAATCTTATTTTTATATTTCTGATTTCTTTTATTGTAAATAATTTTGTTTGTCTATTTTAACATTTCTATTACTAATCATTTAAATTTTCTTTAATATGACTATTAAATTTTAATTAATATACTTTATAATAAAGTCAATAGGGGATATGAAAATAATAATTATTTTTTAAATCATTATATTTCAAAAAAAGTCTTAGATGCCATTTTATATGATTAGGCAAATTTCAGTATGTATGAAAGGGAAAATTTTTCATAGTTTCAGTTATTAAATATTAAGTAAGTAGTTAGTAAAATATTGATACTTTAATGAAAGGAAATTCTGCTACTGTTTATATAGTTGAAATGATTCACACTCCTCCTGGAAATCTTAAATAATTCCTGAAAAGTTCTAATTTCTCCTTTAGATATGCATTAGTTTTCTGTTAGAAGTGTATAGTTTCATTCACTATCTTAGGATATTTGCTGCATGTAAAACTTTAATGGAAAAAAGAAATTTATATTGTCTAATGTGTTTCTTAACAATAATAATCATTATATTGTTCTAAATCAGAGCTGCTCAACATGAGACCTGTGGAACAGGTCTCTAAATGTATAAAATTACCCTTAAATTCTTGCATTGCAAATATATGTAAAAAATTTGGCATTAATAATGAAAAACAAACAAAATAATGTTTGAGCCACTAGGGACAGATAGAAAGGCATAGCAAAGCTATTGAAAGTCATCCCGATCTTGCTCGATCACCCTTGAATATTCCAAAAGCCATGCTTACATATATAAAAAGTACAGTCAAGCAGGACTTGCAGAGTTAATTAATAATTGTTTTATAGCATATAGTATGCAACAATTCTAAAATCTTTTTAAGTGAAATACTCAGAGAAATAAGTCTTGAAATGAAATGCTTCACTGAGTATATTTCTTAATAAGTGAAATTTATCTTGAAAGAATCAATTTATAGTTATCATTGGGAGAATCACTAGCTATTTAATCACAAACAACAGTAAAAATAACTTTAATGCATTGTTTGTATCCGAGTACTATCGATTCCAAAAAATATAATGTGAAACATTACACACAACTTAACATGAGAAAAGTTTCAGCTATATATAGGGTAGCCAAGAAAAGCTATCATTAAAGATTATCAGTAAAACTAAAACATTTTTTAAAAATCTGATTCTTAAAAAAAGTGCAGTATTGCCACTTCTTATGAAATTGTACTGGAAATTATCTGAGCAAAGAAACATTTTAAGATTGAAATGATTCCTTACATAAAATACAACAACACAATTTATGCATACTCAACATAAATTGTGTTGATAAAATTTATAATGAGAATGTACATAGAGCAGACTTTTAACTTTTCAGATTATGCAATTTGCAATCAGATCCTTATTACCGTGGAAGAACTTGAAATTGAATTAAATCTTTTAAAGTTGCAGTCAGAAAAATGACACCCTAACTTCCAAAACATAGTCAAAATATTGATATGTCACTTACTCATTTGCTGTGATTATCAATGACAAACATTAAAGTTAATATTGATGCCTTACTTAAAAAATTAACATATACAAAAATGTGTTATTTTTTGAATAAAATAATCATAGAAATAATTTTTTTTTATTTTTTTTATTATACTTATTAAAACTCAGTGATATAGTTGCATTCAAAGTATTTTATAATGTAGCCATTCTAATTGTATTTTTAAAGTGACTCTTGCTGTAGGACTGCCCTGTTCAAAATGATACTGACTTTTATGATTATAAAATCTATTTCTACCCAGTTTTAATTTAATTTGATTTAATTTATGATGATTGTTTAAAAATCTATTTAGGATGATAAAGATTAAAAAATTATTTTAAGTAAATATATCATTTTAAAAGTGTACAAGTAACTATGACACTTTAAAAAGCAAATCATCCACATCTTTCATTTCAATTTCTGAAGTTCTGTTTTCTTGAAAATATTATCTGATAAAAAAATTTAAATGTGGGAACTAAAAGCTTTTTTATACTGAATGTATTAAATGAATTATGATTGATTTGATTGCAATTTGGGAGTTTATATAAAAACAAAATTTGCATAATGAAAAAATCCAAAATGTTATAACAATTATCTATTTCTCAGTTCAAATAATGATTTTATCAATAAAAGAAGCATGTATTTTGCAAACTTTAATAAAATTATAATTTCTTTTAATGGATTTTAACTTTAGGAAAAATTATGATTTGTCAAGCTATCCAATTTTAACGAAGCAAAAAAATTGATGATTAATTCAAAAACCTTTTTTAAATTCATATCAGTGAAGAAAGCATTTTGTTAACGAAAAAGTTTTTTCTGTAGTAATTAAATTAAAGTTACTAATAATTATTTACAGTTTTAAAAAAGTGTAGTTTTCCTTAATATCTGAGTTATTTACAAAAAATGTTTGCCATATTTAGAGAATACTTTTTTGAGAAATACAAAAAGTATTTTTATCGTCTACTGTCCTTTATTTCTACCTCTAAGTCCTATATTTTTATTAATTTTAAATTATTAATAAAAATATAATTAATATTTCTCAATTCTTAGTGCTTCCATTAGGTTTTTCTCATTGTTTTATATGCATTAGTTTATTGGTTGAAATGTAACCCATTTAAATTTGTGTAAGCTGTTTTGGTTTTGTCTTTAATGTAGAATACATTCATTAGTAAAAAGTGTAATATAATTGTTTCATTCCTATAAAAGTTTTGCTTAAAATATGTTTTATGCATTGATCAGAGACAAAGAAATAAATAAAAAAACATGCATCATTCCAATATTCTGTAACATACAGTTCAAGAACTTAAACACGAAATATTGTAAGTTCCTTTGTGTCACTGAATGATACATTTGAAATTAACATGTTTTAAGATTGTTTTGTAGCCTTATAGGAGACAATTGTTTTGATGTAATTATTAATTTAAATTTTGGATTTATACATTTGTATGCTTTTAAAATTATGTTAAAGATTATTTTGATCTTATTAACTATCAAACTAATTCTTTTTCTTGTAATTTACTACCAAATAGGCAAAATTGTTGGTAATTAAAATTATTATAAAGTTAATTTACTTTTGCAATTCTTTCATTTGCTAATAATTCTAATTTGTTTGCTAATTAGTTTCATTATTATTTTGTTTTGCTAAACTTTCTAAGAACAAAAATAAGGTGGAACATTTAAAATTGCACTTAAAATGTGTTCTTTATATCACACTTAAAACATAAGAGTAATATTATAATTAGCACCGATATACTTTATTTTGCTACCTAAGTAAAAATAGTGAATTATATTTAGATGAATAAATAAATATTATCTGAGAAAAAGTTAAAGGCTATTCACAGATATTTTTTATTCTGTTAAAATGTTAAAGAGCTCTGTTTAATAAAGTTGATAGATAAACTTGAACATCTGTGTGTGGTAGATTCTCACAAAGAACCAAAGACCTGTCAATATTGATTACAAAGTTAACAGGTCGTGGGTTTTCAGAAAGTCGAAAGTTAATGTTAATAATGTGTTAAATCTAAGTCAGTTGAATATATAATTAAAGAGATTAATCTAAAATATACATATCTAATGGTTTAAATAGTTTGAAAAAATTTGGTATGTAAGCAAGAAAAAGAATTATGTGTTTGATTAAGTAGTAATGTTTTGGGAAAAAAGGAAAATCATATTTAAATTGAAACTTTGCATTAATTCATAATTAATGTTAAGTTTCAATTTAAATATGATTTTCCTTTTTTCCCAAAACATTACTATTCAAAAAATGATGAACATTAATTATTTTCTTCATTTTTGTCACTTCAGTTTTTTTTTTTTTATTTATTTATTTATTTTTTTAATTTTGAATATAACACATTGCTCTTATTACAAATGTATCCAATATTATATACAATATTTAACAAATAAGTGTATTTTCTATACCTAAATGAAATTGTTTATATTGTTCAGTGGACTTTATGCTTTTGAAATCAGTATTTAAATTAGTTTTCACAAATATTTATCATTGCCATCATTTGAAAATATAATTGTAAAATATTATACGTACTAAGTTAAAAGTGTATTAGTGTAAAAGTATCTATATGAATGCTAATACCTCCTAGATAAATTTTATTTCACTCCTGGAAAACTCCAGGAATTTGTTTTTTGGGAATCTTTATGAACCCCAATGGTATGAGAGGAAAATTTGATGTGCTAAAAATAAATTTACTTTTGCTCTAAATATTTTAATATATTTTTATCCTCACTTGTACTTGAAAGTCTGAAATGTAGTAAAGTGACTAAATGGGTTAGTAACTAAGAAAATAGAGGATGAAATTCTGTTTAAAATTGTGTGTGCTAAATGCAATGACTGAAAAAAAATTTATATAAAACTTATGAAATAAATAAAGGTAGAATTAGTATTCAATTGAAGAGTAAGTAATTATGCGCTTGTTATCAGGTAAATAAAATATAGTATTTGGAATTGTTTTCTCCTTTTTTTATATAAGAATCTTTTTTTTTTTTTTGGCACGTTTCCTTAATATAAATTTTCAGTGTATTCATCATTTTTCTTTAATTTCAGTATCCGACTTTAATAATGAATATTTGATAGTTAAAATATTATATACACATGTTAAAAAATTTTTTTGATGCAAAATTTCATTTTTTTTTCTTAGTTTATTGTTTGAATATATGTTGAACAGTTTTACAAATGTATTTTAAGTTTTTACGCTTGCCTAATATTAGATTAAAAATTTTTTCATATTGAATTATTCAACCATATAGATTTATTTTTATATAGCTTTGGGATTTAAGTGCTGGTAAAATTCTCACTGAGTTTCATGGCCATACTTCATCAGTTAGTGGTGTTGAGTTTCATCCAAATGAATTTCTCTTAGCCAGTGGTAGTGCTGATAGGTATGTGTGATTTTAAAAACTACTCACAGTTTTTCTTAATTTTATTTTTAATTTTATTATCTTGCTTATTTATATCAATTCTTGTAATTTTTTTTACTTATATGCTTTTTACATTGATTAATTAAATAGTTTTTTTATGATTCATCTTTCATAAATTCTGAAAAAAGTTGTCATCCTGCTTACATTTTACAAACAGATGACTATTATATATTGTTATAAATTACTTAAATTCATTTCTATA
The DNA here is from genome assembly GCA_037975125.1 of Latrodectus hesperus. Taxonomy (NCBI): domain Eukaryota; kingdom Metazoa; phylum Arthropoda; class Arachnida; order Araneae; family Theridiidae; genus Latrodectus; species Latrodectus hesperus. The sequence goes on from CM075858.1 coordinate 34,524,356, forward strand.
TATTTTTAAACTCTATATATTTCTATATATTTGCTGGGAAATGGAATATAATGTTATACTTTTGAAAAGGGATTAATTACATTATTATTTACTCACAGAATCATTTATACACAAACACACAATCAAACAATATCATTTTATATTATTTCTGAAAAATTGATTATTGAAAGATCTAAAAAAATCTGTTAAAAAATTTATTGAGGAAGGGACAATCACTTTTCGTATGAAGAGTATTTTCCATGTTATTAAAATCCTTTTTACTTGGTGAAAAACGTTTACTGTAAAGAAAATGCTTGTTTTTATTATAAAAATATTCTATTGAATTGTATATAGAACTTTAACAATTCCAAACTGAAAAGAAATTGGTTTCTCAATTAAATTCCTGATATTTTCTTACCTAATTTCTCCATAAAGAATCTTTTTATTCTGTTTTCAGAACAGTAAAATTTTGGGACTTAGAATCCTTTCAACTAGTTTCTACGACTGGTGGTGATGGACCTCCAGTAAGGTAAGTTAGCATTAACTAATTATTTTCAGTTGTTTATTTTTAATAAAGTTCTGTATATACATTAAAACTTTGAATGCATTTTTCCCAGATGTGTTTATTTCCATTCAAATGGGTTGTGCATGTTTAGTGGATCTCAAGATTATCTAAGAGTATATGGTTGGGAGCCAGGTTGTACATATGATTCCCTAGTTACTGGTTGGGGCAAAGTCTGTGATATGGCCATGGCACAAAATCAACTGGTAAATATATATAGTTCAAATTTAATGTTTTGCCATAAATTATATTGATTCTTTATAATAATCTTGACTATTAAATTTCATATCAGTGCTATTGCCTTGTTTCAAATAAAAGTTTTTTAAATTTTATGTTTATGTATTCTTAATTATCATTGTATAAAGGTTAACCAATGCTATAGATATTTGCAACAAATTGGTTTTGCAATACTTTAAATTTTTATTTAATTTAATCACTTTTCAAATTGTAATTTTAAATATAAAAACCTCTTTTGGATAACAAAGATATATTTTTTTAATGTCTTATTTAAAGTTAATATTGAAAAACTATTTCAAATACCTATTGTAGAAGAATGTTTTGAATATTTCTAAGAAATTATTTTTGTTGAATAATATTTGTTAAAGTTAACATTCTATGGATGGATTTTAGTTTTCAATTATTAGTAAATTTATGTTTTTCTCTTCTGAAATTTAGTTTGCACCATATACCATGCATTTTTGTTTGAGCTAATTTTTGATATTTTCGTACTAAATTTTTACCTTGTTGATAATTTAGCCTTTGTAATATTTGTCTTTTAAACCTACTTATTTATATATATATAATATCTGAGAAAATGTTTGGTGATAAATTATCTGTTGTAAATAATAAAATCAAAAAATGTGATGAAAACAGTAATATTTTTAGTTGTAATTACAAAATAAAAATTATATAGTAATATTGAAATAAAAACTGCAAAAAAATAAATATTAAAAATAAAACCTCTTGCACCATGCATGCATATTTATTAAATATAGTTAAATGCTTGGAAACAAACAAAAAAAACTTAAGAAGTAAGTGAAATTATTTTTTTAAATTATATTGTAATTTATCTAAAAAAAATTTCTATTGATTTTAGTTTTTAATGAGTAACTCATTTTTTCTAGGTTGCTGGAAGTTTTTCAATGAATACTGTGTCTGTGTATGTTGTCCAGTTAGATACATTGAAACCTCTAGCTCAAACTGATAATAGTAATGTTACTTACATTCCAAATCAATATACAATGACTGGGTAAGACAGTTTTGTTCCAAAATTAAAAGTATGTTAATATTTCAAAAGATTTCCCTTCAAAAAGTGTTCACAGAATTAAAATGCATAAAGTGTAATATGAGAAATTTGAATTTTGGTTTTTAAAATTAAATATATTAAGAGGAGATCTTCATGAACATGTAAATAAAGATATATAAAATATACTTTTTTTAAATATCAGGGAAACTTTTTTCATATTTTTATATGTGCTGGCTATATTGTATCATCTATGAAAGAAAATTTTAAAAAAATTATAAAATTATTATATGTGTTCAATAAAATCTTGTTAATTTAATAAAAAAGGTTTTTTAAAATTTTATTATTTCTATTGCAAAATATCATTGTTTGATTTTCTTTAGAACTCATTCGAGGAAGAGCTTTGATAGAGATGGAACCAATCAAAAACTTAGGTATGCATTTAATTGTTATTTGACATGATGTGCAATATTATGTTGTAACTTTTATCTCTTTTCAACAAAATATATTTTCATCCAAATGTTGATGGCTTTAAATTTATATAGGATTTAGCTGTTATTGAGAAGGATTAAGTGTATGATATAAAGATTATAAAGTTTTTTTTTTCAGTATAAAAACCTGATTTATTTTATGATGCAAAGAAAATTATTTTTTTGTTAATGTAATTGTATTAAAATAAATATTGTAATCCTTTAAATCAGTTTTCTACTTGAAAAATATTTTATGGTATGCATTTGTTATTTTACAGCTCAATTGAAATGAAATTAGTGGAGAAAGTTAGTCAGGATTTTGATGTTGAAAATGATAATTTTAATTTTGAAGAAGAAATTGATGGTGATGAAGTATTCATTCCTAAGAGTGAGTGTAAGTATTTTGTGTTTTATTTTTATTGTGTGTGTGTTTGTGTGGTATATTAATAAAAATTCTGTTTTATTTTTGTAAAAAATGTTTACTCAAAATATTTCAAGGTAAACGTGAAAAATGGGAAGAAATTATTAATTTCAATTTGTGTTTTCTAACAATTTTTGTAGTGTAATTCACATAATTATGCTCTGTGAAGTTTCGTGGATGTATATATGTTTATGATCCTCCAGGTTTATTTATTTAAAAAAAACTGAAGTTATCAAAGTAAATTAATATTTTGTTAAATATATTTGATTTTAATATTTAGGAGACTTTTATCATTGCTACAGAATTATAAATAATATCATTCTACAGAACTGGTGAAAAGTTGCGTTCTTATAATATGAATAGAATGAGCATTAATGTTAAATCTTTTTCTCTGTGCAAAGGAAATGTTTTATATTGATTAGAAAATAAAATCAATTGACATCTTTGTTACATTGATATGGTAATAAGTTTGATTACTGTCAAACTTCCTAATTCATGAGTCATTTTAATGAATTTTATTTACATGCTATGGAAAATTAATATGAACATTCCTAATGTAGTATAGCTTGGTTATTTTAACATTTTTATCATGAATTTCTAGACTTACTTCCTCACATTAATAATCACAGCAAAGAAAATGTCTCATTGAATAATGAGTATTGTCAAGATTTTGTATTGTTTAAAAATTAGGAAAACTAAGAAGAAAACATTGCATTTTTTGTAATTCCTTAGTTTTATTAAAATGCCACACCTTTTCATAATGTTAGTTTTCACTAACATTATGTATTGTTAAGAAAACCTTTTTTGTAATTATACATAATGTTAGTGAAATTTGTGAAATGAGCATTCTGTGAGACAAGTCAAGTATTTTATCATACATGGATTTCTTGCCAATATCAAAAATCTAATTATCTTTTATAATATTAATTTGTGATTGATATTCCTCTTAAACTTAAATTATTTGAAAAAAGACTATAAATAATAAAAAAATCTTGTTTTATATTGTACTTTTTCAATTATTTTAAAATGCTTCAAAATTTAATTTGTTTACAGTGTGCCGTACGCCTCCAAAAAGTGATGTTTTCCCTATGCCTTTAGAAGGTGAGGTTCAATTTGGCATTGCTTTTAAGTTTTCATTAATTAGCTCATATACCAATAACTTTTTGGATTTTAATATTTTGTCAAATTACATTTTACTGTCAATTTCACTTATTTAATATGCTGTTTAAAAAATAATCATTTTTTAATTTCCCATGTTATAACATATTTTTCTTTTTTAAATTTTTTATTTAATCTGTTTTAAAAGTGTAATTTTAAGTTTAATTGTTCAACTTTTCTACAATTAACAAATGTTACCAATTGTTTAACTTTATTTGCTTACCAAATAAGATTTCTAGATGTGTACTTGATGTAATGCAATTTTAATTCTTAAACTTTGTTACAATATTTTAATAAATATTATTTCATCTTGCTGGCTTATCAAATAAGATTTCTATATTTGTTCTTGATGTAATTTATTTGTGTATAATATTAAATACTTTAAAAGAGCAGTCTTTTACTTAAAAGGTCTCATTCCATTTATAAATTTTAGGTATTCAAATGTAAAATATAATTGTTTGAATACCCTTCACAGATAAATTGCTATACTTTTTTGTAAGAAAAATGCTTATACATGACAATAAATATTATACCTACAATGTTATGCTAATTCAGATAAGAATAATCAATTATTTTCCTCTGATAATAAATGTTGGATTGATTAAGACATCTCATTCATATTATGATTTCCAAAAACCTTATTAATATGAATCCACATAAGAATTCCTAAAGTTTATAAATATAAATAAGCAGTTATTTACCATTCAGTTTGTAACGAATCAGGCGATTTTACTGTAGTTTGCATTTAAAATATTTTTTATTAGACCTAGTTTTTGTAATATTACTACTAAAATTTTTTCGTTTGTCTGTTTTCATGCTGTATTAAATATAAACATTAAGGTATTAAATCTTTTTTTGTATTAAAAATAAAATTGAGAACTATACTATTAAGTAAAATATAAAAAATTTGCATTTATTGTAAAAAATTTTAAAGAACTGATTGAAACATTTAAAGTTGGTATAAATGTGTACGCGCATTTATTAAAAATAAATACTGCTTATAATAAAAATAATAAATAAAAACTGGAATTATACTAATGAAATAATACAATGTAGTTATGCATTAACATCATATATCAACATAATTATGTTCATTATCTCAACTTTTTCTTATCTGTCATAAAAGCCATTTCTTGGAATAGTGTATGGTCAGAATCAAAAACAAAATCTTCTGAAGTTTGAAATATCACAGCTTAATGGCTAATTTGGCAGTTGAATGATTAACACTTTGTCCTTTGTACAACATTTTGTGGATTTGATTCTTGCTTCAAGCTTGAATATTTATAGTGGTTTGGAGTGTTCTGTAAACTGTACAACATTATCCGTTTACATTTTCTTTTAATTTAATTAGATTCTATTAATGATAAATGTTGAACAATTAATTAAAGTTGATAAATGTAGAATATTTTAAGGTTATATCCTTTTAAAAGTATGCATTTGAACATGAATATTGATTTGCTATCCATACACATCTGTGCCATGTCAGTTTCAGAAGTTTTATTTTGTTAGAAATATTTTTAATGAAAATTATCAAATGCAAGTTTATTTTTCAAATAATAACAGGATTTGAAATTAATAGATTATTATAATTTGGGAGAAGAATTAAATTTTATGCATTCAGTTTTATTTAAAATAATCTTTTTGCAAATAAAGACTATAAATTTTAATGTAGGGAAAATCTTATAAATTTTCTGTAGCAGTAAACTGTTTATCAATCCAGAAATAATATTATTTGTTAAATTCTGGCCAGTAATATTTGTTATACATATACTATGTAATTTCTCAATTCTGTGTCTGATGCAAATTTTAAAATATTCTTTTAAGTTAAAAACATTGATAAAGGATGTAACTGTGACCTAAAAAGTTAATAAACATTTCATTTAAGTCAATGATGGTAATCATTTGCAGAATTAAATGCTAATCTAAATAAGTAAAATATTAAAAAATAACTAATACAACATCAGTGTTAGGCATTAATAACCCATCTGGAAGTGAGTTCTTTTAACATAAGTGAGAGTCAGATGGCTTCACTAGTTCTCTGCCTCTCCAGTGAATTGATGTAAAGTAGATCACCACAACCTGATAAAAAAAATTTTTTGGTATTTTGGAAGTGTACTATTGCCACTTAAATAAATACAAGGTTTATTTTTCTGTATTTAGTTTCTTTTAATTAAGCATGATATTTTTATTTGGAATTATTTTCTTACAGTAGATATGTGTCAGTTCTAGTTACATTTTTTCTTTTTTTATCAATGAATTGATTGATTGTAATAAATACTCATGTTCTTCAATTTATTAGTAACAAAATATAATAGAATTCTTTCATTAGTAAACAAAATTTTTATCTTTAATATACGTTTCATGCAGTACTATGAGAGATTGGAAAATCTTAATGTTTTTAATTTAAATGTTGTCAGAGTTAAAGATGGTATTTAGTGAAATTTTAATTCATTTTTAATGTAAATGATGTGCTTTACTTTCCTCTATTGTGTAAAATATTTCCTTGTGTTAATTAATGAATCCTATTTGAATCAAATGCAAAAGCTTCTATTCTTTTTATCTAATGAATTTAAACTTTACACATCACAATGTGATTCTGGTTTAAATAATTTCATATTTTCATAGAGGTGTTTAAAGCTTTAGGATCTTCTGTATAAATTCTAAATTAAATTATATTTGTGCTATTAAAGACTAATTGACTTGATTGATGATGAAGTGTTGATTCTTTTTGTCTTTATTACTGCATAGACTAAATTGTTTTATTGTTTTCACGTTTGAGAAATAATTTGAATTTGCATTCTCTTTAGCAAGCCACTGTTGAATATGGGTTTTCTGAAAACAAATAAATTTAATAATCGGAAAAATCAATTGACCCTGGTTATGTATGCATTGATATTACATCTAAAATAAGGTGTCAGCACTATAATAATATTATTGCATAAATTAGCTTAGTTTTGTCCTTGGTCCAAAGGAAAAATATTATATGAATGAAGGCAAAGACATCATAGAATAGTAGAAGAAAGCATACTATTTTAAAAATGGCTTGGAAAATCTATAAAATTATGCATAGTAGAATAAACAATCTGGAAAATGCATATTAATGTTTGAACTGTTTTTTTTTAGAAAAGAAAATAAAAAGAAGAAAAAACAATTCTTTTTATTAAATAGTAGTTAAAAAGTTTAAAAAAATGGCTTTAATGGGAAACTTTGAATAATAATTGTATTTATTTAGTTTTCATATTTGTCATTTCAATTTTGTTTAAGTATTTTGAGTTTGAAAGAAATCTTTTATGTCATTAATATTTACTATAAATTAATAAAAAAGAGCCATTTAAACAAATGTAAAAACTTCAAAAATGTATATTTTTATAATCAATATTTAAGAGAGTAATGTAAAGAGTTTTTTATATACATTTGAAATCATTTTTATTTAGTTGTAGACTTGTTGAATGCTTTTCAAATTGTAAATTTTAATTATAATTTAAATCAAATATTGGCGTATTACTTTTTCAAATATTCATCACCATCATTATTTGAAAATTTAATTAGAAAACATTTTGTATTTATAGTTTTATTTATATTTGGCTAAAAATAATAAGATTAATAGTTATTCTACATGTATATTTTATCTTAAAAATTTTAATTTGCTTTCCTAGAAAATTCCTTAAAACTCCTGGAATTTGTTTCTGGAGAACTTGTATGAATCCTGGATAAGTCAAAAAACAAATTCAGACATTAAAAAAAAAATTTTTTTTAACTGAGAATTTTCTTGTTTTTTAATCTGAAGAATATTTTGAATTTTACTCTGATTGTTTACAGGTATTATTGATAAAAGTAGATAATATTCAGTGCATGCTTGAAAATCTAACATTAGATTGGAGTTTCTTGAGATCTTTCAATTTAATTATTTTAATCTTGTTCATTTTACTGCACATGCAATTGAATGGTTAGCATTTGGAAATTTAGTTCAACATTTTATGAATTTTGCTCTCCATTCCAGATTTAGATACTTGTATTGGGTTCAGAATCCATTTTTAAGTGTAGCTTTCTGCAAAATTATCTTTCATGTCCATTAGACTATTATTATAGAATGACAAACTAAATCTAACCCTATATCATAATACATAAGATAAGTCCTTAGTTGCACTTATTAAAATATTCATTACAATGTTTTGTTAAGTCATTTTTATAAATGCATCCTTAAGTGTATTTAGGAACAATTATTGATTGTGATGCAAAAAAATCTTGTATTTTATCATTAATTTTCTTTCTAGCTGATGATCTTATGAAAGAAGACTATTTAATCACAACTGTTGAAAGGGAAACGAAGTCACTTTCCATCCAATCGACCTATGATTTATCAACAGAAATTCCAGAAAAACTTTCCAAATCACCGTCTTCATCGCCCATCAGAATTGGATCTCCAGTCAAAAATCATTTTATTCCCTCATCACCAGTAGCATCTGCAGTGACCATTCGCCCACCTCAGTACTCTTCTTCTTATAGTAATGTTCCTGGTGCATTTAATTCTGCAAAACCTGTTTTCATGGGTGATAAAAACTCTCAGTCAGTCAAAAAGCCTTGTGAGAGAGCAACTGCCATTAGATGGTCAGGATATCCTCCAGAGGCTGTGTCCATTGTCAGACCAACAACATTCTTGCCAGATCGAGATCATTACATGCAAAGAACTGCCTTATATCCTGACCACAAAACTAAATCTGCCACACTCACAGCTGATTATGTGCCTGAGCAAAGAGATAAGCCTGCTGGCTTAGATGTTGACGAGTTTTTACCTGTAAGCACTTTTTTTTCCTAATGTTTGTTTAATGTCTTGTTGAAATTAACTTCCTGCTTCTCCCTCCACATTGCTCCTAAATTTTTTATACCTAAATAGATCCGAATAGTATTGATTTCTTAAAAATGGAAATAGCCATGATTGCTGGAAATGCAATCCATTCCCATTCATGCTGTTTTAATTCCAGAAGTTTCATTTTGTTCAAAATATTGTGTGATTCATCATATTGAATATTTATTATAGGTATTAGTATTAATGTGAGATTGTAATTTGAATTTAACATACTAAAAAAGTGAAGGTTTTACAATGATCTAAATCTTGACTAGAACTATAATTTAACAATATCGATTTTGCAAATTTTTATGTAATTATAATCTTTAAGATTTTAATTACAGAAAGAGTTCCTTATTTTTAAGCAATCCATGCATTATTATTATTAAAGCAATCATGTGATGAATAATTCAGAAAGACTCTAAATATTGAAACTTAACACTCACCTTTGGCATTATGTGGTAGTGATTCAAAATCCACTTCCCCTCAGGGGTTTACCTTCTTTAGGTAAATATGGGTGTCGCAATCCCAAGGTACCCTAGCGATCTGTCCTCTTCTTTCTTTTCTCCTTTCCATCCCTCAGGGGTTTACCTTCTTTAGGTAAATATGGGTGTCGCTATCCTAAGGTACCCTAGCGATCTTTATCTTCTCCTCTACTTTTCTTTATCTTTCTTTTCCTATTTGTCGTCGTCGAGATCAAGACTTCTTGCTTATGTTGTATCTTGCTTTTCAATGGGTCTTACATCCATTTTTTTCATTGGTCTTCCACCCCATATGTTGGCCGTGTATGGCGTCCCGTAAGGAGGAAATTGGTGTCCTGGGGTCCCTTAGCGTTCCCTTTGGCCCAGGCTTCTCTGTAGACGGGTGGCTGGAGTGAGCCCGCTCTCAGTCAACCGGCTGGTGCTATGTTAGGAATGTTATAACCCTTGCATGGTGCTGTAGGGCTAGTCCTGCATTCTGGGTTGTGCGGACATGCTCGCTAGATCCTCAACCCAACATGTAGTACTATATCCTGGTGATACCTCTAAGGTAAGTGCCGAGGCTGGCTATTGCCAGAGCCGGTAACTACCTTCCCTTGTTGGGCTCTGTGATGGGCGGGGGCCCACTGGGATGAACTTTTCTCTTTCTCATGGGTCCAAAAAATTCTGGCTACGGCGAGGGCCTTAACTCGTCACAAATTGATAGTAAATTTGACAAAATTGGAAATGTTTACCCAAAGTTCATATTAATACAGAACAACGAGGGCATGCTTAAGCAAATGTCACCTTTCAAAATTCTCAAACAGATTAAGGCAGTTGCAGGAGAACCTAGTAATGTAAAAAAGCTAAGATCCGGAGATTTACTAATCGAGAGCTCATCTGCTCAACAATCAAAGTCTCTTTTATCTTTAAAAGTTTTTGGAGAAATTCCCATCATAGCCTCAAGTCATAAATCACTTAATCAATGTCGTGGTGTAATTTCAGAGATAGACCTTTTATCAGTATCTGAAACTGAGATTCTGGAAGAATTAAAAGACCAAAGAGTTTGCAATGTCCGTCGAATCACCATCCATCGAGGTGAAGAAATTTTCCCCACAAAAACTTAATATTAACTTTTGACTGTCCTAATCTTCCAAATTCAATAAAAGCAGGTTACCTGAATTGCCCTGTAAGACCTTATATTCCAAACCCCATACGATGCTTTAATTGTAATAGATTTGGACACTCTAAAATGTTTTGCAGATCAAAAGCTACATGTACTCGATGCTCAAGTCTGGAACACCAGGAATCTGACTGTAAATCTGAACCATTTTGTATTAACTGTAAAGAAAACCATAGCGCATCTTCTAAAACCTGCTCACACTGGCAACATGAAAAAGAAATTCAACGGATAAAAACGACACGAAAAATCTCATATCAAGAAGCTAAAAAACAACTTCAAAATACGATTAATTTCAAGAAACCATATGCCCATGTACTGAAAAAAACAGTATCAACTGCTGTACAAACAGACACTTCATCAATTGCCTTCTTTAAACCTGGAACACAAAACAAACCTACTACAGAGAAGTCTATATTTATAAAGCCACAAAAAACAAGTGACTCTGATAACAGAAAAAAGCTTAAGATTAAAGATCAACCAAATGTAACTGCTTTTAAAACCAGCCATCCTACAGACAGTCATAGTGATATGGATACTGATATTGATAATTTTGAGTTGATTGCGAAGAACAGATCACGTCACCGTAAAAAGAACCCTTCATAATGGTGGTTCTTCTTTCTTGGAATTGCCATGGACTCCGCACGCATATATCTGACATTAAAGACATAATAAATTCATACTATCCTGTTTGTCTAGCACTCCAAGAAACCAACTTGAAATCTCATACTACTTGGAAAATAAAAGGTTACACGCCTTATCGAATGGACATACCTGATGATTCTGTATCAGGAGGGGTGTGCATTCTTGCTTCGAATAACTACCCCCACACAGGATTTCCATTACGTACTTCGTTGCAAGCTGTGGCAGTTGAGATACACATTAATTTTCGAATCACTGTCTGTAACATTTACTTACCACCACGTAATGCCATTCCACAAAGCAACTTAAATAAACTATTGCAGCAACTTCCCGTCCCTTATATATTAATAGGTGATTTTAATGGTCACAGTACTCTGTGGGGAAGCACTAATACAAACTCTCGAGGACGACAATCCACTTAAAACTGAAGTTACCACCTGATTTGCTATCAGTTGCAAAAAATAGTTTTGTGTATTATAGATATTTAATGCAAATTTAAGTAATATTTTGTAATCTACACACATTGTGAAAGGATGTTAAGAACTAAAATTTGTATGAAACAAAATTCTTATCTTGGCTAAATCAGACATTGTCTTCCCCCCCCCTTTTTAAAGGGAGAATACATCCATTACTTTTTCTACTTATCTGAATGTATTATTATTAAAAAATTGTCTATTTACATGTAGAAAATGTTTTAGATCTTTTAATAAAAAAATATTTGCAGTTTTTATTTTCTATCAAACATATATGTATGCTATATAGTTTTTTAATTAAAATTTTTTAATCATTTACTTAAGTTGTATATTAATTTTATAAATAATTTATTGGCTGAAATAAATATTTTCAGCCTTTCATCCCTTCAGTGGATCGATAAACTGAGTACCAAGCATGCTTAGGAACTAAACACTGGGGGTCTTAACATTAAGCTGACCACCTAACTGGGACATATGCTTCGCACCCCAGGGCCCTCAGTCATGAAAACAGTTATGGGCACTGTAGGTCTTGGCCCACATGGGCTGTCATGCCATGGAGTTTAGTTTAGAAATAAATACTTATATGTTTTTAATTTAGCCTGCAAAACTCTATTTTTATAAGCATCCTTTTGTTTAATATACATCATGGCTTATATTTAATATTAAGCAAAATGATTATTTAGTTTCAAAACAAACTTTTACTGTAAATATATAATTTATGCTTTGGTATGAGAGTTTGAAAAAGTTCTATAAAGTTTTAAGAATTTATATGTTGGCAGTTATAGGTGTGGTAAAAGAATTATTTAGTATAGCTTCAGGCTGAGTTTATCTAGCAACCAAAGGTTTATCACTCTGGTCTTGGGTTCAAGAGTTTGTTGGTTCAAATCCGCCTTTGCCTGGATGTTTGTGATGGTTCAGGAACTGATTTGAACTGTAGATCCTGATCTAATTAGTTCTTGTGAGCAAAAAATAACTTTTAAGCAACAAACAAACAAAACCTAATATAGAACAACTTTTGAACTAGCTATTTTGTTCTCGATGTGTGGTTCAGGAATTCAAATAGTCCGCTTTAAATGTTGGATTTCAACATTTAGAAATAATAAATTTAAAGGTATTCAAATTAGGGTTGTTTGCTTCATTTACTTTATTTAGAATTTACAGATATTAATATTAATTTAAAAACTGACACAGCATTCAGTAAATATATATATATATATATATATATATATATATATATATATATATATATATATATATATATATATATATATATATATATATATATAAACTTCATGGATAATACTATGTGTATGTAAGAAAGATTGTGGTGTAATATGAATTTTTTTTAAATAATAATGCATGTGTGTGTGTAGTAAATAAAACATTTAAACTAATTAGTTTTCCTCCATTTAAATTATTTCACCATTGGATAATAATTGTTTTCCAAAATATTTTGAGAAATAATTGTGCATTTTAAATCTGAGAGACTACACCTGGTTTATTCTTCTTTGAATCTTTTTTTAATTGTTTTGCACTGATATTGGATTTAATTGTTCTTATGTTTGATCCTAACCTTTGATGTGGTTATTTGCAATGGTTTGAAACCCACTTAAAATTGTAGAGAGAATTTGTCTTAATGTGCAAAAAGTATTTGTTGAACAACTGTCAAATTGAAAGGTTTTTCTACATAAAATGCAGCTCTATCTATTTAATACAATAAGCTCTTTCACCCTTATGCACAGATGATTGCCAAATCATCCTGTCTTAATTTAAATAATTTAATACTTTATCATTTCAAGAAGTTTGTATTTGGTAATGAAATATTCTTTTCCTTTTAAAAAATTTTGCAAAATACTATTACACTTTTGATTAAACTGTTTTAAAATATTTTATCTGAATTTAGTTGTATTTCTTTTTTAGAAATCCCAACAAAAATGTCTTGGAATAAGCCAGTCAGTGCAACCTGAAGTTTCTGAAGCAGAAGCAATGAATATTATATGTAGAGAACATCAAGCTGTGTTAATGGTTTTTGATAACCGATTAAAAAAATTGCAGATAGTTCTTGCTGTTATGAGATCAAAGGGAGCTAAGGTACTAAATTAATTCCCTTTTAAAAAAAATTTTATTATAAAGTTTCATTTCCCCTATGTGCTAAGATTAAATTTTGATCAGTGTTCTACATAAATAATTTCTACGATAACTATCTCCCAATTTTCTTATATTAATTTGATTTTCAATTATGTATTTTTAGTGGACCTTTTATTAATCTTTATTATATTTACACATTACTAGGAAATACAATAATATACTTTGTTTTGCTGAAAATCAAAATTAAAACTATTTCAACATTTTAGCCTTTGTGTTTTATTCAGTAATCTATTTTCTTTACTAATACCAAGGAAATGATTCAGAGTTGAGCAACTAAACTAAATAGTTAATGCTGTAGCCTACAGTTCAACAGTTAGTGGGTTTGATTCTCTCCTTTGATTGTATTGGTTCAGCATCCACTTTATTGCAAATTAGATTGGGATACATAGTTTAATTATTAAATTACACTTCCAGTTTAAAAAAATGAAAGTTATTATTTAAAAAAATTTAAATATGAAATGTAATCGTCAAATCAACGTATTATATTAAGAATTCAAATATCTCAGAAAATTGTTGGAAAACATATGGATTAGAACTCACTACATACCTAAAATTCTCGTAGGTATCCCACTCTTAAAATGTTCAACTAAGTAAGTGACTGTGTTGCAAAATCAGACTAATAAAAGCTGCATTTATCAAGTCAAAATCAATGCTGTCTAGCATTTGATTGTAAACTTAAAATCATTTGAATATAAAGTTGACACTACTTTTTGCTTCAAAAGTATTCTAAAGCTAATTACATTCAAACAGTTTTGTGATATAAAGAGTACTCAATCAGTCGTTACATAAAGCTCTATTCTCTTAACTGATTAATCAATTGCCGAAGTAGTGATGTTTTGCTCTTAATTTCAATACACTGCACATGTTGCTCTTGCATCAGCATGTTTTCCTGTACCTAACCCTGTGTTGGGATCTATCAGTTACAACAAAGAAGCTAAATGGGAGTCTTTGTAATTTAGTAGCAGGAAACAAGTTGAAAACTGCCAACACTTGTCCTGCCACCGCCAGGGGTATTATTTCACTTGGAGGACATTGTGACCTATATTTAATGTGCCTCAGCTGCTTCTTGTGAACATGGAAAATCTTCAGTTAAGTCGGGATTCAAACTCACTACCTTTTGATAAGGAGAATGACACCCTAGCATGTCTAACCATCATGGTCTCTATATGAGGCATGTTATATAATCATCGTGAAAACTGTGCTGAATATTCTTGTGCGAAATTTTAAATTCACAGATAGTATCAACAGTGGTTATTTGTTTGTTTTCACACATATTTTTTAATGCAATTTTTTTCAATGTTTATGCGACCTTCTGAAAGCACACATGCTACTCATCTACAGTCATTTGTTCAAGGCATTATTTCAGTATGCTTTCTTCAGCCTTTTGAGCATTTCAAAAAGTGATTACTGGAGCAAAATACAGAATTTTATGTTTGCATACTGTTTTAAAGACATTTCACAATATGACAAATGAAAGATTTGCTTTGTCACAAATGGACTGCTGCTAACATTGACAGTATTTAAAAGGAATTCTTTATAAGTATCCCAACATAATAGTTAGCATAATAGTTAAGGGCACATAATGATTAATTAGTTTGATAAATTTATGTTGTTTTTGATAAATTTTTTGAAGAAGTTAATGTAAATAATTTCAATACCAATGAATTCTGCAATTTTTTCTTCTTTTAGTACTTACTTAAGATTTACTTAAAACTGGAATTTTTAATTTTATATGCCATTGACTTTTCTTGAAGTTTAAATATTAATTATTAAAAAAATTTATAACAAATAAACATCTTTACAGAATTCAGTTTTTAAAATTTAAATATTTGATTGAAAAATTTCTGTTCATTATACATTTATGAAAATCTTATAACAATATTTTTGTGCAATATTATATACATAATTTTGTACAATTTAAACTTACTTTGTTAAATCCATTTATATTATTTGTAGTATAATTACTTACCTCATCACCCATCTGATTATATATTCTTTTTGCCTGAGGAAGTTTTATTGCTTGACCTAAGTCGTCCACAATTTCTTCAAATAACTGAGTAGTAATTAAATATAATTCTACTGTAAACTGTTGGGGTTGGTGGTGATCGACTATGCAGACGTTAAGGAGTTTTCACTCAGTGAATTTTATTCAATAGTGGAGGCACTGGTCTATACAATTTGATATCATCTTTTCGAAACATAACAGGGAGGTGCGCTCACGAGGTAACAGCAGCTCCCATCCTATTAGATTGACCATGAGCCAATTCTTGGAATTTTTTTGTACCAGATACCACATATGAATATCCATCAAGAATATCATCCAAATCAGTGATTCTGCTTCCAGTCAATGAAAATATATATTGGACACCATGTGGAATATTCATAAGCTACGTCAAATAGTCACACAAGCTATCTAAAGACATAAAATCCTTTCCAGGCATAATAGATGCTTTTGACTTTTATAAAAGTGGTGATATATATATATATATATATCACCACTTTTTATAAAAAGTTATCATACAAGCTTTTGGGGGAATTATTGACTTTGGCAATAACATGGGACTGTTGGTATCCTACTGATGGTATTGCCTTTTTGCTAATTCTCCAAAGACAGCAAAAGTGCCCCTCAATAGTACCTAGTTTTAGATGTTCTGGCAGCTCTCTTGCCAGCATGAGTTAAGAGTCAACTGATAAGTTCGATCCATATTAATTCTGAGTTGCGTCTAACGGCAGGATAGGTGCTTTGTGTGACGACACCACCAATCACCACTCAATAAAATAAGTGGGACAAAAGGGTCAATAAATTTTCTATCAAGTAAGTTAATAAGCGTCCTTTTTCTGCCACATCCTATCAAAAAGATAAATTTTTCTTTCCCTCATTAATTCTCAGTAAGTGAGTGTGCCACGAAAGGCAGTTCACCTCATGCACTGCTCAGAAATCAAACTAATATTTACCTTCCAATGAATTCCTGTGTAAATATAAGTGATCATTTCAGGAATTTATTAACTTTACCTTATATTTAGTTACCCTGTTCATTAATGAAAAGGTGTTAATGGTTGTCCTCACTTGTATAGTTACATATTTGCTCAATATACAAAAGCAGCTTGTAAGAATCCTATGCATTTCTCATCAACAAAATATTTTATTAATTCATTTCAAATATATTGTCAATGTATGTACTGCATTATATACGTAAGCACTCATGAATCTTTAATTTACATGTTTGCACTCCATTTATCCTTAGCTTTGTTCATTTATGTATAAGAGTTTATCATCAATTTGCATCTGACCACCTGAGAAATACTGCTTAAGTTACTACGTTTTCAAAAAAAAAAAAAGGTTTCTCTTACCTAAACTACTATAATCAACAAACAATAAATTTATTCAAAACCATCTTTTCAAAATTAAGCTTATTGACTGCTGGCTTATTAGTCAGTACTCTGGATTTTATATTATCAATTTGTAGGTTATTTTACATTATTAGCCTTGGACATGACTATTTGTTGTAGTTCAAAATCCACTTCAAACTGCGTCATTGTTGAATTAATCCTCATTTGAAAGAAGTGATTTAAAGAGCTATCATGGTTGGAGTCCTTGCTGACTAGGAAGGAATTCGTCTTTATTCATTTTAATTCTTATGAAAGAAGCAGTTTGGTTATCAGTCTAAAAATAATTCAAGGGCTATAATTTTAAATTATATTGGATTGTCTGGAAGAATTCTTACTGTCAGTATAATATAGAAAGATAGGAATGTAAACAACTTTGAATGAAACAACAATTCAGTGCATTCTTTAATCTCAACACCAAATTTGATTTTGTTTCTACTAAAACATGTATGTGTTATGCATTTCAAAAATTTTTTATTAGATTACTTAAAGATAGGAATAATTATATGTAGATAACTTTTTTAATTTATTTGAATTAGAGGAGCGAAAAATGAGTCCAAATTCTCCCCCAGTGAATCTGACTAGTTTAGTTTGCTTGATCCATAAAAGATAAGTTTTATAAGCATAGCAGTTACTAAATCAATTAAAGAATATTTCATTTTTGAGAAATGCTAATTAACCTGTGGATCTTAAATTTGATCAAATTTTAAATCATCACATAATTTATATATAATAATATTATGTATTGAATGATATTCATTTCAGAATGAATCAGGAAATAATAACAATTATTTCTTTTTTTAAATTCTTTTGGAAAATTTCGGTTAATTGAAAGGTGAAGATTAAAATATGATTTAAATCATTGAATATTGTGTGTGTGAAAAATTAGCTATTTTCACATTATTTTGTTGAGAATTGCAGTTTGTAAAGTATCAAATAATATTTTTTTTAATGTATAGAAATTCTATAAGAAAAAGGAATAAAAGCTTAATACAAAATTACACAATTAATTTAAAATTTATTTAATTCATGAAAAATATTCCAACATATGATTGAGGAAAATGGAATAATTATTGAAATTACCTGGAAAATTTATTTAACTATACATTTTGTGTGTGTGTGCGTATTACTTTCACAGCAATCAAAATATTTTTACTTTTTCAGTATTTTAAGATTTTACACAACTGCTATTTTTTAAAAGTGTGCTAATTATTTTACATCTTAGATTGCAACTGATACTGCTGTAAGCATGAATGAACCAGCTATATTAGTGGATTTTCTATCTGTTTTGAATCGTAGACAGTAAGTTCAAATTAATCTCTCATTTTTAAAAGAAATTAATTTGTAAAAATTTTATTGTTATTATTTACTTTTAATAGCTTTTAAAAACAATAGTAAATGAATAATTTTTAAAGTAAATTGGATAGGCATTAATTTTTCAGTTGCATTTTTTCACAAATATAAAAGTAACTTATATGTTGGGAAATGCTTTGTGAGCACACATGAAAAATCTGATTATTAAACTGATTTGTAAAGTTACAGTTTATATATATTTTGAGTTTAAAAGACTATTGCCTTTAATGGAATACAGGAGGGGAAATTTAAAGTCAAAATTACCACTGAATGCATGGAAAAAATAATAAAAATTTTAAAAAAGGCAAATATATAACGTAATATCTGATAGAAAAGAAATAAAAGAGTGCCAAGACTATTAATATGATACAATAAAAAATTTAGAATGTAAGAAAGTTGCATGCACTTGGCTCTTGCATTGCCTCACAAAAAAATAGAAAGGTAATATATTTGAAATAAATTTATACTTTTTAAAATTTCATAAGAGACAGTTTGATGTAATTCAACATCATCACTTACTGTAAAATATAATTAAATGATTATAATCTAGAAACAAAGATTTAATTAAAATTTGGATTGATTATAATAAGATTCCTGTAAGCAGAAAATTGGAATTTAAGCAAAATATGAATGGGGTATTGTATAAGCTAGAAAGAATATACTTTTTTGAAGTTTTTGAAATCATTTGATAAAATGTGATTAAAATTATGTTGTTATAACATATAGACTTATTCATACACAACAGCTCTTAGAACTCTTGAATTTTTAACAAATAAATGATTAAATTATTTAACCATTTTCACCTAACCTAAGTTTGAGTAAGTACTACTTATTTATAAAAATAAAAACCAGGAAATTATTGAAAGGAAAACAAATTTCCTGTATTCTATGTTTGATAATGGTTTATTTCTGTTGCAAATTCATTTTAAATTTCAATAAATGACATTCAGGTGGAAAAAAATTAACAATGAAATTTCATAAGCAAGTATTTTGAATTAATATACATTTATTACTAGTCTTTATAAAAACTTCTAAAGTAACTCTATCTCTTGTAGTTTAATATATCTTCTAGAAAATTTCATCTTTATAAATTTCTTTTATTGTCAAAAATTTTAGTGGTAGTTTTAAATGAAATACTATTATATGAAAATAAGCTCTAAATTAGTGGACCTTATTCATTTCTTTCTTTAGTTCAGCATTACATTTCTTTCATTCACAAATATTACCCATGTTTCATAATGTATGTATGTAATCTATTAATTATACTGTAATATATTAAACTTTCTGTTTAATTTAATATATAATTTCTTTTCAGTGACCCTTATTTTCTGACTTTTAATAATATTTATTCATTTAGTATTATGTAATTGAATAAAAAACTTTTTAAAAAAATTCTCTTTAAAAGTTGGAATATGTTCCATCAAAACATTTTCATTACAAAAATATTTTAAGTGTCATCACGATACATTTAACTAATTAAATTATTACGATATAACTTTAATAAAACTTTAAATGAATTTTTTTTTAATTTACACTTAATTTTTGTTTCTAAAATTTATTTTCAAAACACTGAAACTTCAACTCTTCTCTGTGATAAAATGTGAATAGTAAAATGTAAATCTTCTCTCTTCTGTTATTAGTTTAAAAAATTTACTATTTGTTATTATTTTATGATGAATAACTTTTGAAATTCAAAGGGTTGTCAATTTATTCTTTAGAGAGTTTTTTCTTTTTATCTTTCTATATTTTTCATTACATGAACTGGAATATTTAGTTTTTAATGCAATTGTAAGTTAATTAAATAAATTGTAAAATTAAGGCAGAGGCAAATAATAATGAAATTATAAATATTTTTTATAATTTCACTATTATTTGCCTCTGCCTTATAATATTTTATTATAAATATTTTTTAGTTGTGTAATAGAAATATAAAACTTATAAACATTCAGCTGTTAATGTACAAGCATAATTCTTTTAAACATTAAAATTAACTAAGCAAGAATTTTATGGTTACAAATTATTTCATTCTTTATTAGCTAAAAATTGTGTATCTTATTACCTTATGATATTGAAAAGGATATATAAACAATTTTAATATATATCCTATTATTTAATAATTGATATATTTTAAGTTAAATAATCAAAAACTTGTTAGATTAATATTTATATTTCATAAAAATTATTTTGACCTTTTATTGGAATGACAGCCCAGTACAGATCAGGGCCTTCTCAAAAGCTCGTTTTCACCCCACTCTTAAAGATGGTTTGCCAATTCTTTATCTTCAATATTTAAAAGTCATTAGTTATGCCGTCTATCTTAATTTAGCCCTTACTCTGGTTCCTTATAACTTTGTAACTGAATATTCTGTCAATGTGGAGGGCTGCATTCTACAGATATGTCCATCATTCATTGGATTTTTACAATGTCAATTTCCTTATATAATTTATAGTTCATTGTTGTATCTATGTCTTCCCCCATAGACCACCATTATCAATTGCACCAAATATTTTCTAGAGTACTTTTTTTTTTTTGGAAATAATTAGCTGATTTGTTTGGACTTTTAATGGATTTATAAAGTCAGTTTTGTCTTTCCTTTAATTAACTTTGATCACTAAAAGATTTTCAGGCCTTTAAAGCAGCAATTAGCCATTCTTGCGAGTCTTCTAATTTCTGAGTCGAAATTATTTTGCACATCGACAATTGACCCAAGATAAATGTGAAGTTATTAACCACCCTTATCTTGTAATTCTCAACTTTTCATCAACGTTTGTCAATACTTTAGTTACTGGTATGTACTTAGTCTTTTCTTCGTTTATGTATTTTAGCTGCTGATTGTGTCAATCTAGTGAACACTTTACACTGTGCTTAGTTTTTTCTTGGAATTATCACAATATCATCTGCATATGTCAGAAAAAATACCTTTTTAGAAGAATTAGAAAGTTATTTCAAAATTGCAAAGGTATCCATAAGCTTCATGGGAAATAACAAATTTGCTGAAAAAAGATCTAAAATATTTAATTTTATAAATGAAAATTTATTTTTTTCAAGATTATTTTAATGTGATGATTAATTATAAAAACAAATTTTTCAAATTATATGTATTTGAAATTATTATTTTAGAAATTATTATTTTAGAAAAAAAAGAAATATAAAATAAAAATTGGATTATATAAGGTATATTAAATATATATTTATTTAAATTGATGAAAAATGCTATTTGAAAGTTACTTCTATTTCCAATAACATTCTTTAATTTATTTATAATCTTACACAACTGCAAATTACTATGTATGACATTCCCCTTTATTCTCTTTAAAATTGATAGATATGGAACATAATCATAGCATTTATGTGGCTGTAAATGCTTTGTGTTAAAGAAATCTTATATTGATAAAATCCTGTCATTTAACAATTCACAATTATTATATTTAGTTTAATAATTTCATGTGAGAAAAATAATTAAATTGATTTCAAGTGCTGTTATTTATTAAATGTGTCATTTACAGGGATTTATGGAATTTGGATTTGTGCCAATCTTTGTTACCTTCTATTCAAGACCTTGTACAAAGCAAATATGAAACGTAATTTTTTTCATTATATATTTCATAACTTGTATAATTATGCTTCATATTTTATAAGTCATAAGTATACCTGAATTTTTAAAATCTGTAGGCTTAAATGTGAAATATATATTATCAAGCCTCTGATATGTCATGTTTAAAAAAAAGTATTTGTGATTTGAAATGCCAAATTTTATGCCTTAAGTTTCATCACATTCCTAAAGCATCTTAGCATCTAAGCTTTTGTTATTTTAGATTTAAAGAAAGAAAGAAAAATCATGAAATCCTTAAAATATCTATACCTATTTTAAAGTTAAATATTAATGTTATATTCAGTTTTTGAACATATGAAAATCATGTTGGAGAACTGAGTTCTACATTGAAATTTAACTTTGTAAATGATATGTATAACAATGTTTGAGGAGTTTAAAAGTTTTACATAATACATGCATACCATATAGTAGCATGGATTAAGTGATACATATTTTATGAACATGGGTGTGGTTTTCCTGCTAATAAAAGTTCTGATATACTAAGCTGTCTATTTATAAGGCCGATACTAATGTTACTAGAAATTAAATACTGTATTTTATATAATGCTCTTTCATTAAAGCTGTTCTAGCTAAGAATAAAAATAAGTATTCCAAATTATCTCTTTTTTCTCAAATTTAATCTCAAAATTTAAAAATATATCTTAAATTTAATATAAATAATTTGTTACCAAAAAACCTTTTTTCTGGTTTAAGGACATCTCTAACATATTGGATGCAGCTTTTGCCATATAATTTTTTTTAATTTAAAGTAAAAGAATCAAACTCTAAAGTAAAATTTTATCTAACTAGGTAACATTAAATTATACTATTTGTTCTTACTTTCTAATAATTCTAATTTCGCAATATCTATGAGAACCTTTGTTTAAAAAAATATTTTGTAAGAGTAATTTGATTTGGTATAAATACTTAGTTTAATTATCACAGATACATGTCAGCTGGTTGCTCTGCAGTGAAACTCATTCTTCAAAAGTTTGGAAATGTTATAAAAACAAATATTGAAGCCCCTCCTCGAATTGGTGTTGATCTTTGTGGTGAAGAAAGGTAAATTTTATAAAACAATTTTTATTTTGTTTATTTAGTGAAATGTAACCATGTTTTTTGCTTAACTATATTTTATCCTTTAAGACTGCTGGGCATTAAAATTGTAGTATCATAAAAGAATGACCTTTTGTATGTAAAAATTGTGTGAAATGGAAGTTAAAATATGCAAATAATTTGCATTTCAGTAGATTTGAATAATGCAGAAGAGACAAATGATATCTGTTGCACTGCATGAAAAAAAGTTTTGTTGTAGAATTCTCATTCAAAAATCATTCTTTATAGTCAGATTTTTCTCAGAATATTGTGTTATGCTTTGAATAAAAAATAAGAAAAAAATGCTTTTCAGCAAGTATCACGATTTATTAAGGGCAACATCTTAATGAGAGTGGCTTATCAATTTGTATTATTGTGACTTACATTGGTTGAAATCTAAGCAGTGTCATGTGAATATAAAATCAATTGTTTGCTGTGAATCATACTGAACAACTTTGGATCTCAACATCCACTTGTAACTAGCCAAGCTGTCAATTGAACAGTTTGTTCTATGACCATCAGCAAATTATAGATTCTATTCTCACCATAAGCTTGGGTCCTTGTTTAGGTGTAGAATTTGCTGTAAACTGTTGGTCACTGTCAGTTAGCCCTGGTGTGCAAAAAATGTCTATATAGTTATGTATACAAAAACATACCCAATTATCCACCTAAAAGGATATGCATATATGAGCTCATACATGAAAAAATTGGACAATCACATCACTGACATTAGTGAGGATCTGGCTTGTTCGCAACGCATCCAATATCCACTTGTATAGTACAGTGCCATTTGTTTCTGTGTGGACTGCTAACTAGGCAACCATTTTTGTATTTTCCCTTGTAGTATAAAGATAGTTACTCAGGCAGTCTCAATGATAAAACACTGAGGTGGTAGCCGAGTGGTTAACGCTCTTGCCTTCAGTTCAATTGTTTGTGTGTTTGAATCCCACCTTGAGCTGAGATGTTTGTAGTGATTCAGAAACCACTTTTAACCGTAGGTCCTGGTCTGACTAGCCCTTCTGTGCAAAAAATTATTGTTGAGTGACAAACAAACCACTCCCAGTGATAAAACTGGATACAGAAATGGCACAATATTTACTTTTCAAAAGATATTCAGTTCTGCAAGCAGAATTCTGGTGGCTGTATCAGTCTATCTCCAAACAGGAGTCTGGAGGCTCTTTATAATACTTGTTTCCTGGTTACATTCAGTGTCATCAAAAGAGGTCTCTACCTGGTGTGGTGGTATGATCAGCCATTTAATAAACAGTGTACATATTTCTAGCTCATATCGATGGTGATTTGAATAGCAATTAGAGTCTTTCTAACGTCTTAAAGTTAGTGGCTTTTATCCTATCTTCAAGGTCTGCAAAACACATTTTTTCAACAAGATAATGCTTGGGCACTTGTTCCATGTCATGTTCTGACCTTCCTCGATGCTGAGGGTATTCAATTATTAGCTTGGCTTACTCAGCCTCCAGTCCTTACACCAATCAAAAACATCTGGTCATGAGCTGCTGAGATATTAGTTCTACAAACTCTCTTAAACTACTAGAGGTGATAAAGCAGCCCATGGACTTTAAGCACTATGGAATGAGTTGGTCTTTTTGTCACTCAGTTTAATTGTATGCCTGACTGAGTAAAGGCTGTTTTAGCTGCCTTGTGTGGCAACTGTTTCTACTGATCATGCAATTCCTAAACTCTCACAAATGTAATCTTTTTACTTTCATACTAAACTATTTAGTACAATGTATATTTCTTTTAATTTCTTCCATCATGTTGCAGTTTTAATGGCTAGCAGTGTATTTTATTATCTATCTTTAACTGTAATACAAAATTAAATTTAATTTATGATATGTACATTTTTAATATTTTTTGTATGTTGGACACTAATATAATGTTGAATATTTTTCAATAAAAAGATACTTTGTAAAATAACAATGTTTGAAATCACAAAAGGTTAAAAATTACTATAATTTTAAAAGTTCTAATTTTATAATAATAAAAAACTATTATAGAAAATTTTATAATAAATATATGAAATTATTTATAGTTAAACTATTTCTAGGATAATTAAATTTTCTGGTTAATTCTTAAACTTGTTAAAATATTATTATGTTATACAATATTATTTTGTTAAGGATGAAATATAAATTTGTTAAAGTGTTTTTTATGTAATCAATGCAGTTTAGTCATTGAAATATTTCTACATGCTTTCACAAAATGTTAATTTCAATGTAATTTTCAAAAAAAAGTATTTAAATATAATTCATTGAGCTAACTGCTTCTTAAATGTCTATTTTAGATATCATCTTTTGTATTTATGGCTTAAAGTGATTCATGAACCATACAAATGCAATTCATTTGAAATGTAATATAATATATTTCTGCTTCTAGGGTTACTAAATGTAAATATTGCTATGAGCAACTGCTGGGGATTCAATCCTTTATATTGAAGAGACAGACAATGCAAGGCAAATTGGGACAGTCATTCAGAGAGTTGTTAGCTATGTTATGCTCAGAATTCAACAGAATATAGTTTTGAATTGAATTTCAGCTATGTTAAAAACTACAATATTTTTTTATCTTTTGTGTGTGTGATAAAGATGTGGCCTTCCATAACTTTGTTAAACTTATTGTGTTGAAATCTTTTGTGCCATTTCTGTTTTAGTGCAGCACTGATCAAGATAAATAATTTTAATATTCATCTTGTATATATCTAATTCATACACAAACTAGCACATGATTCTAAAAATAAAATTTCTGGTATTGTCAAAATTTTATTTGTATTAATGTCTCATTCTTAATAAGTGTTCCTTAACAAACTGAAAAACATTTTTAAATGTGTGCTTACTGTAAAAGTGATAATTTTATATGCCTGAAATGGGAAAAGATGTCTTAAATTATTTTTCAATAATGTTTTGACTATTATGCAAATTTCCCTTTTGGCTTGAATAATTTTTCTTCTACAGAAATGGAATCTTTGCTGTAGTAAATAATTTTGTTCAAAAAATCCTCTTTCCATAATTTCAATGATAATAAATTTTTATAGTGATAAAATTAAAGAATATTGCAAAATTGTTATATTATTTAGTAATAAAAATTTCTGTTTATGTTAATCTTGTCCTTAAAAAATATGCTTTATAAGTTCTTCAAATTCCTGTGATACATGTATAATAACTTTTGTCATTTGAAGTATGCTATAAAAAATTGGTTTATTTGAAATGTGTCTAAAAGTATTCAATAACTTTAGGCTTTCAAAAAGAAACTTCATTTATTTTATGTTGCTATAAAATGTTTTATGTTTTAATTATGTTTTAGAGAAATGATACTGTTTTCTTAAAATCGAAAAGGAATTGACTGATTTTTCTAAAGACTGGGTCGTTAGATAATTAGAATATTTAGCAGCTTATAATTACTGAAACTTTAACTGTCAAATTTTTAGTTCAATCCCTTATGTTTAAATTGTAGATCACAATTTTTTTTTGATGATTTTTGGAAATTATGAATATTTATTTTGATTAAAATTTATTCTAGTACTTAATTTTTGCATTCAAAATAATTATAACCAAAGGAATATTTGGATTTAGTACAATCACTATTTTAAATCGTTTTGTGTTGATACCCAACATGCTATAGTTTCCTTAACTCATTAATCTGCTAGTCATTTTGCTCATTTAACATTTTTCATGTATTAACTTAGTGCAAAAATGTGAAACATTGTGCATATTATCATGTTTTGCTCTCTTGTTCTCTTTTCATGAGCATTAACTTCCACTCATGTTTTTGTTAATGTAATGTTTAATTCTAAATTTGTATGTATTTGCATATGTGTGCATGATAATTTTTAAATTTCATACAATCTCTTAACTGTGATATTTGGGTGCATAAGCTTGGTGTAAGGTGTAGTAAATTTATCTACAAAATTATTTCTAGAGAGTGCTTTTGTGTATTTAAAACGTGTCTATTAATTTTTTCCTTTCTGCCAAAATTTGTTATTTACTTTTTCGCATTTGATTTTTCACTTAAAGAATCCTTGTGCCATTTTCTTTTTATGTTAATCAAACTTAATGAAAATAGAATGTTTCTCCGTATGTGTTTGGATTCAGTAAAATTATAAATTAAATGTTTTGTAGTATTTGTTTTGACATATGTTTACTCTAAGCAAATTATGAAAAATTGTCTTAAAAATATATCTTCAAACTTTTCTATTGATCAAAAATTTATGTATATAACATTGGTGTTACTGACTTTTAATATTAGTATTTATGCCATATATTTATGAAATAGATGAATATTCTAAAAAAGTAATGAGAATTTTCGTTCTTATTATTATAATAATTTTCAAAGATGAATATTTTAAACTTATTATGTAAATTTGGAAAATGGAAAAATACAGATGATTTAATCTTGAAATTTTTCTTTTCCTTTTAGTTAATATAATTTTATGCATGTATATCTATCTTATTAATCCAATTTGCTTGATAGAACAAAATTTTCATGAAAAAAATTTAATTCATGTACTCCTTGATAAATATAATTCTATTCTGCACATACTTTCCGTTTTACTTAAAATTATATCAACTTATTTAATTAACACGTGTAAGAAATTATTTTACTGTACAGTTAACTTTTTTAACATGAAATTGAATTTTTTAATTTATTTTTGTATTGTAAATTATGTAGTATGACATGTAATTTTGCTTTATGTTGTTTTAGTGCTGTCTGCTATATATGCTTGGAACGATCATTTTGTACCTTTTAAGTTTTCGTGGTGCTCTCTAATTGCTGTGATAGCAATCATCCAATGCCATCCATAGTGTTGTTTTATCTCACTACTGTATATTTAAACTTATTTGCAGCATCACGAATCCAGTAAAAATGATCATTTTACAAGTGAAATAAATATCTTTCATTTAGACTATATTTTCATTATTTATTTAACCAAGAAAATATGAAACAATTTTAAATTCCAATTATAAATTAATAAATATCAGAAATTTATTAGATTGTCAACTTATAATTTTAATTTGAAGAATATGAAAGAGTATAATGTATAAAATTTTAATATTAACAAATATTGTAATTTTTCAAAATTTAATTAGGTTTTAGAGTAAAATTTACAATTATCATGTAATTTGGGTACTACTAGGATAAGACTAGTTGCGTTATCAGTGTTAGAAATCTGAAAATTTGTATGTGATCAAGCCACTGAACACAATAAATATTACATTTTTCGTCGAAAACTTTTACTTTCACGAATCTTCTAAAAATTGGGGCATACGTAGTTAAGCTCAACATGCTTAATGACTTGTAATGTGGCAAAAAGTGTAAGTCTAGTGAGCAAATTGAATTTATTATATAGTGATGAAACTACACATAAAATGGTCATAAGATAATAAATTATATGATTAAAGTTTTTCTTGAAGATTGATTCATAAGTTACATATGTGTTTAGATTCTAAAAGAAAAAAATTATCAACTGGAAAAAAATATATAAACAAAAAAAAGTATTTGTAATATGTTAATTTGGTATTTGCTCAACCTTGTATGCATTAGAAAAATTTTCTGGTAACAAAAATGATTTGATACAATCGGATATTCAGAAAAGTTTTGTCATAAAAGTTCATGTAATATTGGCATGACAAAACAAACATCTAAATATGTGCCAATGAATGCAACAAACTTCTCCCTGCGTGATACAAGCTGATTTATATATCATTGCCAGTCTTTAGAAGCAGAGATTTGGGTTACTTCGATTTTGATCTCTTCAGAATCAAAAAATATGTCTCATTAACAGGCGATTGTCCAGCACATGGAACAAATGATAATCACTTGGGGAAATATTTGGAGAAGAGAGAGGATGAAAAAGAATTCTTACTCTTAGGAAATAATGGTGTTCATAATCAAATTTGCTGTGTGCTGACTTGCGTTGAACTGAACCTTTTTCCTGTTTTCCAATGTTAACTGTTTCTGACGTAGGACTCTTGCACATGTTTCAGTTGCATGTAGAAATCATTAATGGTATAGCCAAATGTAAGGAACTTGTGGATCATGCCAGCCGATGTCCAGCATTCACACGGCAAAGGCTAGTGAGTTCAAATCCCGTTTTAACCGAAGATCCATCGTGTTTGCTAAAGCGGCTGGGGCATATTAAAACTGGGTAAGTTTGCAATGTCCTCCAAGTGAAATGATACTTCTGGGGATGGCAGGTCCAAATATTGGAGTCTTCTACTTGGTCCCTGTTTCAAAATCACAAAGAATCCACCTGGCTGCTTCTATTTAACTGGTAGAGCTCAACTCTGGGCTAGGTACAGGGAAGCATGCCTGTGCAGCACATAGCAGCTGTTTCAGCCAATGTTGTGGAGTCTTGCTGTCCCAAGAATCGGATCTGTCTGTGACAAACAATGATGATGTGTATCTTTGAACGCTTTTGGCTGGTGTACTGGATCCGTTTTTCTGTTTGGAAAGGAGTGATGAAAAACTTATGAAATTTATTACGCAAGTAAGAGTTATTTGATTAGCTTCCACACTTTTTCCATATTATGTAAATGAGTACAAATTCATCAGATAAGTGGACTTAATTGTAACTTCCTGACTCATTGGAGAAGTATCTTGTTCTACAGGTATAACTATTTTCAAATCGTTGCCATTTAAGACTGTTGGATTAATTGTGATGCGTCTTTGAACTCTTCATCACCGACATGGAATTTGCTATACCTCTTTTATTCCTGGGCATTTAATTACTGCGTCATCTCTGAATTGTCATACAAATTTTTTATAAATTGAATCTATATGGATTGTTTACTATATATTTTTTCTTTTTTAATCACATGAAAATGAATTGAATATGGGATATACTTACATGGAAAATATGACAGAAATTTCTCAGTGCTGCACAAAGATAAATCTTAATTGGTCTAGGAAAAATGGTATTTTAACGTTTTGTCAACAAGAAAATAATTTTCTTTTACATTTGTACACAAATATTTTGCCACGTTTTGATAAATCAGGAAATTTTTTTAGAATAGAAATCCTATTCTTCGATAATAAATATTGGATTATGTTAGCTTACCACAGAACCAGAACATAGACTTTGCATCCCAGGGCTCTTGGTCAGGAAAACGAGGGCTTTGGCCCTAATGGGCTGTCATGTCACATGTTTAGTTATAACAAAGCTGAGATGGTCTTGTTCATATCAATTTAATTCTCACCATTTTATCAGATTGTTTTTGAATCTTTAGTAATTGTAGTATATCTTGTACACACCAGTATTTGGCAATGGAGTGGTAAACACTGTGACTTTCAATCCAACTTTTGTTGGTCTGATTTCAATCTCGAATATTTTATGGATAAGCTTTAGTTCTTGTTATCAAATTGCTGTCTATGTTGCAGACAGGTGATTTGTTCATCTTATGAGCTGAGTTGTTAAAGTTATTAACATTTCTCAGTCTCTTCTTATGTATATTAGACCGTCCTTATTAAAAATATGTGCCCCCTCTTAGGATCAAACCATGCATATTGGAGACACACGTTTTTCTGCCTTTTTTATTCTATGGTAAATGTGTAACTCTCTTAAGTACAATTGGAAATGATATTTTGTGCAATTATTTGTAGTGTAATCGGCATAAAAAATTGCTTTTCTCTGTTCAATTTTGTACTTAAAAATTAACATGTTACTGAGTACTATGGAAGACTATATATAAGAATAGTATTTACAGCCATAAAGAACTGCTTCAGAGAAGAATTTGAAAGAAATGCTTTTGAAAAGGTTAAGTCATTTGATATGAAAATAAAATAAAACCATGAACTGGTAATGTTAATCATTGTATATCATCAAAAAGTCAGAAATTATAAAATAATTACCTGTATCTGTAATGTAAAGCAGAGTAATCTGATCAAATATGAGAAAGACAATTTTTTCTTCAAACTGAAAAATCATTTTGAGAAAATTAAAGACTGCAATTCTCTCCAGATATGCTCTACTGTATAACAGTGGAGTAAATGTTATCCATGCATATTATCAAAAAGTTCAAAAGTTTACAAATTGTTCATAAAAATTAATATATGAACTTAATTTCAAAGTGAGCTTGGATGAATTTTAAAAAAATTCATTGAGCAATTTTAAGCTTCTATATATGAACTCAGTGGATTGAAACAAATGTTGAGCTAATATTTCTGAGAATTTTGTTATCTTGCATAAGATTAGTCTACTGTACTTTTTGTTTCAGATTATTAATCAGATTTATGTTGTAATCGTATGTTGCGATGAGGGCCTTTTCTAACCTTTCATCTAACCTGATTTTTTTCGAATTTATATCTCCTAAAAGAATAATTTCATATTACAATCAATTCTGACTGTAATTTTTCTTATAAATTTTTTTATGGAAAAATTTTTGAGAAAGTAATGAACCAAGTAATTATTTACCCTACAAAATTATGTAACTAACTCGCCAGTTTGTTGTCGGCAATGGTTTTAGCAAGAAACTTGTTCCTAGCTTTTGTGAAAATATTTTGATTTGGAAAAGTAACAATATTTACTATTACTTAACTTTGTTAGCAGCGATGTTTTATACAATGTAATAGTCTCATATAAGATCAGCTAAAAAACTCAAATGGGGTGTAAAACTCTTAAAATTCGTATTTCAAATACGAAGTTATTGTACTCCATTCGAGTTGCATTTCATTTATGATAGTCTGCGTTTCGGAAAAAATGTAAACTATATTTTTCAAAAATTATGTACCTTTATTTTTAAAAAAGAAAAAAATACACTGAGATTATAGAAAGGTCATATCTTCTGTCATTCATATGTTTTTCTTTACCCCCTGCAATTACGCGTATGTAACAGTTTAAAAAGTGAAAATCAAAAACTTGAAGCGAGACAAGTTCAAGAATGATTTTACTTTGTTTAATTAAGTTGCGATGTAAACAGCTTTATAGTAAGTTCAAATCAGCATTCATTTTGGACTAAATTAGATATAAATTCCGTTATGAAATTTCCAAAGGAATCTAGTTTTAAGTCTGCCAAAGATCTGCAATTTGATATATGTTTCATTCAATTTTATGCTATTGTTCTTATTTCAAATCGGGCAAAAAATTGATTAGAATATAAGGATATTATTAAAAATAAATATAAAAATGTATGTTTTGATTGAATTTATTATTGAACCTATATTTTAAAATATATATATTACTATAAAAACTATTGTTTGAAGTACATGGTTATTTAAATTTTATAATCATGTTTTTAAATTTTTCCCTAAACTCAAAATACTAATTTTGATTATCTTTAAAAATTCATTACTAAATTTATAAAAAAATGTGAAGAATAAATTGAAGAGTACACATTTTAGACTAGAATACTTGTGCTCACACACAGACACAGTTGATAGACTTACTGATTATAGAATTGGAACAAAAATATTAAAACGAATATTATAACAATTTGTAATAAGCTCTCTAACATTTCTTTATCTTATCCTTGAAGATTTTAGGTGATTTATATTCACTCTATAATGTGATTGTAACAAAATGCAAATCAGTATTCGAGAAATTGGAATCTTGTAAACAAATCATTTATCTTACATAGACTGTTGTTGTTATATGTTGATTAAAATATTTAACAATTTCCTATTGGTAGGACTGAATGCATTTTTCGAAATCATTTTTATAAAGTAAAGCATTAGCTTATTTTTATATGAATGAGCGATAATTTGTGACTAACAACACCAGGAAATTAGAAACTAGACTTTCGTATCAATGATGTTGAAACAGCACATTAAATTACATTTTTTTAAATAAAATGAAAGTTAAAAACACGATATTGTGTAGGAATATGAAATCAGATTTTTTATTCCTACACAATATCCATCTATATATCTGATCTTATTAAGGGTAATTCCTTGCTGGTGCTGGGGACCAGACTCCTAAATTCCGTACTCGGGAACACGGTCTCGGACAGTCACTCGATAAGGTTGACGATCCTCTCTGGACAGCTCTGGAGCATCAGGGTAGTCAAACTTGAGGCCTGGCGTCTCTCTGTGATCTCGATTCTTTTTCAGACTCCTCATTCTGTCGCTGGAACTTGTGCGCTCCGGGACCTGTTTCAGAGAAGTATCTGGAACACAACACGTAAGTCGAAGCTCTCCTCCGTCCCCACAAGGGCCTGCTATTTATATTAACCTTCCCCCAACATCTGGCCTGCAATAATCTCCAGATCCATCTTCTAATGTCACTTTTTCCTTTATTTCCATCCACTCCACTGATTCGAATCAAAACGAGTGAAGAGGCAATAAATTCTTCGAAAGCACATGGTCCATTCACCAGGTGATTCCAGTTAAATTCGAAGAATTACATTTGTCATGAAGGACTTAATGGCCCTTTACGAATCCTTTTTGCCGTTCCCACATCATATTCCAATCAGAACTAATTGATTGTTTTTGGGTACTATGTTATTCCTGGAATTCAAACGTGGGAAATCAATCTCGTTGTGACTGCTGCAAAAGTGTTAACGTCCATCGAAAGTCTGGAAGTAACTTGGGATTTTCAAGCAATAACGGGGACGTTATAATGCACTTAATATGAGCTGAAAGAAACTGAAATTAAACATTTGTTGTTGTTGTCCTGTGCCAGCTAGGCTGGCAATATGGGGTGCGCTGCTCCACTTTTCCAACGGAACCATATTTGGTGTGGAGTCCGACTTCCTCAGTACACACATGCCGTAGGTACCCGTTTATAGGATAGGCAACCATTCACACCTCATTCATACAAGGAAGGGACAAAAACAGGATAGATAACGAGAGAAAGTACATCCATGCCCGAACCGGGATTCGAACACAGGACCTCCTTATCCGCAGTCAGGCACACTGACCACTAGACAAGATGGACAGATTAAGCATTTAATTTTCGAAAATAGTTCCATCAGTTATTGTATATGTGATGTACATGTTTTGAGAATAAAGTAAACTCCAGATTGTAGATTGTCAACGACAAAAAATTTTTTAAAAGAATTAAAATTTTAATTTGTAATAAGAAAAAAACTGCTTCCAAGTTTTAAAAAAATTGAAGAAGTGCATTGTAAATAAATTTTTAAATAGAAAATATTTTTATTATTCCCCAAGTGATAAGTCACTATTTTCAAATTATTGCTATTGAGTGTTTTAACTGTTCAAATAAATGCATATTTGCTTGTGTAGATTTATTTCTATTTTTCGTAATTATGAAGTTTATTCATAATAATAACGTCATACGAATTCGCAAAAAATCAAGAGCTTATTGTTACGAGAAAAAATTCAAAGGAATTATAAATTTTAATACATTTAAATATGTAATTTTAGCAAGTATACATATAAAAACTAGTACTAGTGATACTTATACTACTAATAAAAAAGGAATACAGTAACAAATGATTTAATAGTGTATACAAATATGAAAATAATGATGCAAACTGTTTAGATGGTGAAGAGTAACATTTCAAAATCAAATTCAAAAGTGTCACTGATGTGGATGATTGGATGTTAAGTAGAGTCGTCAATAAGTCTTTAAAAACAAATATGTAAAAAAAAAATTTAAAAATATTTCAAATTAATATTTAGATATTTAACATTGATGATTTTATATAAAAAAATAATGGAATATGTCAACATAAAAAGCAGAATTATGAATTTTAAAAAATAAAGAAGGTATATATAAATAGATATAAATGACTGAACAATTCAATGCAGTTACTCATCCACATAGCACATTTTATCTACCTTTTTATTTTACTTATTTATCTTTATGAATAATAAGTGGTAGTCCTCTATAGTTCTCTAGAAACTACAACATTGAGTTTGATAAACATGAAATTTCAGAGGTGGGTTCAATGGCGAAATACTAACACGTTTTGTTCCTGGTCATATTGATGCCATTTCAAATCCTGTTTGGATTTATAGACATAAATTTTCAATATAATACCAAATTTGAAATTAGTCCTGTAAACATTGGGAGATCGATGATATATTTCTGCTTTCTATCATCCTATTGAGATTTTGGAAGTTTTCTCCTTTACCAACAATTTGTTTGGGAACTTCATTCAGAAAACAAATAGCTTTTACAACAATCTTGAGCAATTATACCATCCATTATGTGGTAATATCCATATCCATATGTGGTTGCTTATCAGAGATTGAAGACCGAACCTAAATTACTTTCTTAATTTTTCTGTATACTTTCCATCAACACTTAAAAAAACTTTGGGTTTGTTTATTACTTTATGACGCTTTTCGAAAAAGAATGGCAAATTCGACAAGGACTTAAGAGTGCTGCGAAACACTGCAAACATCAACCTCGACGTAAAAATCCGAGCAAATGAACTTCGAACTGAAAAACAGATCGCAAACTGCCGACTTGGCTAATAAGCCATGGCATATAGTGTAATAGTAGTATTATGTGTTTTTACCATACATGGCAATAATGTTAACCATGGTAAATGAAGTTAAACGTGTTTTGAATTCATGGTAATATAAACCTACCTTTATAAAATTTATCAATCTAAGGAAAACTCTTGTGCTGAATTATTCATCTCAATTTATTTAAAACAAACAGAGAGGATTTTTTTTTCAGGCTTCAAAATTATTTTTAGAAAAGTATGCTCGTATATGTGTGACTTCAATATTTTGTTTTGATAATATTCCAATTTACTGAAACCAGAATACTTATCATGGTGTATATATGAATTAATGTATAAACGCATATTCTCATCAACAGAAACAAGTTACAAGAATGCTTTGCTGCAGAATACTAGAACAGTAACCAAAATCTGGTATGTATAATCATCAGAGTAATTACATTTCATAAACAGATTTTGGTAATTTTTGGAAAACGTTGACTATGCAGAAAGCAGGTTTTCTCATAATAATGATGAGTAAAGACCTTAGATTTCGTCGAACAAAATTGATAACACTGAATTTTAAAAAATAAAAAAGCTAGAAGGAAAATCAGTGAACAGGAAATATATTCTAGTCATGTTTTCTACCCTTGGGGCAAGAAACGCTTGTATGAAACACTACTGAATTCTGAATAACTGGCTTAGACACACCATCAATTATTACTATTTGCAGAAGGCTGACATCGGCCCCTCCTACTTCTCAATTGACCTCCTGATACTTAGTCACGCCTCCGAGCTTCCATCAATGACACAAAACCAATGACACAGTAAAGTCTATTCAGCTCCGCCCTAGTTGTAAAAAAATATACACTCGTTATTTTGAGGGATGATGGAGGAGGGGCCAAGCAATGTTCATGGAAATAGCAGAGATGTCAGGCGAAAAAGGAAATTTTTAAGGATGTTGCCCTTCGACAAAGCGCGTTGCTACGACGTTCTTCCAGCTCTTTTATTTGGAATGCCAAGAGTTGTAGCCGATCAGAAGTCTAAGTTCGAATCTGATGAATTATTTAAAAAACTTAGCCGTGAAAGTGAGGTAAATATTTTTGATTCTTTTACTTTGTCTTGAATATATATAATTCAAATTTCAGAAGATCTTATAATCTTAACAGGCAAAGTTTTAGTCTATATGAAATCTTCCGAAACTAAATTTTTGGTCATATTTTAAGTTTCAAGCACTTTATTTAATATATATAAACATATTATATACTGCTATTTATAGTTATGTAATTATATTATTTTGAATTACAGAATCTCTTCAGTAAGTAAATGTACTATTTAATATATATATATATATATATGTATAGTACATTTACTTACTGACGAGAGAGAGATTCTGCAATTCACAAAATAATATAATTACATAGTTATAAATAGTCGTATATAATATATTTTTATTGTATTTGTAGTAATGTTAAACAAATCATATTTAAAACATTTTGTATTGTTCCATATTTCCTCCTGACTTAGCACAAAATTTAATATTTTTAGAGGAAATGTTTCACTGTTCACTTGCTTCTAAGGCTTATTTGACCATAAAAATTCCATTCGAATCAACAATTAATTATTTTCTAAATTAACAATCGTAATGAAATTTTTAAAAATATATATATTATATTTAGTACAATACAATCTATAGAGAAAACTAAGTCGTAAGTCAAAATAAAAATTTCTGACAAAAAACTATGATTTACCTTTCATTATAATTAAAAAACTGTCACCTTCACTAGTGTTACAGTAAGTACTTTAAAAGCTAACTTTTACACTTAATAAAATATTTTTAATCTGTAGTATTATTTTAAAATCTTGGTAAATGATTAAAAGAGTGCAAAATTAATACACTTTAAAAATGAGAACACGGTTACAAACATAAGCATTTAAGCAACCCATTACTTGTGGGGTAAGGAGAATTTGCATTACTTTAATACCCTTTTATTAGAAACACATTTTTATTAGATTTTAGATCATGTTTTGGAATTCAACATCGTGGAATCCTGCCAAACGGGAAATCGAGAGTTTACTAAGTATTTAACAAACTTGTGTCGATATTGGTAAATGCCTCCAGAGACCTAAGTTAAAAAATTTTATGCAAAATTTATCTAGAAGTAAATAATATTTCAAAAAATTTGTAAGCCAGTTTAACTGCAACTATTAAAACTCTTAAAGAGAATTGTCTCTGAATTGCTCTTCCTCCAAGCTGTTTCGCTTTCAGCTTACGCGAGAAAAGCATATGCACTTTAACAGTTTGTAAGTTCATATCCCACCTCAGGCGTCGATGACTGTGTGGTTTGGAAAGAAATTTAAATAATTGTTCTCTACAATTAACCGTCGTGAAAAAGTGGTCGTAACGCAACAAATAAACCATGGCAAACTCTTCTAGTTTGTTAAATTAAAGAAATAATTTTCAATCGGTTGTTGGTAAATGATTAAATTAGGAAATTTTCCTATAAATTTCAGACGATTAATTATTTCCTGATATAGATTTTATTTTTGTTTAAAAATTTTTTTCCGATGATTCAGATTTCTTGCATCGACGGTTGAAAGGAAGACACTGTTTATAGAACATTTTATAATAAATGGTTTGATAGTTCAAAAACATAGCAAAGCTTCATTTTAATATTCACAGTATTTTATCATCCAAGAAGAGAATTTTCGTTGATAGTGAGCCATATTCACAGTGTCACAAAAGAGAAAATCCAGAAAACTCTTCAGCACATTTTTTGACAGATGTGCGAGAAGAAAACAGAAATATAGCATTTGTTTTCCATTGTTCAGCAGTGACTTGTGTAGAATTTAAGATCTTCTGAAGAATGTGATCCTTTTCCAGGTCACGAAAAGTGTAAGTCCATTGTTTGTTTATTAAATAAGAAGTAACCGAATATATATATAATGAGAGACTTTCAAATGTGTCAAATTTGAAGAGTTAAGTTTTAACAATTGTCTTGATCTAAGCTCGATACAAGTCACAGGCTCAATTTGGTTTCGTTTGTTTGTCGCTCAACAGTCATTTTTTGCACACGAGTGGTAATTAGACCGGGACACCTACGGTTTAAAGTGATTCTGAGTCACTACAAACATCTACACCCAAGGTGGGATTCGAACCCACTAACTGGTGAACGGAAGGCAAGAGTGCTAACCATTCGCTAAGGGACAGATTCGAATACTGGAAGCGGTAATCTTCTCACCACTCTACGTCATATGACAATATCGTAAAAGGCCTAGGCTTTATAAATATTCTATATATATATATATATATATATATATATATATATATATATATATATATATATAGATAGATAGATAGATAGATAGATAGATAGATAGATAGATAGATATATCTTATTGTTGTACCGAATTGAATCGAATATGAATAAATATCAATTCTTTACTTACAGATATTAAATGTTACATTTCGTGCAGCAGATAGTCTTACAGCTCTAAACCATTGCAAGACATTTTAACATCCATCGTGTATCGACTTTCCATTGATAATTGTCCGTATTCACATATCATACGAGGGGGGGGGGAGGGCTGCCATGACCTGATTGGTTAGGCCGTCGTTGTCATTATCGAAAGATAGTGAATTCGAATCCCGGCTTAACTGAAGAACCGTCGTGATCGCTACAGATGGATGGGAGATGCTAAATAGATTCTGATCGCAATGTCCTCCAAGTGCAATGATACTTCTGGGGTTTGCAAGCCAAGTATTGGAGGTCTTCTGCTTCAAAATCATGAAGACTCCATCTGGCAGCTTTTGTCTAACTGGTTGAGGCCAACTCAGGGCTAAGTTTTAGGAAGCAGGCTGATGAAACAAAAAATAGCTCAAGGGAAGAAACTCAAAACTACTAAGTACTCACCACGATCCAGTACCATCAATTAAATTACCAGTATTTAAATCGAAAATAATGAAACTGGAAATTAGGAAACCAAAAACTTCTAGAACCATAAAATTTTAATGTAAATGAAAAAATTTAAATTCCTAGGAATTACTTTTTTTTGTAATAAATAATAATCAAAATAAATATGACCCCTTAGAATATGTGCAATTTAAGCAAATTAGACGTGTTTCAAATATACCACAATGCTTAGAATATGAGGAATTTACAAGTTTTTTTCTGAATATTTTCTATTTTATTTTCAAATGTGCTTTTAAGCAATTTCAGATAATAAAAACCTATCTACTTTTGCATTTCTTACTTAATAAGGATAAATCATTATTAGTTCAGCAATTTTTAAACAATTAAGAGTTCTTGGGAAAAAAATCGAAGATTTGCATGAAATTTTAATTAATAATGCGATATATAGTAGTTAAAATCAATAATTAGTATATGATTTAATTCTTCCCTAATTTAGCATTAGTATTTTTTAACTAATTTACACAAACATTAAAGACGATAACGTATGATTTTCTAGTTAAAATAGCTCCCCACACGTAAATTTATTGAATTAGTAAAATCTTCATTTTCTTTAACTTTGCATTTTTGACGGTTTTCCTATTCAAAGAAATTATAACTCGTGAATAGGACGATCTGTTACTTCCAATTTAAATCAAATCTTAAAAAAAATTAGGGGTTAAATTTAGTGCATTGAAATTTTTAAGCAAATAAATACATCATATATTGCGATAAATATTTTTTAATGTTAAGTTGAAAAAAATGACGGAACGATATTTTTTAAAGTCCTGATGTATAAGATCTGTAAAACTAGAATGTCCTATGAATGCTATATCAGAAGCCTAAGAGAAATCGGTATGAATAACAGTAACTTGGCACTGTTAGGTAAACTCTAAGAGATGAATTATATAAATTCAAATAAATATATAAAACCTGTGATTAAACTCAAAGATGGTTGAACCGAGCTGGTCATTGAATGGTAGGTACTCTAGCCTTCAGTTCAACAATTCGCGGGTTCGATTCTCATTTTGAAAAGGAATATTCAAAATCTTCTTTAAATAGAAACTTTAGACGAATCAGCCTTCATGTTTTAAAACTGACCATAGACTAATTAACTAATCAAAACTTGCTTAAATAGTTTAATAATTTATTTAGT
Organism: Latrodectus hesperus; assembly: GCA_037975125.1. NCBI lineage: Eukaryota > Metazoa > Arthropoda > Arachnida > Araneae > Theridiidae > Latrodectus > Latrodectus hesperus. The sequence continues at coordinate 34,564,835 of CM075858.1, forward strand.
TTAATGTGTTTGGCCACACAGGTCACATTTGACCTCAAGGATTCATTCGACGAGGACTTAGTGTTCACAAAGGATTTCGAAGCACTTAAAACATTCACATTAGAAGTGGGAATCGATCTCATGAACTATTCAAATTTAAGATATAATGGAACAAAGTGCAAAATTAATATATATATATATATATATATATATATATATATATATATATATATATATATATATATATAATTTGTTAATAAAATTTTTCGATATCCTTTATAGTGCATATAATAACTAAGATACATTTTGATCCCAAAATCTTTTTTTTTTTTTAATTTTTATGCAAATATTTTACAATGAAAAAAAACTGTGCTTGTCATTTGGATACCAAAATTAGCTCTTAAGCTTCAAATTACTGAAGATATCATTAATTGACTATGTATTCAACAACAGCAAAGGATTTCATAAATGCAAAACTAAATTAATATTATCTTATTTTTGCTATGAAATATTTTTAGAGATTCAAAATGTCGTTAAAAATATTTTTTTTTAAAAAAAAGGCCAAAAAATATTTTTATACAGCATAATGCAGAAATGGTACTTAATTCTATTACGTGCATTGTGTTTCTGCTTTTTGCTTGTGATGAAAATTTAAATTTTAAATTTAACAATTTCAGGAACCAATAGAATCTTTACTCAAAACGTTATAAATTTTTTTAATATTTCAATGTTATGTTATTTTCATTTTTTAAACAAGTGTATGTATATTTCATGTTCTGAGTTTGACTGAAACTAACATTTTGCTTATTGAAATCGTAAGATCTGATGTTGAACTGAAGATAGCAATGTTAAATTACCAAAGTATTTGTTTGATTTTATCCATTCATAATTTTTTCATGATTCTTAGTCACTTGAACTGTAGAGGGCTCATAAAAATTTCGTTCATCTTTCCACCGCATAAATTTATTTTATAAATTTTAATAAATTGAAGTCACTTATTGCGATAAAAATGCTTTAAATTTCAGGTATGTTATTTTTTGAATAATGTTGGGACAGTTTCATTACAGGAACCACCTTGCAATTTATTTAATAATAATTTCTATTTGATAATAATTATAAGAAATTCGATAGTAAATTTCTTGCAATTTATTTAAATGAAACACTTGTTTTGTCCAATATTATAACGAGTTTATTTAATTTCATATTATTTCTTATTTCACAACATAGTTTTGTTATTCTAAGCAGGATAATTAGCAACTATAATATTTATTCTCATATTAAATGCATTCAATTTTATGTTACAGGTTCGATACACAGGCTATAGAGACAGACCAATGGAAGAAAGACGGATAAAGTTTAAAGCAGCATGTAGAGAAGGCTACACAGAAATAGTAAGTGCCATTATCCAGTATTCATCTTAATTTTAATGTCTGGTACAGTATTCAACTTTATAATTTTAGATTAATATAAGAAAACTAAACATATTAGCATTCCTATTATCATTATTTTTAAGTTTTAATTTAAGAAAAATTTCTTCAAAGAAAATCAAGAAAAAAGATTTCTTACATAAGTTCTTTTCGATAAATTATCTATAAATAATTTAATTATTGCTTATGATGTGTTGACTGCACACAAATTAATGTAATCCTTTTCGCAAACTTACGTTTTGTTGTAGTAATTTACGTAAAATCATTTTTTAAATTATACTCATATTTTGGTGTGAAACAAAAAACATTACAAAAATCAGTTCGAAATTAGTTATCTTATTGAATTAAATTAGTTATCATTATTAATCAAATTAGTTATCTTGTTTTAGGGAAAAGAAGATATTCACCATATACTAGTATTTGACAGTCAAATATACTTTTAATTTTAAAACGAATTTTTTGCGAATTTGGCATCATTGGAAAGAGTTTCTTTGGTTTGTCACTCAATAGTCGTTTTTTTTATTTTCATTCGATAAGCAATTCGAATTGGATTTACAATTTAAAATAGATTCCAAACCACAACAAATATTCCTATCTGAAGTGAGAGTCGAACCCATGATTTATTGAATTGAAGGCCAGAACGTTGAAAATTCATCTCTGTGTTCAGTCATTGGAAGTGCTAAGCCGTGGGACATCATGCTAATGTAGGAAGTGCTATAAAAAGTTCTCGTTTAGAAATGTTTAAAAGTTTTATACGAAAATGTAATCATTAAAAGGCTAAAATAACGATTTGAGAAATATGTAGCCTATGAGGAATAAAATAGTTGGTAGTGTAACAAAATATAGAGGAAAACCTTAAAGCAAACAATTATTTTTGATTTAGAGTTTGTTTAGTCGTTAGCAGTCATTTTTTGCACACGAAAGCTAATTAGACCGGAGCCTACGGCTTAAAGTGGATTCCGAATCACTACAATCATCCATCCCAAGGTAGGATTCGAACCCACCAACTGTTGAACCAAAGGCAAGAGCGCAAACCATTCGGCTGCCAGATCGGATTTTTGATTTAGAGACAAATAACAACAGTTTCTACCATTTATTTTCAAATTATTATTTACATAAAAAGGAGAAAAACAGCCCAAAAATAACGAAATTTGGAAAGCAGTGATTGATATCTAGAGTAATTACCGAAATTTAAGTTATCAGTATTTACTTATTATTTCATGGAGTCATGATTGCTTGGTGAAAAAAGGTTTTGCTGTTTGTAAGATAACAGGTTTGATACCCACCCCATCCAAAGTCCTTCATGCTGAAGAGGGCGTTAAATGATTTAAGTAGTTCTCTCTCTATACGTTAAAAATTTCATGAAGTCCAGGTTATTCTCCAACTGTGACGTTGAGAGGTGGGTGCTTTTCGACCAATTCACGTGACCATGACTCATAATTACGAGATTGTAGGCTTCAATTAAGAGGCTTGAGTTCAATGTAATTAAGGGCCGGAAACGTATCACAATAACATGATATAATTTCTTGTTTTGAACCATTATTTTTATTATTACTTAATAGCTACAGTTTCTCAATATTCGAAAAAATATTGAATTATGGAAGAAGTATTTGTGTGTGTGTTTATTTAATACCATATCACAGTTTGATACCTATATTCTATTCTTTCGTTCTAGAATTAAAAGTTTATTTTCATGCAATTATGACAATATTTCAAAAGCATCTTCAAAAAATACCAGTAAAGACAATTTGAATTGATTGATTCATTAAAATCAAATATAGTGTTAGTTTCATAGAGTTTGAAGCATGCAGTTTGTGTACAAATTTATTTAAGAGCTTTTTTGATGAAAAAAAGGTTTTTCAAAGGAATTTCATGTAATATCACTTGATAATTTTCCATAACCATTTCATTTTTTTTAAATATTAAAAATTTAGTCTGTAAATAAAGAAAATTGTCTGAAGCGATATCAGTATTAGGATAAGGAATGGAATTCAACACAATATTGCAGAAATAAGCTTATCAAGATAAAAAGTTCATTAATATTTGGAAAGAGAGAGAAAATAGGACCATTACTTTAACGTATTACAAATAGAGTTAAAGTAAAATCCTGAAGGCCAGCTACTCAATTATTTATTATTAGCTAGTAAAAATTATTTTAGTTCGGCAAATGAAATTAAAACATTGATATGTTTTCATTATTTTTAGGCATTTGTAAACACTGGATTAAATTTTCAATTGATATTCGGGCCGTGCAATAATGGGCGCCGAAACAGTTGTGAGTTTGATCTCTCCAAAGGGAAGGTAAGTCCGTTTTCTTACTAATGTGTCTTGAAGTGTTACAGTACAGTAGGTACTGCTGGAAATGTTATGTAGGCGATAATTTTAGCAATAATTTACATCTTATTAAAGAGCAAAATTGGTGTTTTGATGATAATTTTTGTTTATGAATTATGATTTGTTGCCCTTTGATCACTTTCTTTACACTAGAAATAATTCGATTAGACTGGGTTAAATCCTAAAGTGGGCTCCAAACCACAATGCCCGCTCTAATGGTAGAGCCAGGCTTTTCGAAATAAAATTTCATTCATCACTAACCAGAAATAGAATAATATTACGTTTGGGCCGTGGTAGCCTTGTGGTTAGGGCATCGGCCTTCCGTCCGAAAGGACTGGATTCAATTCCCAATGCCACCAAAGGTCCACCGAGTACGTGCAATATACGTGTTCATTAAATCTGTAGAATCGAAATTCCTGTAGTCAGTCGTTGAGCAGTTACCATGGGTGTAATGGTCTGGAGAAAATTTACTCCCCCTCCAGATCATAATCAAAATTGAGGGAGTGGATGCTTTGTTAGTGCCATCTATCGGAGGGGTCTTATAGCAAAGTGATACTTTCATCTTCGTGATACTCTGGTGCTCAGAAGACTTACCCTTCTGAATTAATTTCGCATAGACGTCGGCTAACAATCTTGGTTTGTCCAAGTGTCTTAAGTAACAACATAATAATAACATCGGTCGGTTTGAGTGCTTGACAGTTTTCAGAGTTTCTTCTCTCGCAATGTAGATTTGTATTTGTTAGAAATCCTCACATGGGTTAAAATGTAGAAAATGTTCAATTACCTTAAAATGGCTATCAGCTTTAGCTAAATCTGCGAATGCTCCAACTGAAAACCACAGTTCTAACATTTTAACTATAAGCTCAGCATAATATTTCTGGAAATGAAATCATCCAAAACAAAAAAGTTTAAATAATGAACAATAAGGTGAATAACTTTAGTAATGAGGAACAATAAATGAACAGTTTAAAATGAAAAATAAGGTGGATAACTTCAGTAATTAATCCATATAGTTAACCTGTGCTGTGAAAAATTTTATATTCTATAACTTAATTTTTGGTACTTAATTTAATTCTTGATAATTAAAATAAGTATTACAAATTAAGTTAACTTAATTTTTTATAATCTAATATCAAAATTTTATTCATTTTGTTCAGATTTAAATTTATTGAAACTAGTTTAATATGTATTGTACAACAATTTTTATATTACTAAAAATAGCTTTATTCACCATAAAAGTTATTTAAGAATAGCTCTGAGATATTCGTAAATTTGGCTTTTATGTTTCGATTTTTATTTATTTTTTTACATTTTATGAGATTTTCTCTTAGCGACAACATTTGTTGCAGGGAAAATTTCTTGGCCATGTTACTTATGTGAAAGTTTACTTATCCATGTATTTGAGAAAGGTAGTCAAAAATTTCTAAGAATCCTTAGTTAATGTTGCAAATATATTAGCATCCTTAAATGAACTCTGATTCAAATAAGCATTTTATTTTCTTTGATAAAATTATTCTTTTGATACACCATTTATAAAAGGACAAATTATTATATGTTTACATTATTATAATCAACATATTACATCATTTTATAAATAAGTGTTTCTTATTCGAAATTCATTGTACTTTGAAAATATATAAAGGTAAATAATTCTATAAGCTAAAGATAATTTAAATAAATTTTTTACGAGGGTAGAACGTAAAAGAAAGAACCAATTTATGTATATATAGGTAAAAATTATAGTAATAAAATTCCCTAATTATATCTTTTTATAATTATATCTTTTTATTATTATATCTTTTTATAATAAGTTTTTCAACAATAATATTAGAAACACAATTCGGAACGCTATCAGAATTCAAATAGTTACAAAATGTGATTAACAAAATCTCTCAAAGGATTTTATAGGAAACGCTAAAAGTTTCAAGATGTAAAAGTTTGCCTTAAAATAGCACTGTGTGAAGAATTTATCGCTTTACTATATTTTTTACTCATGACCAAGACTTTCAGATTAAAAAACAAGTGTGTTTCGAACCCATCCTCTATCCCAATCTATTCTCAACATCAGTGGAAAACTGAAAATCAGAGCGCTAACCATTCAGTTGGCAGTTCTGTTAAGTTGTTATTGTTGTCGTGTGCCAGCTAGGCTGGCAATATGGGGTGCGCTGCTCCACTTTTTCAACTGAACCATATTTTGGTGTGGAGTCTGACTTCCTCAGTACACACATGCCATAGGGACCTGTTTATAGGGTAAGCAACCATTCGCACCTCATTCATACAAGAAAGGACAAAGACAGGATTGATAGAGAAAGTACATCCATGCCCGAACCGGGATAGTTCTGTTAAGTATTATAATGAATTCTTAAAAAGAGCAAACCAAAGTTAACATTTTCGTTGTCAATATTAATTACGAAACGCTTACGATACACGATAGACCAATAAATAAATTTCAATAGTGTGTTATCAATAGTTAAATTTACCTTAATAATTATTAACTTTATTCAAGTTAATTTTAATTATCTTTCTTTTTTTAATCTATTAAAATGAAAAAGCAACACAATACCTTAAAAAATAGTGTCATCATTTTCAAAAAATGTGTAAATAGTATATAAACACCGATCTGAACGCATTGTGATTAAATTATCCTCAAAAAATTAATCGATTGTCACGATTAAGCAATTTTCTTTGGTGAATTTCCATCGAAGAGCACCCTGCAAATACCAATTTATATAACTTAAATTATTATGTATAAGATCAATAAAAAATACAATAACAAAAATATATAAAATTCAAAATCTTTGCTGACTTAAACTAACCATAAAGTGGATGATTTTGTTCTTGTCTTTTTCATTTTGCACTATTTTCAACGTGTTCAATTTTGGAAGTAATATCGCTAATGATTTGAAAACTAATTATTTAAAAAAACAACAGGTAATTTTAATAATTTTGAAAACTTTTACACAAACGAAAAAAATTATAGTTAAAAAATACTTCTTTATTACTGGTAAAAATCATGATTGGATTTTTTCTCATCGACGATGGCACTCAGACAGTCGACGGTGAACTTCGCCTTGTTTGCTACCGTTCAAAGAATGCACTTTGAAGGCAGGCAGAAAATTCGTCGACAAGTCGGATGTACGACGCCATTATCTGACGTCATGGATATTTTAAACCAATGGAAATAGTAATAAAGTGGCGTAATCATGATCTCAACTGGAACCAAAGCAGAAAACCACTTTAATTCTTGATAGTCCTTATATTAGTTCAAGCATTTTTATTTTGTTGAGAAAAAGTTGTACTTGAAGTTTTCTTTCAGTATTCTAAGAACAATACAGTTAAAAAAATGGGGGAAAAATTATTAAATTTACAGTGAGGGAGTGTAGAAAGAGAACATGGCATTCGATACGATAAATATTTTTCCTTTTCTCCTAAGTGTATTATTCATACACGACAATTTTAGAAGAGACAAAATAATCGCACGTTTACATTCGTGTAGAGAGAAGCGTTCTGGGGCTGATAACACATCGTTCACATTTAACGCGTCGCGTCATAGGCAGTTTTATTAGGAATTCAAATCTGTATTAGTGATGATTTAAATACAAATGCTGTATATGTAGTTAAAATTTTTTAAATAAAACATAATTTTAATTTCAAGCCGAAGATCAATTTCCAAACATAAATTTCATCCCAATAAGCGCAGGTATTTTCAATTCAACAACGGTCGAAAATTTGGCGACAAATAGGATACGGACTCTATTCACAAAGAATTCTTAAAAATGAGATTATTAGCTCTTAACGATGTTATAAAATACAAAATTTAAAAGTTACTTGAATCAAAAGTAATTAACGCGCAAATATACACATAAAAAATAAAATTCATTTAATTACATATTAAAATCCAGAGCTATTTAAATGCGAAATGTAGAAAAGATAATTGATATTAAAAAATAAATAAAGTTTCTAATTTAGTATCCTTGATAAATTCCTAAAAGCTAAAATAGATCTAATATCAAGAACTTATTATATATTTAATAAAACTTGAATTCAAAGCTCTGACAATAAATATATTTTATTATATATCATTGTCCTAGTGAGTATTTTCAAATTTATAATATTTTTTTAGTTTATAAAAATTTAAATTTTACTTTATTTTCTTAAAATAAAATGAATCGAATTATTGAGTGTGTTTATTCTAATGTACTAGAATACATGAGTTCTGGAATTTTAAGAAGAATATAATGCATGAAAATTTAAATTTCATTACTTTTGTACCTAATTCGATTTATTTAAATTCCAATAAAAATACCTGAAAAATATAAACTCGAAATTTATAGATTTCTTAAATTTCTATTCATTGGAATAAAACATTTTTTATTTTATAAAATGAATTTCTTTCTCACCGAGGAATAGATAACAACCAAAGTTGTTATATCTAAGACCTTTCAATGTATATAGCATACGATTGCTTTCCGATGGGACTTTATATATAGAGTTCAATATCGAGAAGGGAAAAAAATCCAAGAAAAAATTCAAGAATCCACTTAGAGACAAATATACACGCAGAAAGCAAAAATAGGACATCCATCTTCTTTCTTTTAATAATGGTTGGGATCAAACTTGGAGCATCTCATTCTAAAAGCGATGTCCTACCATGAGACCATAATACATTTTTAAAAATGCAATTTCATTTTCTTAATTAACATAATGCTCATTGAAGTCAGTTCTCTATAAAATTACCTTCTTTAATTTCGAAGATTAGCAGACTTTTTTAAATTTCGATTCAATAGAATAAAAACAATTGTATTGTTAACTATAAAGTGGATGATTTTTTTGTTCCAGTTGAGATCATGATTACCCCACTTTATAACAATTCTCATTAGTTTAAAATATCCATGACGTCAGATGACATTTCATCTACGTCACAATGTATTGAGAAGGAGTCGTAAATCCGATTTGTCAACGAATTTGCTGCCTGCCTTCAAATCACATTCTTCCAACGGCAGCAAACAAGGTAATGTTCAACCATCGAATGTCTGAGTGTCATCGGCGATGAGAAAAAAATCCACGTATGATTTTTACTAGAAATAAGGAAGTACTTTTAACTATATTTTTTTCCGATTGTAAAAGTTTTCAAAATTATGAAAATTACTGGTTAATCTAAATAATTGGTTTCAAATTTTAAAATCTATAGCGATATTGCTTTCAAAATGGAACACGTTGAAAATAGAACTGAAGAAAAAACAAAATGAAAAAGACAAGACATAACATCCATTTTATGGTTAGTTTAAATCGGCAAGAACTATTTTTTTTAATTATATTTTTAAAAAAATGCTTTTTTGATACTGTGAAGAGGTAAGCTTAAAAGCCATTATAAAGCATTTTAATATCAGTAGCATACTATTTCCTTCTGGTTGGATTTTCATCGATAGTGGGATATTATCACATGATACAAGGGAGAAATTCGGAAAATTTTCAAGCATTTACTCAAACAAACGTGCATGCAGAAAGCAGAAACGCAATATCTATAGTCATTTTTTTAACAATGAATCGAACTCAGGGCCTCCCATTCTAATTCTTACTACGAAACTATATTAGAAGCCCTTAAAAATATCTTTCGTAATTTCCTAAGGAGTATAACTGTCATTAAATGTAATTCTTTATTAGGAATTTACAGTTTTAGTTACAGTTAATATCATTGTCTTAAGCCATATAATTATATTGTAATGTGGAAGCCATAATCCTATGTGAAACTTTATTAGAAATCAATATTTCATATTTTTAATGAATCTTTTTTTTTCAGAATTCTTTGACGGTTTTCGGGCTTTAAATAGAAAAAAGAATCTTAATATGTTTAAATTTCTTGCTCGAAAATGAATACTTTCACTATTTCAATAATCGCAGTACCTTATAGCTATTTATACCTTTGATTGGAAATTTTATTTTACAATAAAATGTACATTTTACTTTACAGTCAAGTACAGCAATAATATTATAACTATTACACTTATATTTGGAAAAATTGTTTTTTACATTTTGCATTTGGCAAATTTCTTAAATTATTCATTTTGATTTGCAAAGACAATAATTTTTTTTTAAATTATTGTTACATTAAATTATATTTCCCTCAGAAACATTCAATAATGCAAGTATAGATATCATTTTGCTATTTTTTTTAAAAAAGTAAGAATTTTTTTTAAATCGAGAAGGATTCTAATTTTAAAAAAATTTGTATTCCTCCCACCTCTCTAATAGATACCAATTCTTTGTTATTAATCAAAACCCAGTTTGTCACTCTAACGTCTAATCTTCGATACACGCTCTTCTCTTTTCCAGGCATTAAATGTCAGGGGTGGTTGCATCAATTAGTGACCTTCTTGGTGGACCCACCACGATTCTGCCATTAGTCGTTAGAGTGATGAAAAGACCTACCCCATTGATTCACTACTCACAACAATGGACTGAGGGTGCCCTGATTCACCTCGTACACCCAAAGTTGGTCTTCTTTTTGTACAAACGCCCCCGAAGGTGGCGGTTCAAGCGTGAAACGCCTTGCGAAATTTGAGACTTGATGATTTAATACTAGCGTAAAGTTTAGAAAAATAAGTCTAGAGTCCATCACAGAATATATATTTAATCTTGTCAAAATAAATGTAAATTTCTATTGGCAATTGAGTAAATTTCGGTTGCATTGGTGTAAGGGTCATATATGTTTTTAAATAATAAATACTGAATTTAACTGTAACCGTGTCCATGTAAAATCAAATTGTATAAGGTGCACTTGCGAGTATGCTTCTGTGTGTGGCAGGTAAACAGCTGAGTTGGTCGCTGTTGTTATTAGGTATTTTTTGTTAAGTTTTAATTTAAAAATACTTTTATAATAAATGTTATTTTCATGCAAAAGATGTTCGTTAAATTCGTTTTAGAAGAATTATCTCTGCGTACATCAACCTAATCCTTCTGCGTTTATACTTTGCACGTCTTTACACAGATAATTTCTCATACTTGTTTGAAAACTTAATTGCTGGAGAATGAAATAAGTTGTTATATAAACTTTCAATAAATTTAAATAAATATGAAAGAAATAAAATCAGCATTATATATTCTGTCTCTGTAATAAACACCAAAACATTTACGTAAAAGCGCTCATGAATTTTCATCAGATAATTTAACACTGCATAGTAGGCAGCCTAACACCGGTAGGTTGTTGTAAGGTATTTCAGCATCTTCCACGTAAATTGCCTGCAGTGAGGACTTTTCAATGCTAGTGGGCTGCATTCTCGAATCGCAAGAGAGGAAACTGGAAAAATTTCCAGGCACCCATACCGACAGAAGAGCAACACCCATCTCCCTCTGTTCAACAGTGGCTAGGATCGAACCCGGGATCTTA